>UESW01001731.1:42401-229992 GCA_900491605.1 Calamus simplicifolius | reverse complement strand
TTTCCTCCAGCAGCCTCGGTGGTCTCGGACTCGGCGCGTGGGGGGCTGCTTGTTGGTGTCTGCTCGAGGGGCGGACTTGCTGCCCCTGACGGTCCCTCACCCCAACTCCTTGTCGCCTCGGTGGGGGCTTGTCTGCTGGGAGCAGGGGGCTCCTCTGCTATCGCCGGCTCCTCCGTGGCCGGCTCCTCCACTATCGCCGGCTCCTCCGTGGTCGGCTCCTCTGTCGTTGCCCCCTCGGCCACCGCCTTTCTGGCGGGGTATCGGCCGTCAGATCAATCTCCGGGGCGGCCAGAGGTTCTTGCGGTGCAGGCGGTTCAGACACTCTCATTGTCGGACGTTTCGGGGCCGGTGTTTGCTGCCCCTTGCTCGGCCCCTCCTGTGCCCTCTCTTGGCGGCGACCCTCATGAGCCTACGGGTCTGGACCTTCATGGCTGTACAGTATCAGTTGGGGTTAGAAAAAAAATGAAAAAATGAACGAAACAGGAAGACTTTGACTAAGTATGAAGGAGACTTACCACGGTGGGAGATGAGACCCACCGACTGGAGGTTTTCTTCTATTAGAAGCAGGTTGTATCGAGGGATGTCGGTAATCAACAACTGCCCCAACGCTTCATTGTCTCCAGGTAGGACGGTGGAATTCATGTTACCTCGGAGGTCGGGGTCCCCCCACCAGGGCTTAACATGGTCCAGATTGGCAATGAAAAATCGGGATTTCCATCCCTTAACGGAGGTAGGAAAAAGAAGCTTTAGGACTCGGTCGGGTTGGGGCTGGAACAACCACCAACTTTTCTGGGCCCGAAGGATGTAGAAAGAGCGAAAGAGGGAGACTCGGGGGGTAATGTGGAGGTGATGACAGAGGACGACGAAGGCACTAACGATCCGAAGGGAGTTTGGGACCAGTTGAGAAGGGGTCAAGGAGTAATAGTCAAGGAGGCTAATGAAAAAAGGAGGAAAGGGTAGGCGGAGGCCCACTCTCAGGGAAATTTCATAAACGGCCACTCAGCCGGGTCAAGAAGAAATCACTCTATCATCGGGAGTTGGAAGATAGAGCCCGACATCCCGAGGGATTTGGTAACGGGTCCGGATGTTCGCCAAATCCTGGCCTGTTACCGTGGAGGCAACCCCCTCCGGGGAGTCCGCCCCCACCCTCGAGGAGGTGCCGACCTCCGTCCGGCGTCTCCTCGATAGGGCGCTGCTAGTCGCCGCCGAGCGTCTTCCTGCGGGAGCCTCACCAGCGATCCGTCGCCGAGCCAGAGGGACGCGGTCCTCCGAATCAGAGGACCACTCAAGAGGAGGTGAAGGAGAGGGGAGGAGAGAGGGTGAAGCTCGAAGCCTCTTGGAAGAAGGATGATCCTCTGAATCGTCTTCCGAGGTCCAGGACTGAAAAATCATTGTTGGAAGAAGGAATAGAGAGGTCTAGAAGAGACGAAGAGCTGACCTGAGGAAGAAAATGGCATGTGCAAGCTCTCAGGATGCAGGGAAGGCCAGGAGGCAAAGAATCAGAGGATCAAAGAAAGAAGACAACGATGGCAGGAGCAGTGTGGCCAGATTCAACCCTCCACCCGAGTTTTATTCAGTTTCGAATTATCCCGCCTTGTCTCGTCAGCCATGTGGACTCCCATCATAGGATGGGCTGCCTCGGTGATCGCTCGGTGCGTGATACGATCTGCCTCCGGCCAATGATGGGACGCTGCTAATGTTATCGTTATGATGAGAAATGATGGCGCGACTTTTCTCATGGACTCGAAGGATCAACCTTGCCTTGAGGACGATCGCCGCAGATCGAGTGGACGGTAGTGGCCGCCCTTTCACATTCCCCATGATTCTCGTATAAAGTCATTGCAGCGCCCAGAGACATGTGTCCGGGGGCGGTTCGCAAAGGACGGGGATCAGCCACTTGGGAGGTGATACCCCTTTCGCCTTGCTGGGGTGGGCCCACTCCGTCTCAGGGGTGAGGGGGCATCTGATATGGCTGATCCAACGTCGTCAGAATAAACGGTAACGGCGACTAACGGAGGCTCTCTCGGTCTCCTGAGCCCCCCTTGGTATCGTACTTCGAGCCACAGCTCCTGGGCTCTATGAATAGTATCTCAACTCCCGAGACCCCCTCGGTCTCAGGCTGCATGAACAGTGCTCGGCCTCAGTTCTAATCTTGGCCTCGAGCCACAGCTCCCAGGCTCTATGAACAGTATCTCAACCCCCAAGACCCCCTCGGTCTCGAGCTGCATGAACAGTGCTCGGCCTCGAGTTCCAGTCTCGGCCTCGAGCCACAGCTCCCGGGTTCTATGAACAGTATCTCAACCCCCGAGACCCCCTCGGTCTCGAGCTGCATGAACATGCTCGATACGTGGTCTGGCCCTTAAGCCTAGCAACCTACAGCCTTGGGCCATCTGGCATGCCCACGTGGTCCGCCGCACATCCGTAGCAGCGTGTAGCCAAACCTCATAACGGTATATGGTCCATCACGTGTCCGCGATTGTGCATGACCATACCCTATTACAGCGTACGGATCACCACCTGCCTGCAACTGTGCGCGGTCACATCCGGCAACGGCGCGCACTAGGTATGACCATAGACGCCAGACACCTGTGAAGCCGTACTGACAGGTGACGCAGGTCACCTCCGACATGCACAGTGATGGTACAACCTGTCACTGTCAGCCTCATCTTTTTGTCCGTTATTGGACGAGATACCTTGAAATCAGCAATCTTTCGGAACGAAAGGGTGTATCTTCGAACAGGTATAAAAGCGCACACTTTCACTGTAAGTAGGGATCCAAGAACTCTGGTTTTTCTAGCTTCTTCCTACTAGTTAAACCCTAACTTTTAGCTTTCTTTTGCTAGTCAGTTCTTGTCTGTTCCCGAGTGACTAACTTGAGCATCGGAGGGTCCCCCACCGGAGCATCCGTCTCCGGAAACTTTTCTTGCAGGAGTCCGGCGAGGAGGACGTCCGTTTCTCCGGCGTTTGAAGAAAGTGACTCGGCGTCAACAATATGTGTCGTTATGACTAAAATGATTATGTCAGAATGAGTATTATAAAAGGATACCATACTTTAGATATTTGAAATTATCCTTTATGAACTTGGTTTCATTTCAATGCAACTAAATGGATAAGAGTTTTGTGAAGTTTCCATTAAAAATGGCTTTTAAATATATTAGCTAAATGTTGTTGCATCATTGGAGAGTTTGACCTTGGGTATTTGTGATATTTCTCTACAATCTAATGTTAGCATTTTTCCTTGCAAATTTAGGTTTCAATTTGAAGAAGGATCAAATTTGATTTCACTAGGGCTACAAACAGGAGGTCAGATCAATTTATGCTATGCATCAATGCAACATAATTTCATACATGGATCATGATTTTGTATTCGGGCTCAACTCATTTGCTAGTCGGGTTAGATCCATGAGAAGAATTTTAGACATATTATGCATTTAGATTGGGTCAAAGTCAAGCATGATTTGGATCAAATTCAAAATATTCAGATTTAGGTTAGGATTAGGTTGAGTTGGATTTGCATTTGAGTCAAGCATGTGGCTATATTTTATAATTAAAATCTAAGAATTGATAAGAAAATATAGAATTAATAAAAAAATAAAGAACACTAAAAATAGTCAACTTAAATTTAAATTTCATAAAAAAATTTAATTGCATCCAAGTAATCAATCATTTTTAGGTTTATAAATTATATATTTTTTTAAATATATATTGATATACTAAAGGCATAATAAATAAGTATTCACTTAAATAAATAATAAAATATGAATATTCTTAAGTGAAAATTGATGAGAGGAGATATAGTTGTCAAGATTAAAAAAAGGAATTAATTTCAATTAAAATTTATTTAATAAATTAGTAAATACTATTGGAGTAAAAAAAATCAAGCTTATGTAATTCAGGTTTATCGGTTAGGCCAATTTAGGCTTCAATTAAGTCTTTTTTTATTGATTCAAATTAAATTTGACTAATATATGGGTCAGGAAGGGTCAAGTTGAAAATATAAAACCTAGACCGAACCTAAAATTTATATCAAGTCTAATTTTTAAACCCGACTTAACCCAAGATCTTCAATTAAGGACTAGTTGGGTCAAATCATAGAGTCATGGGTGATCCGGCCCATTTGTAGCCTTAGATTTCACTAATTAACTTAGTGCAAACATATAAATGGGATTTGATTATCTATCTGGCTAACCACAAAGTAAGCAACTAATTAAAATTGCAAACTATATCATATTTTGATTCCATCATCTTGTTAGAATTTTTTTTTCCATACCAAAGGTTACATACTTCCATTCATATTATAAATACAATTGATACGTACCATGATTAAAATGCAACCAAATCAAGGTTGCATGATCCAGTTGAATAGACGAAAGAAATTTCTATGATATGCTCAAATTGAACTCCTTAAAAGAAAATTTGAAAGGTAAGAAAAGTGATAAAATAAGGTTTAGGTTCCCTTTTCTTTCATGATCCCCAAATTGTCGTTAATGCCATGAGAAGAAAGTAGAGTTGATGCTCATTCATCTCACTCCCACCATGGGGTTCTAGTGATGGAAAGTAAGTCTATACTGTTTACTTTTGCCTCCTCCATTCATGGCGCTTTCATCCTCCATTTTTTTAAGCCTTGACATATATCCCCTCAATTTACACCAATGAGGTACTTCTAATTTGAGTATGAACTTTTTTCTAGCTAAAAATTGACAAGATACAAATTCTTTACTATACTATAGAGGACCATAATTTATTTGAGTCATATTGTTTTCTTAGTTAGAAGAGGATGGAACTTCTCTCTTTTTTATGCCAGTGAAGTCCAACCCAAATTCAAATGGTACTCCCTTAACAATTAGAAAATGATATAAATTACAAAATTAATAAAAATATTTTAAAATTTCCAAATTTTGGTAGAATATAGATCTTGACTCTTGTATCAACTCTGTTTTCGGTTGCATCACTAAATTTTTTCTATATTAGAATTTATGGCTTTCTAAAGTTTTGACACTCGATTAAGTCCTAAATACGACATCTGATTAAGTCCTAAATATGGTAGATCTTACTCTTAAAGCTTCTTTAGTCATTCTCATGGTGGTCATAATGCTCCATATCAAGTCTGATTATCCTCTAGAATCATTACAAATGACATTGAGGTTGAATTAGTTATTCTCCTATTTTCAAAGACCATAGCATTTAGGATTGTTGAGGGGTAGAATCATCATTGCATTGATAATCATACGAAGGGGCTAAGATCAGCCCCATCCCTCCGCCCGCTACGATATGCCCCCGAGGAACAAGCTAAACTAATGCGGTCCGTCAGGCCATGCGACCCCGCAGCTCATTTTCCCCGAGCTCGACCTTTTCGAGCTCCCACAGCTCGACTTCCCCAAGCTTCCTGAAGCTCGGTTCCTACGAGCTACCATAGCTCGACTTTCCCGGGCTTCCCAAAGTTCGGTTCCTATGAGCTCTCATAGCTCGACTTTCCCGAGCTTCTCGAAGCTCGGTTCCTATGAGCTCCCATAGCTCAACTTTCCTGGGCTTCCCAAAGCTTGGTTCCTATGAGCTCCCATAGCTCGGCTTACCCGAGCTACCTATAGCCCGGCTTTCCCCGAGCTATCTATCTATAGCTCGACCTCTCGAGCTCCCATAGCTCGGCTTCCCCCGAGCCTCCCATGGCTCGGCTTTCCCCGAGCCTCCCCTGGCTCGGCTTCCCTGATCTCCCCGTAGCTCATTTTTCCCGAGCTATCTATAGCTCGACCTCTCCGAGCCTCCCATGGCTCGGTTTCCTCGAGCTTCCCATAGCTCGACCTCTTCGAACTCCCATAGCTCGGCTTCTCCCGAGCCTCCCATGGCTCGGCTTCTCCCTCACCTCCGTGGAACCCGACGCGGGAGGGCCTAGACCTATCGTAACAGAACCCCAAACAGAAAATCATGTTGAGAAGTGGTCTAAGATCTAATATAGCTACTAGGATCTACGCATCTATCAGATCTCAGGCCATCAAAGAGTTCTCCCAGCCGTCGATCCCTCAACGAACAAGATACGGATCCCACCGGCCTTGCAACGGCCTGATTCGATTCATTCCCGTATCCTAACAACCTTCGAACCTTCGAGAAGGCGCTCAAGATCCAGGTCATTGCCTACAAATACGGTACCCCCAGATCCTCTCAGGTATGCGCTCACTGCCCCTGGCTCACTCTCACTCTCCTTCACTGCTCGTCGGCGCTCCCTTAGAGCTTCCGATCATCACCCCTGGAGAGACTCCTCGGAGAGATCCCTCTCCCCATTTTTGTTGATCACCGATCCCCACTGACTTGAGCGTCGGAGGGTCTTCCGCGGAGGGCCACCCCCAACGCCTCTCGCGCGAGGACTTCTATGCAGGTCCGCCCATAAGGAAGCCCAGACCAGAAGATCGACCGCGCCCAAGTCGGAGGATGGATCCCGGCGGCAACAGATTGGCGCTAGAGGAAGGGCCTCAAGCAAGGTTGTCAATTTCGTTTCGGATTATGTTTCGGTTTAGCTTATGAAACGAAATATTTCGGTTTCGGATCGTTTAGTGCTTTGTTTCGGAATATATATATAATAAAAAATTTATTCATAATTTATATTCTTTATAAATAATAATAACAACATAAAATAAAGAGTTTAAGTTTTTAAGAATTTGAATATATATATATATAATGAAAAATTTATTCATAATTCATATTCTTCATAAATAATAATAACAATATAAAAAAAGAGTTTGAGTTTTTAAGAGATGCGACCGTAGGGATAGGGTAACTAGATTTTTTTTTGTTATTATATATATTTTTAAAATGGGGATAGGGTAACTAGGATATTTTTTTGATATATATATATATATATATTTTAAAATGGTTCTGAAAGGTTAATAATTCATAAATTGGTCTTCAAAATATTTTACCAAAACGATCGAAACATACCGAAACGACCGAAAACGGCCAAAAATGGTCGAAATATACCGAAACGTACCGAAACGGCTGAAAAATCTTCCGAAACGGTCAAAAATCTTCCGAAACGAAACACAACTTATCTTTTCGGATAAGCTACCGAAACGAAACGTCTCGGCCGAAACGGCCGAAACGAAACGAAATTGACAACTTTGGCCTCAAGTCCTGTTAAAACTTGAAAAAAGGAGACAAAGATCTCGATTTGGAGTAGAACCTCTCCAATGGCCAACCGGAGAAGAGCAACCTCTGAAGCCCAAGATCAGGTCGTCCTCAGAGACCTGATCCGACTGGCCACAGCGCCGCAAGCCCCACCGGTCGAGACCCCGTCGCCGCCAGCCATCCCGGTGACCCAGGACCAGTTCGCTACGCTGGTCCAGCAGTCCAGGCCCTTACCCACCTGGTTCAGGAGCGTTTGCAGCTCCTCCTGCTCGCACCTTCATAAGGAGGCCGCATTCCTTCTTCGCCGGCCACCTCCTCCTCTGGTCCGCATGAAGCCAGCGGATCCCCCACATCGACCCAGGGGGACAAACCGGTCCCGCGAGGCGGTTATGATAGAGATCCTCCCAGATCTCGGCGAGCCCGCTCCCTCTCCCCGGCGTCTCACCATGATTCGACGCCGTCCTTGCGCTCTCCCCGCCCAGCTCCTCCTTACGGTGAAGAGGAGATCCGCCGTCAGATCCGGAGATGCGTCAGGAGCTGGACGCCGCCAAGCAGGCCCATCTGCCTCAGCCCAAGGCAGAGCAGGGCATCCCTTTCTCTAAAGGGATCATGGAGGAAGTGATTCCCTCCCATGTCAAACTGCCCGCCGTCGAGCCCTATCACGGCTCCACTGATCCGGACGACCATCTCAGCAGCTTCCGGTCAATAATGATGTTCCACGGAGCATCTGATGCGATCCTCTGCCGCGCCTTCCCATCCACCCTCAGAGGATCCGCCCGAACCTGGTTCAACGCCTTGAAACCAGGTTCCATTGATTCATTCGACGAGCTGAGCCACCTTTTTATTGGCCAGTTCGTCAGCAGCCGCCGCCACCGACGGAGATCCGACTCCCTCTCCGAAGTCAAGCAGAGAGAGGGGGAGTCCTTGAGAAATTACCTTGGCCGTTTCAACAAGGCCATGTTAGAGGTGGACCACCTTAATCATGAGGTGGCTATGTCCGCCCTAGCGGGGGAGTTTCGAAGGAGAGCGACTTCTACCTGGCGATGGAAGTCAGCTACCCCCCATGTCTCTCTGATATGATGGCCCTTGCGGACAAATACGCCAGGGTCGAGGAGTCGCGGAGAGTGGCCCGCGCTGAGCAGCCAAGAAGAAAGAGCCCAAAGGTCCCGACAGGCACCGCCCGTCCGTCGGCCAAGTCCGCCTCGCCGCCAAAGAGTCCCTCCACCGCCGCCAAGGAATCGCTCCCGGAGTCCCCCAGGCGATTCGATCGCTACACTCCGCTGACTGTGCCCCGGGCGCAATCCTCATGGAGATAGAGCGCCAGCTTCCCCGCCAGTCCTCTCCGAGGGAACCCAACCCGGAGAGACCCCACCAAGTACTGCCGCTACCATAGGGAGCACGGCCATGACACTGAAGAATGCTGGCAGCTGAAGAATGAGATTGAGAGGCTGATTCGGCGGGGACGGCTGGACCAGTTCAGGAGGGCACCCGAGCCAGGACAAGGGGGTGATCGCCAGCCCGAGCTCCCACAACTCCCTCCTCCACCAAATCCGCCCGTAATGGCCACATCAACATGATTGAAGAGGCCGGCGGATCGAGCTCCAGAAATGATGACGAAGGATCGGCGCCAAAGAAAGCGCGGACGGGCGAGCTCTCCTTCTCCGATGATGATCTTCTTGGGATACAGTTCCCCCATGACGATGCACTAGTTGTATCCCAATTTGAACAATTATGATGTAAGCCGAATCCTTGTTGATAGTGGAAGCTCGGTAAATGTTTTGTACCTCGGTGTGTTTGCCAGGATGAAATTGCTCATGGAAAACCTTCGAGCCGTGGATTCCACCCTGATGGGATTCACCGGCGACGTCATCATCCCGAAGGGGTCGTCACCCTGACGGTCCGCGCAGGAACCTGGCCCCTTGTGGCCACTTTCAGACGACTTCCTAGTGACCGACCTCAGGTCCCCATACAACGCCATATTCGGCAGGCCCGGCTTGATGTCCCTCAAGGCAGTTGTCTCCATCCCGCATCTGTCTATGAAGTTCCCCACCGAGCAAGGAGTTGGAGTGGTTCGGGGAAGTCAAGCCATGGCTCGGCAATGTTTCGTTACGAGCCTTCAGTCTAGAATGCCGAGGTTGACGGGCTAGACGCTCGCGAAGACTTCGCCGAACAGCGGGGAGAACCGGGAAGAACTGGAAGAAGTACCGCTGGACGAAGCTCGGCCCGACCGAACCATAAAGATCGGGTCGCTGCTAAAGGGAGAGCCTCGGCGAGCTGATCAATTCCTCCAAAGCAACGCCGACATCTTCGCCTGGACCGCCTCCGACATGCCAGGGATCAGCCCCGAGGTCCTCGTCCACCATCTCAATGTGGACGAGATGCACAGGCCTGTTAAGCAGAAGAAGAGAAGCTTCGCCCCAGAGCGGCAAAAAGCCATTGAAGAGGAGGTCGACAAACTCATCAAAGGCCAACTTTGTCCGAGAGGTGAATTACCCAAACTGGCTGTCAAATGTCGTCATGGTGAAGAAGTCGAACGGCAATGGAGGATCTGCATCGACTTCACCGACCTCAACAAAGCCTGCCCGAAGGACAGCTTCCCCTCCCCGGATCGATCAGCTTGTGGACGCCACCTCAGGCCACCAAATGCTGTCATTCATGGACGCCTATTCCGGCTACAATCAGATCCGGAATGGCCCCCGAAGATGAAGAAAAGACCGCCTTCATAACCGACCGAGGTACCTACTGTTACCGAGTTATGCCTTTTGGTCTTAAAAATGCAGGAGCGACCTACCAGCGGCTGGTCAACAAGGTGTTCAAGGAGCAAATCGCCGGAACATGGAGGTGTATGTGGACGACATGCTGGTCAAAAGCAAGGAAGCATCACAGCATGTCGAGGACCTCTCGGAGAGCTTTGCAACACTGCGCAATATGGGATGAAGCTCAACCCAACCAAGTGCGCCTTCGGCGTCAACTCCGGGAAGTTCCTCGGCTTCATGGTCTCCCAGCGGGGTATCGAAGCTAACCCCCAGAAGATTCAAGCTCTCCAACAAATGGCGCCCCCAGCATCTATTAAAGAGGTCCAGCGCCTAACCGGGAGGATAGCGGCCCTTAACCGCTTCGTGGCGCGGTCAGCCGAGAGATGCCTCCCCTTCTTCAAAACTCTCCGATCGGCCAAAGAACTTCCAGTGGACTCCCGAGTGCCAGAAATCATTTCAAGATCTCAAGAAGTACCTCGGCTCGCCCCCACTCTCAGCAGTCCGACCCCAGGGAGACTATTCCTGTACCTGGCTGTTTCGGAAGGTGCCGTTTGCTCGGTGCTAGTCAAAGAAAAGGCAAGGTCCAGAAGCCGATCTACTATGTGAGCAGGCTGCTCCGCGATGCGGAGACGAGGTACAGCAGGATTGAAAAGATGGTGTTGGCCTTGATCACCTCAGTTCGGAAGCTGCGGCCGTATTTCCAAGCACATTCTGTGACGGTCCTGACTGACCAACCCATCAAGGCGGTGGTCCACCGTCCGGAACATCGGGGAGAATGACCAAATGGGCCGTCGAGCTAAGCGAGCATGACATACATTTTCAGCCTCGCCCGGCCATCAAAGCTCAAGTGCTGGCCGACTTCCTCCTCGAGTGTACCATCCCGGAGGACGGCTCTACCCCAGACTCCCCCGGGGAACCAAAACTGGAGCCCGGTGGCTCCTCCACGTCGACGGGTCGTCCAATGCCCATCACTCCGGTGCGGGTTAGTTCTCACCAGTCCAGAGGGGATGACCTTCGAATATGGCGTCCGATTCTCCTTCCCGGCTTCCAACAACGAAGCCGAGTATGAGGCCTGTTAGCCGGTCTCCGGATCGCCCGCAACCTGAAGGTGGAAAACTTAACGCCTTCACCGACTCTCAGCTGGTGGCCGGCCATGTCGGGGAGAGTTTGAAGCTCGGGAAGCCGAACATGATCGATATCTCCAAGAGGTGCGGGCCTACTTCCCATTTTTCCGAGTTTGAAATTATTCAGATTCCTAGATCTGAGAACGCCCGTGCCGACCTACTCTCCCGACTGGCAACCGCGGAGACAATGGATGCCGAGCAAAAATTCCACCTGGAGACTCTGGAGAACCCGTATCGCGGAAGCCGACCGAGTGATGCAAGTTGAGCCGAACCATCCTGGTTCGACCCTATCCTTATCTCAAAGAAGGGTCGCTTCCATCCGACCGAAGAGAGGCCAGGAAGCTGAAGCTGCAGGCCACCCACTATGTGTTGATTGACAACCAGCTTACAAGCGGTCCTTCTCCATGCCGCTGCTCAGATGCCTTCGCCCATCGAGCGGACTATGCTCTCCGCGAGGTACATGAAGGGATTTGCGGCAACCATCTGGGAAGCCGGTCCCTATGTCACAAGGTGCTGCGCAAGGCTATTATTGGCCGACCATGCAGAAAGATGCGGACGACCTAGTCCGAGCCTGCGACCCTGCCAGAGACATTCAAGCATCCAGAGACTCCCCTCCGCCGAGCTAGTTCCTATATCCTCCGCTTGGCCCTTTGCCAAGTGGGGGATGGACATCCTCGGCCCATTCCCGCTGCCACGGGACAGCGGAAATTTCTATTTGTCGCCATCGACTACTTCACCAAATGGGTCGAAGCGGTTGCACAAATAACCGAAGCACGGGCCAGAGACTTTGTATGGAGGTCCATCATCTGCCGTTCGGCCTCCCCACACTATAATCACCGATAACGGCAGCAGTTCGACAACTCCAAGTTCCGCCAGTTCTGCGAAGAACATGGAATCCGTCACCACCTTACTTCGGTCGGGCACCCACAAGCCAACGGAGCGGCCGAAGTAACCAACAGACTCTCCTCCAAGGGATCAAAGCTCGCCTCTCCAGAGCCCAAGGCAGGTGGGCAGATGAGCTGCACCATGTCCTGTGGGCCTACCGCACCACCCCAAGAGTCCCACAGGCGAGACCCCATTCCGAATGGCTTTCGGCACAGAGGCCGTTATCCCTGTGGAGATAGGCCTCCCATCGCTGCGGGTGGAAAGCTACTCAGAGGAAGCAGCGACGAGCAACTCCGCACCAACCTCGACCTGATAGAGGAAGGTCAGAGAGAAAGCCGGATCAGAGGCTGCCTATCAACAAAGGGTGGCCCGTACCACGCCTCCAGAGTCAAAGGGAAAGCTTTCCTGCCCGGCGACCTCGTCCTCCGAAAGCATCTGTCTCCAAACCGCTGGAGCAAGGAAAGCTGGCGCCAAACTGGGAAGGCCCCTACCAAGTAGCGGAGATCATTGGACCGGGGACCTACAAGCTGCAGGATTTAAGGGAAAGTCCATCCCCGAACGTGGAACTCGGACAACCTCGTAATATTATCAATAGGGTATGTCCTTTATAGGCTCACCTTATTATACCTTTTTGTCGGCACATGCTTCATAATTTATGAATCATCACACATTATTGCCATAAATTGTAAAAGAAACAGATGCTGCTTACCAATCCTCGGCACAACCGAGTTACCTGTTTAAACAGGAAATCTCCGAACCTCGGCTGGGCCGAGCAACAAAATCTCCGAACCTCGGCTGGGCCAAGCAAAATCTCCGAACCTCGGCTGGGCCGAGCAACAAATCTCGAACCTCGGCTGGGCCGAGCAACAAAATCTTCGAACCTCGGCTGGGCCGAGCAACAAAATCTCCGAACCTCGGCTGGGCCGAGCAACTAATCTCCGAACCTCGGCTGGGCCGAGCAATAAATCTCTGAACCTCGGCTGGGCCGAGCAACAAATCTCCGAACCTCGGCTAGGTCGAGCAACAAATCTCTGAACCTCGGCTGGACCGAGCAACAAAATCACCGAATCTTGGCAGGGCCGAGCGACAAAATCCCCGAACCCAGCAGGGCCACAATCTCTGAGGCCCTGGCCAAAACCGGAGTGCGTAAACCTTGGCCGAAATCAAGAGGTATATTCTGCTACTAGAAATCTCAGCCAAAGCCGAAGAACGATCTTAACTATCGAATTCCTCGGGACAGCCGAGCGATATTCCTTCGCCCTGGCCACGCCCGATGCTCGAATCCTTGGCCAAACGAGCAAAGCCTTCGCGCTTTAGCCACGCCGCAAGGCGTCGTTTGAAGCCGAGTGACCTCTCGGATACCCCAAAATAAAAACCTCCTAATACTTCGACAAAGTAAAGGATCTCCTTCTAAGGACCGCCTAGGTCCGCTACTAGTCCAAACAGAGACCAACGACCCCCCAAAACTTGGTTCGGATTCGGGCAGCTGACGAGCCCCGACCAACCTAAACATCCTTCTAAACTATGTTTGGATTCGGGTGGCTTACGTGCCCTGACTAAACCCGACTGCGGTCTCTTAAAACTTAGCTCAAACTCGGGCAGCTGATAAATCCCAATCAACATTGGCAAATGTTTTGGAAACAACAAAATGCACCAGATGCAAAATCTTCGTTTTCATTGACTGAAGAAGAAAAAACAGCAACAGTAAAAAAAAAGAAAAAAAGTAAAAAGAGCCCTCACAGGGGCTTACTATCTTCCCCGGGAGTTGACAAGTCCTCCAAACGCCGGGACAGCTCGGTGACTCGTCGGTGGAGGGATGCTATCTCCTTCCTCTGCCGGTCCACCACCCGGCGAAGGGCCTCGGTCTCCCTTGCAGAGATGGCAAGATACTCCTCAACAACCTTCTCAAGCCGCTCGTGGCTTGCGAAGGTTGATGCCAGGGCCTGGCCATCAACCACGATGGTGGGACGACTCCCTCTGAGCCCCTGGGACCGTTGATCACTACACCTAGTCTATCAGGTGATTGCTCTCCACCTTGAAAAGCCATGTCGAAAGTTGTTTAAAGGCTAAACCGAAGGGATGGTAAACACCAGCACCCCACTCCTCCGTATTTATACTCCTCAGGCTAGTATCTCGATCAGTCAGGCTATAAATACCGACCCATGGGAATTCGCCACGTGTCGCCACTTTAACTGGCGCCTACAGAATCCGAAGGGCCATGCCCTATCCCGAGCAAGATCGGTAAATGTCGATGGACTATTCGGGAACCTCCCCTCCTTCTCTAGAAACGAGATACTTTCCGATCTGCCGGGCCCTCGCAGTAAATGCCCCCAACACTTCTCCAAGCTCTCTTAAATCGGTCGCCCTTTGGAAAATGTGAAGAAGAAAGAGCGCCAGCACCTGACGATAATTCGCTCCCTCGGGAGTGGTCAAATCATAAATGGAGGGCGTGACCGTGCACCGCCCGTTCTGCCTTGACGCTCCTCACCGAACCTCACAGGGACCAAGTATCATGACTCACGGTGACGACTAAGTCATCTCTCCAAGCTCTAAATCTCCGAACCTCGGCAGGGCCGAGCAACAAAATCTCCGAACCTTGGCAGGGCCAAGCAACCATTCTCCGAACCTCGGCAGGGCTGGGCCACAAATATCCGAACCCCAATAAGATCGAGTCATGAATCTCTAAGCTTCGGCCAGAGTCAAGGAATATGTTTTGCCACCAAACAGTCTCTAAATCCCCGTCTAGATCCGGGCAGCTTACAAGCCCCGACCGACTCGGATAGCGCGGGATCCTCGTCCAAAACAAACGAGATGTCCTTATGCCTTAGCCAACAACGACAACTCTTGGCGCAAAAGAAACAGGAATTGAGAAAAAGAATAAAACTTCCTTTATTTCATTGTCATCGAAACCGATTACAACCGCCTGAGAGGCATTACAAGAGCATCAAAATGCATAAAATAAAGACGAGTACAAAACTCGGGCAAACTACTCCAAAGCAGACTTGGGCGACTGTGACGCTCTGGCGTCGGACCGATAAATCATACAAACCACGAAAAAGTCAGCTCGTCTGGACAATTGACGAAGCTGACCTTCCACGGCCCCTCCAGACGAACTAAGAGGTCCAAAAGGAGGCGTGACCCGTGGATGCTGATTCTGAGGACCTGGGCAAACCAGCCAGCTCCCCTAGGGTGGGATGCTGGATCGCAGACCGCTGCCCGACTGAGAGCTCGGGGACCATCAGACCCCCGTTGCTCCCATATTCTCCTCCCCGTGGCAAGGATTCCCCTCAGAGAAGGGATGAGAATCCAGACCGACGGAGGAGGGAGGCTCCATGCATGCTACGGGGGTGTTGATACACTTCCTGCCCTGCGCCCCCCTGTAGCGAACCATAAAGGACATACGGGAAGCGTATATGTGAGCTCTTCGTGTGATCTCTGCGGCCCTCCTGTGCGCTCTCCATATGATCTTCGGGGCTCATCCCTTGAGGGCGAGCCACTCTCCAACGGCTCCTTCATCACCCCAACTGTCCGGGGGAAAATGGCTCACGAAAAGAAAGCTCGGTCCTTCCACTCGAAACACCAGAGAGATGGGCATCGTGGAAACTCTCACAGGGAAAAAAAATTTGGGGATGGCCTAACACGCCCCCTCTTTTCCCCTTTTTATAGGCAGAAACGAACCGGGAGCAGCTATCAAAGCAGGAAGCCCCGAGATTCAAAATACCTAACCCATGCCACCACGTGGTCTCCCAGGGTGAAAGCAGCGCCCCATTGCGCGCCAAGCCCATCGCCTGAGCCATGACGCATGCAAAGATCTCCTTTGATCCCGAATCATGATTATTAAACACAGAAAATTGCCCGCCGATCCTACGGAAGCTGGCAGATCCGGGAGATCATCCTACGAAAATGACATCCTCCAATGGCGGGCAAACGCTTGCGTCACACGTCGAAACAACCCGCGTGGGAAAAGATCAACGCAGTAAAAGCCTCTCAGAAGGCGCTAGAACAGCTTTTTGCTGGTGTCAAAGTCGTATCGTCTATTTCAGCAAAACGAAAATCGACTCGCCTGAGAATGGACAGGACGCTGACAAGGCAATAAAGAAGCGCGGATGCCGAGCATCATTCCTCGGAAATGACCCCCAATCTGGTTGCGTGTGAGGCTTAGACATCGCCTAATGCCCCCTTGTTTGGTCCAAAGCTATTTCTATACTTCGGAACTAACCAAAGTACCTGCCACCAGCCAAGCTACTTCGTCCCTCGGCCCTAGCCGAGCTACTTCGTCCCTCGGGCCTAAAAAGCTATCTCATCCTTCGAGCTTGGTCGAATCACCATGTCATTCGGCCTAAGCCGAGTTAAATCGTCTCAACTTCCTTTTGTACCAGGCTATGTTGTCGTCCGACCTTTCTCGTCGAGACAATCCCTATGCCTTGGCCTCTACAAGGATGTTCTTCCAAAATTTGAGACAAGAAATCATCCAGGGAAGACAAACAAATGAAAAACGACCAATCCATTTATTGATTTTCAGTCGAACTACAGGACAAAAGAAAGAAAGAATGCATATAGTCCCCCAAGGGGTCAAGACTTGGGGTCAATCCCAAGATCTCCTGCGGCCGCATCAGCAGGGGCATTGCTTGGCACCCCCCTTCTCGAAGGTGTCACGACGGGGTACGTCGGTAGTCGCATCGGCTCCTAGGATAGCTTCGAGGTCGACATCAGATATTTCTCCATACTCGTCCTCCTCGACCCCTGGGGTGTACACTTCATAATGTTCAATGTCCAGGCAAGACAGGTCCAGGTCAGGATAAGCCTAGGCAACCTTAGCCCGTGCCTCATCTTTGCCCAGCTGAAATGTGTCGGCACAGGCCGCCTTGCGTTCGTCGGCGAATTCGGTGGATTTCTTGTACTCCACCGCCAAAGAGGCCCGCGCATTTGCCTCGGCTAATTGCCTCTCCAGTTCGGAGATCCTTTTGTGCCTCGAGCCCGCCTCCTCTCCGAACGCCGCTAACCGTCCCTGAAATTCCTGCCTCATCTTGTGCGACTGCAGTCAAAAAGCCGAGTAAAGCAAAAATCGAAAGATCAAAACGAGTGAAACTAATAGTGCCATACCTGCTTCTCCCGCTGTGCTAGCTCACCCTCCAGCATGTGGACCCTGTTTAGAGCCCTAGACTTAGCCGACTGATTCTGGCGAAGGCTCTCTTTTAGCTCGTCCACCCGAGCCTGGGTATCTTCAATTTCCTGACGGGCAAAGTCAACCTCATCAGATAGTCGGGCAGCCCGTTCATTCGACCACTTTAGCCGATCCTTTACATCGGCGAGCTCTTTATTTAGGCGGGTGAGGTGGTCCTGCTGCCACCGACATTTGTGCTCTTCCTCCTCGAGCCTTTTGCCCCAGCTGGCTTTATCTTCGGCGTGGCTAACCTTCAGCTGGTCCCACCTCTTATCAAAGAATAGTTGCATGGTTTTAACCTTGCTCTCGTGCTCCACCCTGACCTGAGAAAGCTCCAGGCTTGCCTTCTCGGATTACTCGCGGAAGCCTTGGAGCTCACCAACCTGTATGGTGAGTTGAGAGGCTCTTTCCCTCTCAATCGCAAGAATTCTGTTGGCCTCCTCAAACTCCCGCTGGAGCTCACCAACCTGCACAGCGAGTCGAGGGGCTCTCTCCCTCTCAACTGCAAGAATTCGGCGAGCCTCCCCGAGCTCCCTTTGAAGGACCACCAAGGCTCGAAAGAGCTTGTCAGTCGAATCTACCCTCTCCTTGAAGTGGTCAGCCTCGTAGCGGGCCCGAGCCCAGGCTCCAATAGCCAGATGCAAGCGCCATTTCAGTGCCCTCATAATCAGGGCGCTCTGCAAAAAAGGATGACATGCATAAAAGACGTAGTCGAACTAACTGACTGAAGGCCCGACTTTGGTGCGACAACTTACTCGAGACGCGTAGTCTGTGGCGATCTTTGTGAGAGCAAGGTCGTTGATTTTGG
This sequence comes from Calamus simplicifolius, assembly GCA_900491605.1. Classification (NCBI taxonomy): domain Eukaryota; kingdom Viridiplantae; phylum Streptophyta; class Magnoliopsida; order Arecales; family Arecaceae; genus Calamus; species Calamus simplicifolius. The sequence continues at coordinate 212,139 of UESW01001731.1, read as the reverse complement.
AAAGAAGAAAGCCTCATTCGGCACCCCAGCGCGACGGAAGGCTATCTCGATAAGATCTTCTGGATGACCCCCTCATGTCGAAGAACTCTCCTCTCCCTGAAACATGGACCGCATCAGAGCGGAGAACCTGGCGCTCACTTCTGGATCGCGTGAGTGGAAGTCTGCTCCTAGGGAGCCATCCAGAACACCCGCGACCCATGAACTTCTTGACAGACCAGCTTCCACCGCCAGGGCCCTTGCTTGAGAAGCCTCGGACGTTTCGGCTCCCGCAAGGAGAGCCCCGGCCGAAGCACCTCCTTGCTCGCCGGCCCCCCTCCTTCTCCTCCTTCTTCCTCTTCTTCTCCTTCTGCTTCCATCCCCTCAGAAATCCCCCTGTCCACAACGGGCCCTTCAGGAACTTCTGCTCCCCCTGGAGCCTCCTGTGCCTCGGTGGAAGGCCCTTCACCAGAAAGCCTCCCATGAATGTCGGTCGTTGGTTCGGCAGGTTCGGCCATCTCCTCGTCGCCCGCTGGCTCTCCCACCGGCGACCCAGGCCGAACCTCAGCGGCCGCAACCTCTCCCCCTACCCTGATGGAAGCGGAGGTCGCTCCCACCTCCTCCTGTAACCTTGCCGAACCACTGGCCTCCAATGAGGGGGACTGGACCGCCTCGTCTGCGGGGGCCCCCAAGCCAACCGGCGTTTCTCCTTCGCCATCATCGGACAAAACAACAACGGGGGGGAGGAAACCTCAGCAGCCTCCTCCGAAACTCCCGCGGCTTCCCGGTCTTCACCTCTGGATAGACCATCCTCCGGCACCGAAAGATCGCGCCCCACCGGAGTTTCAGCAGTTTCAGCCCATGGCGACGAAGAGCGCCGGCTGTCACCGTCTCCCCTGATCCCCCTGGAGCGGGAGCCGAAAGGATGAGACCTCTTCTCAAGCCGATGCTTGCTGCTGGAGCAAGATCTCCTGCGGCGCTTGCCTAGCTCCTCTCTCATCTGGTCTGCGAGCGCCGACCTTTCGGCTGCAGGGGCAATATGATTCACCCGTTAGTTCATACAGAAATCAAAGATGGAACCATGCTAAACCATCAACTATGAGGTAATACTCACCGCGAGGATCGACGGGGCTCAGTCTGGCCGCAAAGAGAGCGTCCTTCGATAGGAGAACGCTGGCTGGGAGCGCCTGACTGCCGCGCAGTACAATCAGATCCCTCTTCTCCGGATCAGTTAACTCTGGGTGCGCTCCTGGATCCTTCACATATTCCCCCATACTCGAGGGAAGTCCAAACCGATGTTCCCCCCGACTACGAAGAACCGCGACTTCCACTCCTTTATTGATGATGGGTTGTCCGATATCATCTTGAAGGACCTCCGAGGACCGATGTAAGGCCATTCTGAGGCCTTCCCGGAGACCAGATTGAAACACACCCTGAATAGCGAAAGGGTCGCGGTCACCCCGAGATGTTTGCACAACGAGATGAACCCGATAAGGTTGCGCCAACTGTTGGGGGCTACCATGGTGAAGCAGATATTGTAGAACTTCATCACCTCCCGCACCAACGGATGAAGGGGGAATCGGAGACCTGCCCTCAAGCTTTCCTCATAGCAGAACGCCCCATCCTCTAATCCGGATGTCACCCTATCCTTAGCCGTCGGGAGCAACAAGACGACGTCCTGGGGGATTTTGTACAAGCGACGCATCCGTTCCAAATCCGCCAAGGTCACCTCTGAAGCTTGGTCGCTTGGGCTCACCATATCTTCAATCGCAAGGGATGCTAAGCAAAATCGCAGCGAGAATAGGAAGACAAAGTTCCTTAAGGAAGAACGGAAGGGGCACTATAAATAAAGATAGCGCCGCCACGACTCCATTTTTCCAATCGAAACCGCCTCAGAATGAGGACAAGACGTCCCAACCTAGGCGTCCGGAACTGTCGCTACGGGCGCCGTGAAAATCGAGATTTCCCACGCGGCGCTTCTTCGGCCGTTACCTTCGCCCCTAAGGAATGACGGATCCACCTCGGAAAGGCAAGATGGCCCCACAGCATTAATTAGGGCATCATTACGTAGGCTATCAAATGCGCATCCCCAGATACGGATCGCGCCACTTAAGCCTATACTCCCTACGCTCGAACCTACGCTTCGAACTAGGGAGTGGGGGACATGTATTGAGGGGTAGAATCATTATTGCATTGATAATCGTGCGAAGGGGCTAAGATCAGCCCCATCCCTCCGCTCGCTACGATATGCCCCCGAGGAACAAGCTAAACTAATGCGGTCCGTCAGGCCATGTGACCCCCGCAGATCATTTTCCCCGAGCTCGACCTCTTCGAGCTCCCACAGCTCGACTTCCCCGAGCTTCCCGAAGCTCGGTTCCTACGAGCTCCCATACCCGGGCTTCCCGAAGCTCGGTTCCTATGAGCTCCCATAGCTCGACTTTCCCGGGCTTCCCGAAGCTCGGTTCCTATGAGCTCCCATAGCTCGGCTTACCCGAGCTACCTATAGCTCGGCTTCCCCGAGCTACCTATAGCCCGTCTTTCCCCGAGCTATCTATCTATAGCTCGACCTCTCCGAGCTCCCATAGCTCGGCTTCCCCCGAGCCTCCCATGGCTCGGCTTTCCCGAGCTCCCCGCAGCTCATTTTCCCCGAGCTATCTATAGCTCGACCTCTCCGAGCCTCCCATGGCTCGGTTTCCCCGAGCTTCCGATAGCTCGACCTCTTCGAACTCCCATAGCTCGGCTTCTCCCGAGCCTCCCATGGCTCGGCTTCTCCCTCACCTCCATGGAACCCGACGCGGGAGGGCCTAGACCTATCGTAACAGAACCCCAAATAGAAAATCATGTTGAGAAGTGGTCTAAGATCTAATATAGCTACCTGGGACCTACGCATCTATCAGATCTCAGGCCATCAAAAGCTCTCCCAGCCGTCGATCCCTCAACGAACAAGATACGGATCCCACCGGCCTTGCAACAACCTGATTCGATTCATTCCCGTATCCTAACAACCTTCGAACCTTCCAGAAGGCGCTCAAGATCCAGGTCATTGCCTACAAATACGGTACCCCCAGATCCTCAGGTATGCGCTCACTGCCCCTGGCTCACTCTCACTCTCACTCTCCTCCACTGCTTGTCGGTGCTTCCTTAGAGCTCCCGATCGGTCACCCCTGGAGAGACTTTCCGGAGAGATCCCTCTCCCCATTTTCTGTTGATCATCGATCCTCACTGACTTGAGTGTCGGAGGGTCTTCCGCGGAGGGCCATCCTCAATGCCTCTCGCGCGAGGACTTCTGTGCAGGTCTGCCCAGGAGGAAGTCCAGACCAGGAGATCGATCCCGCACCCAAGTCGAAGGACAGATCCCGGCGGCAATAAGGATCATTATCATGTCAATATATTACATCCTTACCTTAAAGCTTGCATCTTAAAGTTGTGATTTGATAGTATATCTAAAAATTAACTTCTGTCTTTACTCTACATCTCTCTCTCACACACGCAGACACTATCATAGAGCACCTGCACACATGTACACACACAGAAAACTACCACCAACCCGTTTGTTGAATGCATGGAACCTCATCCAGAATGCTTTTTATCAATTTTTCAAGGTACCTGCAATACAATCTAACTCCTTTTGGATTTCTAAGGTGCAGAAGACTTTCCATTTTCTCTAATAAAATGTCTACTTGAATAGGATCTTCATTTTCTTGTTATATAAAATAACTTCTTTAAGCCTGTTTTAATCAGACTAAATTCCTTAGACAGTTCTATATGGCCTTGTATCATCTTCAAATGGTCTTGTTCCATCCATAATGCCTACTCTATAAAACTTTCTTCTATGTACCAAACAACCCTTTTTCCAACGTTTTCCCAAACAACGATGTAAGCAAAATCTATATCAAACTTGTTTGTCTGACTTAAGGCTACTAATGTAAAAGCTTTTTGCCACTATTTCATGGGTTGGGAACTATTTTATCAAAAAATGAAACTAGTCAGAAAGATTTGCATCAATCTCTACCACCAACTCATTTTGCGTGTTTATGAACACGATATGAGATTTAACAGTTTAGCAATACTCATTGCTCCCTAATGAAAATACCACAATTTTCTCACCATTAATCAGTGACCATAAAATCTGCCAATATAATTTTTCTTTGCTGAAAGATAACCAATACTCTCTTTCATCAGTAGAAAGTCTATAATTCCATTGTATTTCAATACAATTGTCCCTTGCTCCTTTTTGTAGTCTTTAAGGAGGATCCCCTTTAGCCCTCTAGTTAGCCTTTTTTTATATGCACCATTTATTGAACAAAACTTCTTAAGGTGGTTTTGATTCGTGATAATATAATATTATCAAGAATTTTACATTTATGATAATCTAGCACTTGTTTATTAGATTATTGAGAATGCAAGATTGTCATATTTGGTCTACTATGATGAAATGTTAGCTCATATTTCTAAAAATATAAGAATATATTACCATATTCTTAAATTTTATTTATATTTTATTTTAAATCTTTTTTTTTCTTTTAAGTAGTTGTCTTTGTTTTGCTAAAATATGATACATTAAAAAGCAAGGATTCTTTATAAAATCATTTTAAAAACATTATATTTTAAATATTTATATATTTTACATATTTTATATATAATATATTATATATTTAATAATATTTAAATAACATAAATGATTTAATATATTGGATATTATTTAATATTATAATTTAATATGCAAGAAAGTCATAAATATTAAAAATATTAAATTTAATATTTACATATTATATATAAATATATAATAATCTTTAAAATATTTAATATTATTAAATATTTACATGTAAGTCAAGAGTGTAATATAATATAATCAGATTTTTGTAATCTCATATACCCATCTTTTAGAAGGAAATAAGATTACTATATTTGCAGTAATATTAAATTACTGAGAATCAAATATTGTTACCTAGATTATGATGTCCAAATGCCAAACATAATAATTTGCATGGTAATTTCATATTATCAAGGTAGATTTTACCAACCAAATGCTACTAAGAAGATGTTCATTTCACTCCTCGCGCGGGAAGAAAGATCATTTTTAAAAAAACTTGTTTGTACATCTTCATATATCTAATATAATGTTATGCATGAATCTCAAAAAAAAAAAACCAACTTTGTGATTGATCATTCCCCAATATGCTCAGCCATGCCACTATCTCCTCCCATCAAATAATGAATATTCTTTCATCTATTAGATCTCCAATTACAGCCTTACATGCAAAAAAAAAGGATTTTCTTCTTTATTATTATCTTAGCGAATTTGGTGAATATTCCCACTAATATTGACAAATATGTTCTTTTGTTTCTTTATCACAAAATAACTCATTGCCTTTTAATAAGTATGCATACCTCACTACCACAACTCTTTTGCAATCAAGGAGAAACTTTCTTATAATGGAGCTAAGCGACTTAATCTTATAAACCAAGATGACACACCCAACAATGAATTGTAGATCCTTCTCTAATATACATATTTCTTTTGTTTAAATTTGCTTGAGTTTATTTTCAAAGAAAAGCGCCATTGTCTTGTTTAATTTCTTTGATTTGCACAATGGAGTCTGGGCCTTGATGTTGGATACTTAGGACTTTAAGGGGGCATTTGGTAGCAGGTAATCTATCTATATTATCGATAATTTAAAAGGGCCCCACCGGATAACCATATTTGATACATATTTTGAATGCAATCTATCCTACAGTGGTAATCCAGATTATCTTAGAGGGAGGTGGCTATCCACATTACAATCTATCCTGTAGTGGTAATCCAGATTATCTAGAGGGAGGTGGCTATCCACATTACCGGCTATGTTGTAATCTAATAAGTTTTTCTTTTAATAAAATTTTCCTTTCTCTTTTATAAAAATAAAATTATCCCTTCCTCCAAATAATTAAATTAATTTAAAAAATTAATTAAAAATTAAATTATTTTTAAAAATTTTTTTAAAATTTTAAATTAATTTTAAATATTTTTAAATATTAATTAAATAAATAAATTAATTAAAAATTTAATTTTGAAAAATAAATTTTTATTTTTGTTAAATTAATTTTTAAAAATAATATTTTATTTATTTTTTAAAATTAAATTAATTAATTAAAATTATTAAGATTTTTTTTAATTAATTTAATTTTTAAATTTTTTAAATTAATTTTAAAACTTAATTTTTAATTTTTAAATTAAATTTTAAATTTTTTTTTATTTTTTATTAAATTTAATTTAATTAATTAAAATTTTAATTTAGAAAAATTTTTTTTTTTTAAAATTAAATTTTTTAATTTTATTTTTGAAAAATTAAATTAATTAATTTTAAATTTTAAAAATTATTTTTATTTTTTAATTAATTTTTTTAAATTAATTTTTTTTTTTTTTTTTAATTTTTTTTTTTTAAAATTATTTTTAATTTTTTAATTTTTTAAATTACTTTTTAAATTTTATTTTTAAATATTAAATTAATTAATTAAATTAATTAAAAATTTATTTTAATCTTAAAAATAATTAAATCTAGTATATTATACTTATATATAATACTTTGATTTAGGGATATTTTGAGGTATTTTAAAAAAATTTAATAGATTTGATTTATATGAATTTGATTTAGTGGTATTTTGGGAATTTGATGTTATATGACTGGTAATTTGTTTGTCATACAGTAATCAATTATTGTAACATTACCTGTGCATATCAAACACAGTAATCAATATTACTGGCAATCCATCCAGTGGTAATCTATCTTATAGGTAATCTACATTACCATTCAGAATTGCTGGCAATGCACCAAACACAACCTAAAGATGGTGTATGGTTATGCCATTCAACTAGAGGGAAATACCACCGTTTTACTGCATTTGTGAGTGCATCCATTTGTATACAATCTTTATCATGTGTTTCATTTATCTTAATTTTCTTTCCAATATATTGCAAGTTTGCTTTGAATGTAAATATGATTTATTATCTTTTAGTAGTTGGCTTGCCATCATAATTAAGTTACATTGTCAAAAGAAATATTCAATTCTGTTTCCATCAAAGCACTGCTAGTATTGCCTTATTAAATACTTTTTTTCTTAATTCATCATTGCATTACTCCTTGTTTCACTACTTCCTTTCTTAGATATGAAACGTGGTTCATTATTTTAATTTTATAATACTTAGTGCAACATTATGATGTTTTCTTTCTTAAATAGTTAAGAGTATAAAGAGTATAGCTATTGTTCTTTGTCAGTCAACTAAAGTAATTTATTTATTTTAGGAACCAACCATTAATACTATGAAGGAGATTGAAGCCTTCTTATCTGCAAATCCTTTAGAGTTTGTCGCTTTGATCTTGGAAGATTATGTTGAAGCTCTGAATGGATTAATGAAAGTCTTCAACAACTCAGGTTTATTGAAGTAGTGGTTTTCAGTTTCAAAAATGCCCCAAAAAGGTGAGGACTGGCCCCTTGTAAGTGATATGGTTGTTGGCAACCATCGCCTTATCGTCTTCATGTCTATGAAATCCAAACAAGAGACAGAAGGGATTGCCCATCAATGGAACTATATGATTGAAATCAATGTAAGTAAACAAATCTTTCCCTTCTTCTATGCATGTTCTCTTATGTTAGTAATTTTGTATAATCCAAATTTTGTCATATAAATAACTCAACTCATCTGAGCCTTTTCTCAACTACATGGGATCGGCTACATGAATCTGCTTCCTCTACTATGCTCTATGCAGAAATAAGTCGACATTCAAATTATAAATAATTATATCTTTTTAATTATTTTTATCCATATTAGTTTAGGTCGACCTCTATCTCTATCCTTACCATGGATTGTTAAAAGATCACTCTTTCTAATTGGAGTATCTAAGGATCTTCGTTGTATATGTCTAAACCATCATATAAGGTAAGCCTAAATACATTTTTCTTTACTTTTTGTCATGCATTTAACTTATCTAGGTAACAAGTCTTATAGATTGTTGTAAGGAAACATATACAAATGAATCAAAGTAGGACATTTGACTACTTTTATACCACAGTAGGATATGGCATGTGCTAAAGCTATGCAATAATATATGACATCTAATCCTTCTTGGGTCATTTGATACATGTCTACTTAATAATGCTCCTTTATATATAGAGTTTATATTCTACATTCTGTAATTTACTAGTGATGTCTTGAAGCCTCCTACATATAAGTGAGAGAAACAAGGAAGTTTCGAGGGTTCAACATATTTTGATTGCAGAGGAGTATAGAAGGGAGAGCAATTCAAGTGGCAGACATGCTTAATGGGAGATTGTTATGTGGGTCTTATGATGATAATGCATGTACTATAAGATCTTCACTTGTACCTTAGCTATTTTATTTTTGAATTTTCCAAATTTTTAACTATTTCAAGGAGCATAAGATGCTTGCAATGGACTTTAACTTATTGATGCATATCCAATTCAAACTTATTGAAATAATTGACTGCCCAACCTACCTCTATAGTTGACAACAATAATCATATGAATAGAACTCCATATTTTGGTTCCATGTTAGCTTTATTATAAAGAAGATTGTGCAGCATGCCTAACAATTTGGATTTTAAGACATTCCATTTTTTTTCTTAAGGAAATTTTTGATACGTATGAGTAGCTTAATACCATTCTAGTAATCTTATAAGTAAATCCAATAATATATAAAGTCTAGTAGTAGAACTCTTTCATTCTCGATGATGCATTTGCTTTTGAATATCCTCGAAACCTTATCATTTCTTAAGAGATGCTTCCCTTACTTGCACCTAATCTGCTTCTAGAAATTAAGATATATAATATGAGTTCTGAGACACCTTTATCCAATGCACACTTTTATCCAAGATGTTTGGCAGATATAAGTAGTAATCTCTCAAATTTACCTTTTTTCGAAGCGTACATGCTAACATATGCATTATTCAAATGTCTTAGATTCACAATCTTTATGTCTATGAGATCCTTGCTTAATTAATGGTGCAAATATACATGCTACGCCTCTCTAATGCATAGCTAAAATAATTATAAATAAAGTTGTCTACTTGACTTTTGTCATTAGATGTAGTTGTCATCAGAGGTGTATTTTTGTTGATGGAACTAGGCAACTCTAGATTAGCTCAAATAACATGTGGATTCTAAATTTGTTATTTGATGATGCAATAAATAATCTTTGAATCACAATAATTATCAAAATCTCCAAAAGCTATAGTAGTTTCTTAAATCAAGCTTTTGAGTTAACTATAAATATTAGATAGGGCCCATTAGTATGGTTTGATTTTAAGTAGAAACATGTATGCCAATTGAATGGGTGGTCAAACTAGAAGGGATTCATTTAGTAATAATTAAATTACATGAAGATCTAAAGTTGTTGCAAATGATAATATGAGATGACTTGCTTTAGTTGTTACAAATATGTAAAACATTGGAAGGGTAGAGACCTCTAGAGGGTTAAAACATCATTTATGATTCATTACCAGTGAGAAAGAGCCTAAGGAAGACTTTAATAAAAGATTGGGATAAGATCTAAAAATACTTTCAATTTGAAACCTAACCTTGCACAAAATACTTTCTCTTAAGTAAGATTTCAGTAGAATTAGCAAAACATGCTTGCATTAAACAACAATACCAGCTTGATGACTTCAAGGGAAAAATGGCAACTAAAATATGGATAAAGAGATTAGGATGGATATTTATTTTTAAGTAGCAATAAATTGAGGCAAAATGAAGAATGGGTTTTTGATAGGTTTTTTTCTTTATTTCTTTTGTTTGTGCAGCAGGGGTCTACTACTAAAGCATCCTCTCATCCATAACAGTGTTAATGGAACAAAAGGCATTCATGGTTGCATGTACCCCATGAAAGGCAAATTGACATAGTATCTAATGATAATGCCTTCAAGTGTTGTTTATCTATGATTCCTACTACAACTACCCCATGAAAGGCAAATTAACATAGTATCTGATGATAAAGCCTTCAAGTTTTGTTTATCTATGGTTCCTTCAAAACATTATTCTAACAAGTTGTGGTAGTAAAAAGATATCTCCAGGAGTCTATAATATATTACAAAATGAAGATAATTAACTATATTAAAATTTTTTACCCAATGAACATGTGTGAGCTAGATGGCTTCTTTTGTTGCTTTATAATAAGCTATTGTTTCTTTTCATTTATTAATGTGATATTGACAATAAAATTTGATTAGAGTGTGGGCTACATTAATCAATAGTTTTGGCTTAGCTTCATAAATGAAAGTGATGAAGTTGTTTAATGGCCATTTTTCTTGAGATAGTAATTTGAAAAATCATCGATGTCATTTTTCTATTGTTATTTAAAAATAATTCCTTCACTTTCTTAGTATTATCTTTTCAAAAATCTTTCTTAGGCATGCCAATTTTGTTCCAGCACCCAAGCAAATCTCTTTATCAAAACTACTAAATTCCTTACCTCACAATGCTTCTCGACTAATAATAACAATAATACAAATGTGTTCAAGAAGGTTCTATATCACTATTCTCCGGGATGATATATCTAGAATAGAGACAAATGATCAAAACAACATCAAAATTTGCCATGTATTTTGATTGGACCCTAATTTTCCCTTTTTCCCCTAACTTTGTTGTCTTAAAAGTGATCCTTTTTATTCTGATTAATGGATCCAACTCCTCCATAACTTTCCATCCTACATCAAGTTTTAGTTTACAACCATTTTAATTATAATTATATAAGTTATGATTGCACATAACTTCCACCATTTTGCTTAAAATATATGGGGCCTAAAATATATTGACCTCACAATCATTCTCTACTTACTATGCAAAGATGTGTATGGTGCAGATTTAATAGATAGCTCAAGTGTCTTTGATTATTTTTTTCAATCTATAATTTATTTCTTCACATAATGACTTAATGCCATTTCTTGATCACTTTATGGAAGATGTGAAATATAACATTGGCAATACTTAAATGGTTCTTATATTCATTTTAAATCCACCATTTGTCTGGCTCTTTACAACCTGCATAAATCTAGTTAAAATATTAGTAAATTCATAAGTAAATATTTCTTGTGTTCGTCTAAACTAATAATGTAAGTTTTTGTGTTATTCGCATACCTTTATTGTAACAACCTAAGACCGCATCCAAAAAGGCTAGTTAGAAGGTAATATAATTGGACTAAGTATCTAAGATTTACTTATTGCATATCTAATGTAGGAGTAAATATATGCTAGTACAAGTTCGTTCATATACTTCTATTTAAATCCCAGTATCCTCTTTAGATTAAGGATCTAAATCTAATCAAATCCAATTGCAAACACTATGATTGACTTATGCTCAACTCAGAAAGAGTACATTAATAGTATTTTCTAATTTATACGAGTCATGAATTTGTAACAATCTTAAACCTCTTCCAAATAGACTAATTGAAAATTGACATTTACGTTCTTTGGCCCTATATAAGTACTTAATATTTATTCAATGCATAATCAATATGAGACTAAATATATGCCATCTTGGACTCCTATATCAACACTTTTAATATGCTAGTCTTAGTATGTGTATACATTCATGTAGATTGATGAAGGATGCGGTATAACGATAGAGTTCTCTTTTTTATGCATCTAATCCTTAGCTCATGTAGTATAAGGCTAGATTTCAAGTTCAGAATACTTGACCAATATTTTCATTTTTTTTAAGAAAAGAACAAAATTCAATTATAATGTTGATCTATCAAGTTTAGCTTGAAACCATGTTTAAATTTGATGAGAGCATGGCTTTGAATGAAAATTGTCAATTACTATGAAAAAGACACGAACCATATGTAAATATCAAATTATCTTAACTCCATAAAACCATTCATCTTTGCATTCAAGAAACCAAATCCATATGAAAAATCATGGACATAATGTTACTATTTTGAAAGATGATACAACATAACGTTTCGAATAAAGATGCAACATTTTCTTCTTTCTGTTGGTGGAAACTCCTATTCTTGATTCATTTGTTCATCTTATGTGGCCCCTGTTCTTTGTCAGGTGGGCTTTCATCTAATGTTTTAATACATAAGGTCCTTGTGAGGGAGTGCTCGTGGGCTGAGCCAGGCCTGGGCCAAGGATTTGTCACAAACTTCTCTTTTTCCAGCATAGGTGCGAGGCTCATTACGTCTCTATCTGTCTTCAGCTCATAGACCAAAAAGAAACTCTGTTCATTGTCTCAGCACAGCCAATGAGAACTTTGATCTGTATTTGTTTGGCCACGCCATTGACAATTTAAGCAGAGAGGATAATTTAATGGAAAAACATCAAACATAGCTTTAGTTTGTCAAAATAGGATAGGGGTGTATGCATAGGGTGTCCATGGGTCAAGAATGTGTGCTTAAAAAGTCCAAAATCCAATGGAAGCTGCCAAAAGTGATTCAACTTCAAAATAATGACAGCAAAGCTTCATTCATGATGTTAATTCTATCAGGATGGAATAGGATATATTCTTTATATCTATGTTCTCTTTGTCATTTGGCATTTAGCTATAATGCAACAGATCAAATCAATAATTATTTCTATGAAATGTAGTTTTTCCATGCCATATTAGAACCACATATTAAGCTGTTAATGCCCAGGCATACACAACAACAACAATAACTACAAGAACTTATTCTTAAATTAGTTGGGATTGTTTACATGAATTCTTTTTCTCCATTCTAAAAATTTTAAATTTTTCTTGATGCCCGACCAATATATTATCAGAGGTCCGCTGTGTAGTTTTCCTTTAAAAAAAAAGGGAAAAAAATATCCAACAAGTAGTATATGGGCATTATTAGCTTTAATGGAAGTATATGATTTAGTAACGTACTTCCATTGATTAAGATACAGGACTAATGGTATTTTTCAGCAAAGAAGTGGAGCTAAGTGAATGGAAACTTTAAGCCTGCGGTTGTTGGAGAAAAGAACATTTGTTAATAAAAAGATGAGAGATTTTGAAGGAATGTACTGGGACCAGGCTAAAAGTTTGACTTCAGTTCTTCGTAGAGCTCGGTGCTGTATTATTCTATTTCACACATGTGAAGAGTTGGCTGATTTTAAGGATGGATCATGTGATATAGGATGAATGATGACAACCAGACTGGAACCAAGGGCTAGTCGGTCTCAAAATTAGCTTTTTGTTAAATTTTGATTCTTTAGTACTCAATAACAAGCACGTATTAAGGCTTCCTGTGTGGTTACATCGAGCAAGAGAAAAAGTTTGTAGTGCTCACCCTAATTCTAGGCATATGTTCAGCAAACTTATTGTTGTTAATTTAGAGGCATGATGATTCTTTGCATTCTTTGCCTTTGAGAGGAAGCGATTTCTTACCTCTTTAGCTTTTGAGCTCACATGGCTCTCCAATTGTTATGCCTGGGCTACTGCTTTGGTTTATTTATAGGCCCCTGCTGGAGTGGTCAGGCACAAACTTTTTAAAAGAAATAAGCCCTTTGTAGTAGTGCATGGGTGGAAGAGCAATCTGTGACAACTTATTCCCTTGAATAAATTGAACTTAAGAAGAAGATAAAGTAACATAATCTGAGGCTTATTTCAATGTAAATCAATCTTGAGCTGCAGTCTCAGTTCCTTGAAGCTCAGTTGATGAGGCCACCTCTCCTTGTTTTCATTCATCTTGAAATTGGAACCTCATCAACTTAAACAACAAAAGAGTTCTGGGCCAAAAGGCTAAAGCAGAGGTTACATCAAATCTTTCATTCAGAGATCTGCCAAGAGAATTCACATGAATATATATAACTATCTTCTTGATTAGCAAGGCATAAGGCTATAGAAGAATATAGAAAAGAAAATATGACTCTTTATGTGAAGGCAAATGATGAGAAATGATCACTCTTCAGAGGTAAGTAAGGTATGATAACAACTGAGTGATTTTTTTAAGAGATAAATCAGTCATTAATTTAAGATGGAAGAACAATGCACAATGATCACAATATTAAGTGGAAGCTAAAGCGAAGGGTGCTTGATATATGGTTGATTTCTAATGGTTCAATGCATGCTGGATTGCATCCTTGGGGCCTCATGGCCCTCTCCACGATGCAATGGGCTAATTATTGCTCCAATAACAGTGCCCACAGTGGCAGAGGGAAACAAAATGGGGGAGCAGTGGATGAGAGAGAGAGAGAGAGAGAAGAGGCAATATAAACAAGGACAAGCTCTGGCATCACAGAAATGTCGTTGGGACCTAAACACATGGGCGTGCTCTAGTGTTTGTGCAGTGGAGCCAGTCTGGTACAGGATCTTCTGGTAACATGTTGGCTGGAAGCATTACAAAACTTTGTTCCAACTTTTATGAGGTCTATATACTTTTTACAATGGTACAACTCACAACTTTGTAAAGTATTCTGTCTAGATTTTGGCTAAATTTGGTTGTGAAAATAATTCCTTTCTTTCCTCTCTTCAGAAGAAAGGCTATTAATGGCTCAAATAGAAGGAGAAGGAAATTTTTCAACAATGTTGAATTGATTGCCATGGATTTAGACTTTTTTTTTTTCTTCTTCTTTTTAATGATGCTCTCAAATATTATCTTCTGAAATTATTTTTCTGTAAATACTACTAACTCCACCAATCATAATCTTGCACAAATTGAGTTTCTTCATGCCTAAGAATATTGCAAATAGTGTATCTTGAATTAAACAATATTAGCTAACAATTGATTCATACTGTGCCACATGATAATCTTTATTGGTGATTAGGCATTGATACTTTCATGTACAGAGAACTTTCATGTTACAGAGAGAAGTGGAATTTTTTTTTTTTTTTTGTTCTTTCTAAAGTATGATCTTAGATTCTTTCTACACACAAAGATTTGATTATTATAAAATGAACAAACATCAAACTGTTGATCAATTTGTCATTACCATCCTCTCTAGGACTACTGCATGCATGAACATGAGTAAGTCTACTTGGAATGGATGCCACCCACATCTAAGTGATAATCTCATTAAAATATAGTACCGAGTTCAAACAATTAATCTTAAAAAATTAAAAAAAAATAATATCTAGACTAGAAGCACTAGTTTCTCAAATTTAAAAAAAAAAATCCCTTTCACCTTGGCAGTCAATGGAAGTAGGGCCATGGCTAATGTCACCCATGTGATCAAAGGTACGGTGGACCCCCCCAATGGTGAATTAATGCCAGTTTTTTAAACCAACATCAGACAAACTATTGGAATTTGAGCTTCTGGGGAAGCCCTGAGGTTGGCCCCACCAGCACGTGTGGCCGTGGGAGTCTCACGTGTACTCGTCCCTTAGCTCTTGCCCTTTTCCTCGGCATTCGGGTCATGAGATTTCATTGGTCAATTTTGCACCCAGGGCATGGGAGAGAGTTCGCCAAAGCCATTGCTTGCTTCTTACTCTCTTTTTTATTTTTATTTTTATTATACAACAGACAATCACACTGTCACGGATCAGCTCAAAATTATTAGAGTATAAATTTACTTGAAAGCTAAGGAATAAAAGTTATCATGATTCCAATACCAAAATTTCATATGAAAGGCCATAGCCGATGCTACCCAGTCAGCCGCTGAATTAGCTTCTCGGTAGATATGCCGGATATGACTCTAGAAGAGCTATGCATAATCGCACGAATGTCACTGAGAAGAGGATTGGTCGAGGTATGGTCACAATCATCCGACTGAAGCCACGGATAACAGTCAGAGAATCCCCTTCAATGAAGAGGCTGTGAGCATGAAGTCTCCGAACAGTATGAGAAATACCAGTCCATGCAGCATGAAGCTCAATCAGAAGGACCGACGAGTCTAAGGAAGCAAAACCACCAGCCGACAATAAAGCACCATCAGACCCCCGAATAACAAAAGCAGACCCCGCGAGTCTTCCCCGAATACTCTCATCAAAGTTGATTTTCACAAACTCTAGAGAGGGCTCCCAAGATATAAAAACCGTGTGATGGTTCGCTGCCATAGAAGTAGGGGATCCCTAGTGGCCAGAGTTGCAAAAATCGATACCTTTGAACAGAAGAGCACTTTCAGCAACCATGAATCTGATCTTCCGCTCTAATCCAAGAGGAAAGATAGTAACATCAGCAAAGATAACCTAGTTCCGCGACAGCTAGATCTGATAGGCCATTGCTTGTTAAAACCAATGTTTTGAAAATCGGACCAAACCGGATCGATCGGTTCAACGGTTCAATCGGGAACCGATCATTATTTCGGTCCAGTTTTATTATTAAAGTTAACTTTTATATGATCCAGTAAAAATCAAAAAATCCCATTGAACCGGTCGGGTTTCAACCGGTTCAACCCAGTTTTTAGATTTTTT
Source organism: Calamus simplicifolius (assembly GCA_900491605.1). NCBI lineage: Eukaryota > Viridiplantae > Streptophyta > Magnoliopsida > Arecales > Arecaceae > Calamus > Calamus simplicifolius. The sequence goes on along the minus strand of UESW01001731.1, from coordinate 195,833 downwards.
TTTAATTTTTTTATTTAAATTATATTTATATTTTATTATTTTATATTATTAAATTAAAATTTAATTATAATATTATCTGGTTCAATCAAATCGATTTATTCGGTCAAACTAATTGACCCGCGACTCAAATATTAAGCCAGTTTGATGTTCGGTTCAGTTTTCAAACATTGGTTAAAATTTAAAAAAGGATGGTTGAAGCTTATTCTCACGTTGAGATTCTCTAAAGAATTAGTAGACTAAACCTATCAAAGAACACGGATTGATACAAGTCACAATAATATGTAGTTAAGAGTTAAGGCATTGTGGGCTAGGATAAATATATGATAAAATTTTAAAAAATAAAATTAAGAATAACATATAAAAAATGATAGAAGTAGTCTCAATTAAAAATAAAATGAGAGAAAATCGATTACAGTAGTTTTAACATATACAACGTATACCTTTAGATGCTCCGATTAGAAATAGTGATCTTTTAACAATCCATGGTAAGAATAAAGATAGAAGTAGACCTAAACTAATATGAACATAATTAATTAAAAAGATAAACTATTTGTAATCTGAATATCGACTTGGTCATGAATAGAACAGAGTGGAAAAAAATAGATTCATCTAGATGACTCCCATGTAGTTGAAACAAAGGCTTAGATGAGTTGAGTTGAGTTGAGTTAAGTTAAAGACATTGTATCACTAATAAATCTGTGATCCGCTAACTATATGGTGGATTGAATCAATCTAAAAATGATCAGAGCTACCCGTTTTGAACCATTTCTTGGATAGAAATGGTTCATCATATGGTTGGTAGAAAGATCGATGGGAGCCACAACAATATGCAGGTGAAAGTCATAACATTGAATTTGTGATAGACCATGTGGTGGTACGTAGAGCAGACGATTGATGGGAGCCACAATAAACTGTAAGCGAAAGCCGTGGCATTGTGATAACTGATAGGCCACATAGTAAACCAGGTCTATCAATGTAGTAGTACTTGGTACATTGATCGATGGGAGGCATAATAATATCTAAGTTGGAGCCATGGCATTGTGATCACTAGTAGCTCTGGCCTACAATGTGACTAGTGAATGAGATTCATCGAGGGATATAGATTGATGAGAGCCATAACAATGTTGAAAAATCGTGATCACTGATGGGCCTAGTTTACCAGCAACCCTAGGAATTGGAATGGCACAAAGAAATTGGCCTTGCTTGCGTGAGTGGTGAGACGTTGTTTTTAAAACGGTGAGAGACCACGGCAGCGCCACGAGCACCGCAGAATATTAGATGAGAAGGGGGGAGAATTGGATGCCGGATTGGTGGCTCGTGAGAGGTGAGAGCGTGTCCTTCTTTTGTCCATTTGGCTCGGCTGATATCGTTCACTGGGTTCCCACGTTGTGAGGTCATTCTCATGTTGAATCTAGTGCAGTTCTAGATTGGATTTAATTCAAGCCAATTCGGAGAACTTTTCGCTTTAATTGTCCCACTAGATTTCTATTGTGATGCACAGCTTGATATTTATGTGTATGCTTTAATGATTTTAGAGATCTAGAACATGGTGAATCAAAAAAAATTGCATTGATTTTTCAGAGTATTTTTATTTTTATTTTCTGCTTTCTTTCTGATTTCTAAAAATATATTTGGTAGAAAAAATCAAAATTATTTGTTTTTTTAAATAATAGAAGAAAATTTTCTTTAAAAAAAAGACCATTACTTTCATATTCTTAATTTTTTGACTTTTATTCTCTATTATCTTTTTGTTTTGATGAAGCAATGAAAATATCTTTAAGATATGTTTGGATTAGATATTACCCAACAGCTATCTCATATAGTTATTGAAAATAGCTTCTTAATTACACATTTTAGCAATCAAAACAAATAGGAGCCTTATATTGTTTTCTTTTTACTATCATAGAGTTATATTTTTAAAAATTATTTTTATTTTTACTAAACTAAGTCACATGAAGGTATATATATTTGAAATCATGTTAAAGATAAATTCTAGGGTTTTTTGAGATAGAAGTTGCGTAAAACATATTGTAATACAATTCCAAATAATGTTCTTATGTGATTTGAAATAGATCTTAGTCATTTAAATCAAAGCTAAATACAATTAAAGAACTCTAGTAATTAATCATAAATAAAATCTATATTTAATTGAGACTCTTTCTACAAGATAGTTTGTGTAATTCTAATGACCAGGACCAAAGAGCTAAGATCTTCTTTAGACGATAATTATTATGCTTTTTTAGCAGCAACAACAACAACAGGATCTTAACTAATTAGGTTCAACTATACTTAATATGACATATATAGAAAAATAAATTTAGTTATATTCAAATATAGTCAAATATAAAATTTAATTTCTTTTTTATTTTTAATTTATATGGACCTTGAAGCCATTTTATTTTTTTTAGCTTTAGGATCAACGAACTATGTGAATTAAAGAATAGAAAAAAGATTTATCTACATACATAAAGTGAAATGCATTATAAGGAACAGTCTTACGTTTTCTATTCATTCTTTTATCACAGCACTCCATTTAAGCATTTTATATACAGCTTTTTAATTTGAAAACAATGTTCTTTGAAGGTACAAAAATGAATATTATTTAAGTATCAGAATAGAACCATTATTGTATTATCAATACTTATTGGTAAGTGGGTCTTGAAGCATCTCCATTTCAACCGTCGAATGCTCCCACATTTTATTTTGTTTAAAAAGAAAAAAAAAAAAAAAAGAGAATGCTTTTGTCTTATCGCATGGAATTCGATCAAAACCTTGTCTTCGCCAACCGCACTACGAATTTCATGAAGGTTTGATGGTCCACAAATTTCTTTAAAATTCTCATTCTTCACAGGTTTCAATTATCCATCTCTTTCGACTTTTTTAATTTCTCATGCCTCTTGTAAGCTATATATTGTACAGGTTGATATCTTTTATATTATTCGTAATATGAACATACAGTTTATTATTAAAGAAAATTTTATTACTATTATCCATTAATTTCATCAAAATTCAACCATTCTCTTTATTTGCGACATTCGATCTACACTCTAAAAAATTTATTTTATCTAGATTCTTAGTATATTTATCGAAAAGCTAACTCAATGATTAATTAGATTATCATCAGAATAATTTATCATTCTGATTTTTAAAATTAATTTTTTAAAAAATATTATATTTTAATATATTAAATTTGATTTATTCTAAATTAATGTAATCAATCATCTTGATGATAAAAAATAAATAAATTAGAGAGAGAGAGAGAGAGAGAGGGAAAGGTGGTCATAAGGCCTGAGGGAAGAGAGAGAGGAAGAAGAAGACAAGAGAGAGGCCCTCGTGCAACTGGGGTTTGGGACTGATTGATTGATTGGCCCACCCACACCCTTTATCGAAGGAAAAAGCTAAGCATGCGATGTGGGTGGACATTCCTCCCCATGTATACGTACATATCCCTCCTAGCCTTTGTCTCTTTACGATCAACCTCTTCTCCCCCACTGTACAACACAGCACAGTGCACCGATTGGCCTTTCCTTTGTGTCCATTCTCGCACCCGTGTGCCTCCAGGACCTAACAACATTCCCATCCCCTCCCTCGTCCTTATCAAAGACCACGTCACTTGGACACCCCATACGTCCTCCCTAATTATTAATTGTGATCGATCGGTGCGTTGATTATGATCGCACGAGTTGATCGCACACAACGGTGGTTGGCAAATGCCATTGGGTAGGAAAGCTTAGGTGCCTTGCCACTTGTCGTGGTTGGAAGCAGGACGTACAGGTGATGGATCACCACTGAATCTTTGTTGCTCTTTGCTTCACTCCTGTGATAATTTCGTTGGATCGAGTTTAAATTCCAAATCCAATCCGCATGCATTATTAATTAAACCAGGACAGCAGTCATTGTTATAAACAAAAATATATATAAATATAAAATAAAATAATAAACATATGAACTTATACAGTTGGACCATTGTCTTATATTTACATAGGCTCATGATTGAGAGTGATTCTATGACGATCATTTCTTGGCTGTAGAAGAAGAATTACTTTTATGGACTCCATTAATCCGATTCTTGAACTGAACGGTTATTCTGGCTCAGCATACTTGATCATGGATTTAAAGCTGAACGATTCCTATCTTTTTTTTTCTGCAAAAAAAAAAATTTACTATATAAATAACTGAAGATTATAATGACCATTTCTCTACCAAAATATCTCCTCACAAGAGCTTCTCTCTCAAATATCTAATTAGATCTTTAAAAAAGTTAAGCTTGCATATGTTTATATAGGATCATTCAATATTTTATAAGGATTAGGACTCAAGTTTTGTAAGAATATAAAAATATGTCCTTACTTTTTTGAATTCTAAGTATGCACGGATTAGAATTGAAGTCTTATTTTGATATAAAAATATTTTTTTCTTAAACTAATAAATTCAAAAAAAAATTTAAATGTTTGTTTGAATAATTATATGCAATCCAGTAAGATAAATAAATTTACAGAAACAAATCAGAGGCCTATATTCATCATATGATTTAATGGAGAACACCTTCAAAGTTAGCTTCTGTGAAGCTTGTATCTCTGCAAAAATAGGTTGGAAAAGATCTGGTTGACATGAGTGAGAGAAGCTGCATATTTTATAATATCATAAATTTTATTTTTAATCTTGAAAATCCAAATAGAGTTATCCAAGCAGCTTCTAAATAAGAAACATCAAAATATTTATTTAAAAAGAATATATAAGAGAATTATAATTACTAGGTTCAGTGAATATTTCAAGATTGTACTATTCACAGCTGGTGCATCCATAAAAGCAGGAATATAAGCCGACAAATTGAAGATAAAATCAATTAGCATCAGATCATTTCAAAGTTAGGTAGTATTTGGTGTCATATTCGGTTAAGTGATGGCTAGCGATAACGACGGCAACCTTTAACTAACATCAATAATTAATGATAGTAATGACTAATGACCAATGACGGTGACAAACAATGAGTGTAAATGACAATAGAGATGACGGTGCTCATATTAGTAATTTTGATTTTTAAATACTTTGAAATAAAAATTTTAGTTTAGACGATTAATTTTCTAGCCAGACTGTAAGAGAAAGTCTTTAATGAAAATAAAAAATTGAATTATTTATGTTTTTTTTTAAAAATAAAAAATAAATAAAAATGATGCTAAACATGACCTTAGTTTTCATATAATTATTATTAATATAGTTGTTATTTAACATTACAAATACATTAAATTTTATAGAGTGCTAACAAATGATTTTTTTTTTCTTTTTAACATCCTAATTATTAGAAAAGATAACTCAGAATTTTATATAAAAAAGTGACATCGCTGCTGTGTATTTTTGTTAAATAAGGCATATTTCTCTCTTCTTTAACAGGCACAATATAAGCTATGCATGCAAGATTTTTATATTTGCTTCTCGAAATTAAAACCCTTAGCTATTTATGCCTAAAACTATCATCAGCCAGCATATGGTTAATTATTTGCTGTCGAGATTATATATATTTTCAGTGCATTAAAAATACTGGACCACCAACAATGAAAGTTATTGGCATCAAAGTATTAAATTAAGAGAATGCTATTTCTAAGTCCGGATGAGGGCAAAATCATTATGTTAATATTTGTGCATATATCAAAAAGATTAGGATCATTTTCAATTTCCGTCTGTCAGACGCTGTGTTTGAAAAAAAGACAAAATCTCCTCATCTTGGTAGGACCGAGCTATCTCTTCATCTTGGCAGAGCTGAGCTACTTCCTCGTCTCGATAAGGCCAAATCATTCTCATGCCTCGACGAGCCTAGAGTAGTCAAAAGCCAAATATAATCCTTCGACCATGTCAACTCTTATCGTCTCAAAAGGAAAATCGGATCAAGCATAGCCTGTTGCTTATAAATAACCAGATAACAGAATAACCGAATCTCAAAGATTCGAATCAGCCTCTTCAGCCGTCGATTTCATAACAAACTAGATTCGAATCTCGCTGGCCTCGTAATGATTCGAATCAGATTTCAATCATTTTGATTCCCATTTTTCAAGACATGTTTGAAGAGTCAGATGAACAAACTGCCAATATTCAGACACCTTATAATATATTTTTCTAAACTTTTTCAGGTACACTGACTCTCTTACTGAAAAAAACTCCATTGAAGCTCAAGCGAAACTCTGAGCTTCTAAGAGGTCATTCTTGAAGGATTCTTCTGCGAAAATCCTTATATCTGCTTGCTGTGAATTTTTATTGACTTAAGCATCGAAAGATCTTTAGCATAGAACTATCCTCAATGATTTTTACATAAAAATTATCTTGCAAATTTATTTAAATGAAAGCAAGATGCTGAGATCTAGAGGCGAACAACATTTGATTAGAAGAACAGAAATTTTTTTTTTTTGATAAAGACGGGCGATCACACTAGTCTAGTGTGGGTCAGCCCAGATACATCAGAATAAAATTTGTAACAACACAGGGGGACATGGTTCACCCATCATCCATATCCTATATCCTACATGCTGAGCCACGACCGTCGCTGCCCAGTCAGCTGCCGTGTTGGCTTCACGGAATACATGACGAATCTGGGCAGTTACCACCTCCTGAAGCATGGTCCAAATATCTCTCAAGATCGGATTGGTGGATACATCAGGAGCACTCTCTTTCCGCATCCACTGTATGACAATCATAGAGTCTCCCTCAATTACAAGCCTCTAAGCTCGAAGGGTCTGAAAAGCATAAGAAATACCAGCCCATGCAGTGTAAAGCTCGGACATGGGGACAGAGGAGTTCGGAGAACCAAATCCACCAGCCGCAATCATATTGCCCTGTGACCGCGTATGATGAAGGCGAACCAGCTAGTCTGCCGCGAACACTCCCATCAAAGTTGATTTTTACAAACCCTGGAGGAGGGGGCTCCCAGGAAATGAATATTGTATGACGGTTCGCTGCCGAAGCAGCAGGGGAACCCCAGAGGCCAAAGGTGTCAAAACAAACAGAACGAAGAGCACGGGCACAATCCGCGGACAATGATCTGATTTTCCTCACAAGCTGATGTGAAGAAATACAGTCCTCCGAGAAAATAATCTGATTCCTCGATAGCCAAATCTGATATGCCGTGACCGCCCAGAGACCACGTATGTGCTGAGGAGCCATCCGGAGATCCTGGAGAAAGATAGGACGAGGAGAACCGTAGACATCCACTCTATACTCATATCCTATCAAATACCAAATCCATCTAGCTCTAGGGCATTTGAATATAGCATGATCTGTAGTCTCATCCTCCATACCACACAAGGGACAGGTCGGCTAGATAGATAGGCCCCTACGGAAGAGCAGAGCACTCGTCGGTAGGCAGTCCCAAAGAAGCTTCTAGATAAAAAGCTGAACCATAGGAAGAGTGGGAAGCATCCATATCCACGCAGCATCCTTCGTTTCTTGAGCCTGAGGCCTAAATATCTTAACAAGATCCCTGAGAGGGGCCTTGGAGAGGGAGGATCTCTGCCATAGCCTCACATCAGCGGAGGGACAAGAGATAAGAGGAATCGATAGAATCCGCTGAGAGAGATCCTCACCAAATAGACTAGTCACGATGGGGGTATTCCAAGAGGGGGGACTAATGAGATCAAATCCTTAACCCTCATATCAGTGGGAATATCAGTGCTAAAAAATGAGGGCCACCGAGACAGAGGAAGCTCAGAAATCCACGAATCCTGATGGCATCTATAGAGTGACCATCACCAACCATCCAGGAGATATTCTTCCGAATAGAGTCGCCAACCTGGCACACCTCCTTCCAAAAGGAGGAACTTTCCTTGGGCGGCGAAATGAACTCTTCTGGCTTCCAATCACCGTATCTTGCACGCATGAACGAGCTCCAGAGACAGTGCGGCTCCAGAAGGAAGCGAGAAGCATGTCTGGCCAATAGAGCTTGACGCCTAACCAACAAGGATTGGATCCCGAGACCCCCTTCATGAATAGGCATACAGATCATGTCCCAAGATAGAAGATGAATACCCTGCCCATCTTGCATAGAAGCCCATAAAAAATTCTAAACCATCTCTCAATCCTCTTCAAGCAAGTAGTCGGGATGGCCGTATTCGACAACATATAGAGCGGAAGGAAAGAAAGAACCGACCGAATAATGGTGATCCGAGCCATCATAGATAGATCAGTGACATGCCATCCCTCGATACGCTGATGGACCCGCCTCTCTAGGTCCACAAAATCGGAGCAGCAAGGACATCTGCCAGTCATGGGGATCCCCAGATACATAAATTGATCAATCTGAGTAGTGATACCTAACCGATTAATGATAGCTTCACTGGTGGGTCTGGGAGTCTTCGGGCTAAAGCAGATAGAAGACTTTTGAAGGTTGACCTTCTGGTCTGAAGCCTGATAATAGCACTGAATAATGGAATCAAAGGAAGCCGTATTTTCAGTAGAGGCCTGGTCCAGAAGGATACAATCATCAGCAAAAAAAGATGAGAGATGGAAAGACCCGCATCCCCCACGCTAAAAGGATAATCCTCTGATTGTACTGAGCCTGATGAGAGCTCGAGAGAGATCATATGCAGCCAAAGGAACAAAAGGGAAGATAAAGATATCCCTAATGTAATCTAATTGAAGAATGAAAAATTTAGTTGGGCTCTCAGATCAAGGAAAAGGACTGCCACCCAACGGTAATAGGATTTTTCACGGCAACAAATCCTATTACGTTTCATTTTTATTTTAAGTTGAAAGCACCAAATGGTTAGTCTCCATCGTATAAATAATGCATGGGTTAAATAACGAAAAGGACTGCCACCCAACGGGATAGAGAAAGCACATAGAGACAAGAAGCGACCCTCGTGCGAATGGATTTGATTGACAGACCCGTGTCTCATTTTCTCACCATATATAATATTATGAATCGCAGGCGAGTGGTGGGGTTCCGGCGTCCTTCCCGCGTCCTTGGCATCTGATATCCATACTCTTCATTTCCGCAGGCCACCCCACCCCAATCATCACATCGAGAACCCCCCTGGTTTCACAAAAAGAGTGCGTCAAACATGAGCATGGAGTGGACGTATCAACTCAAATCCTCCCCTTCTCCAAATTGCTTGCCGTGGGTCTTAATCAAGAGGCTCCAATAATTAAGACGATAACAGCAGAGCAGCCAAAAATTACTCACCAAAATGTCACCATGCGACTTGTCACGACTCTAAGCTTTGACCAGTCTTGCACTAATGGAGATTCATAAGGTTAAATTTTCTCTCATTTTGGTCCATGGTGCTGCAAGGAAGTCAAAGTTGCCACCCATTAATCCAACTCCGCAGCACTTTTCATTGACACGTCTAAATCATGCTCTTATCGTGTTGATATGCTAAGATATGCTAGTTGTGCAAAGATTGTCAGCTTGCCATCTTATAGATGTTACTTAAAATAAACCTAATTTCGATCAACTTTCAATCCTTTATCCAAGATATCCATCTCAAAGCCACCCTCTCACACATCATAAATTCTATTTAATATTAAGGATGCATTCGGTACAAGGTCAGGAGAGTGCTAAAAAGTTATTTCTACGATTTTTAGTCTTTTTTTTAGGAGATAGTTGCCCCCCCTCCTTCTACCTCTTTACCCCTTAAATTATTAAACTAAAAGGGAGTGTGTGAACAGAGTTAAAGCAAAAATAGTTATTTCGGATGAAAAGAAACTAATAAAATATTAAATAATCATCACTCTATCTTATACCATCTTTTTTACATTAATAACATAAAAAATATTAATAATATTTTTTGTTTCTTTTAAATTAATCTATTCTAAACAAAATTAACAATTACAATTATAATATTTTAACCTCTATGCATAGTTTCAACCAAACATATTTAATACTTTTATGCTCTTAAAATTTGCATCAATAAAAAATACTACGAATGCATTTGGTATAAGAATAAAATGAGTGAAAAATTACTCCTATAATTTTTTTACTTCCTTTTAATATATTAATATATATATATATATTATTTTGTTTTTTTTTTTCAAAAGAAAGAACATCTCCTCCCTTGCTCCTAAATGCTAAATTGTTAATTTAGATAGGATAAGTTAACATGAGTTAAAGGTAAAAATTATTTAAAAAATAAAAAAGTGCTGATAAAAAAATTAAACATAGTTAATAAAAAAAATATATACTTTTAAAATTTGTACCAAAAAATATTTTTATAACTTTTTTACTTTTTTAAAATCCTTATAAATACACCCTAACAGCTGAACCATTATTTACAACTATCCACTTAGTTGATGCAAGGATAAAACTATTACCTGCTTATGTATCAATTACATGAGAGCTGTGTAAGATCACAACCAACCACAACCAACACGTATAACTTGTAAACTATTGAAAACACAAAATAGTTTTATCTGGTCTAGGCCTCCCTTTTCTTTCCATGAGATTTTCTACATCCACACGTAGGCATGCATACAGATGTGCCCACATCATGCCTAAGCTTTCATAATTTTCTCTTTCCTTATCCCATGAGCAGTGTGATCAGTACACCAAATAAACTATACAATAGAAAGAATGTCCAATCAACTAATTGCATTTGCCTGAGTTCCAAGGGTCAAGCAATCAAAAAGCCTAGATGGAACCAACAAACATTCCAACCTTCCCAAAACTCGACACATTTATTAATAAACGTACTGCCATCTCAGGCTCCATCACCATGATCTAGCACCACCGAGGTCTAAAGTTGCCAATGTCTCAACTTCAATCTTAATGCCACATGCCCATGCCTCCACAGATGCCAATCATCCTGCCCTTCCCATGTTATGCTGTCATGCAGATCCATCAGACAGTGCTCTCTCTCTCTCTCATGCATTCATGGAAGACTGGAGAGAGAGAGAGCTCCATAGCCCTAGCCTTAGCCGCCGTGCCTGTGAACCTATAGGCCTACTATTTCTCTTAGCAATTAAATATGGGGTAGCATAAGTTACACCTATGCAAAAAGAGCAGGGCAAAGCAGAGCAAGGGCCAACTGCACTTGGCTGTCAAATCACCATCCAAGGATCTACTTGGGACCATGCCATCCTTAAAGTCACCATCCCAACAACTTTTTTCCACGCTCCAAGACAAGCAGTTCCTCTCAAGCAAAGTCAAAAAGATAGTGGAATCAGTGGGCAAACCAGAGTACAATAGACCTACGCCAAAGCTTGCCGAGAATTTGTTAACCTGGGTTATGAGTTCACCTTAATGCTCCAGTAACTCATTTATGTGACACCGAATATTACTCAACTGGTGTCGTGTTTTGCTGCTGCTCTGTAGTCTTTATAAATTAGCATTGTGATAAAAATACATTACAAAATGAAGCATTATCAAAACAACGCATAAGAAAAGGTCTTTGCTGCATCATTTTTTGATGCAGCAAGTATGCATTGAATATGCAATCAATTCATATATTTATGTTATTATGTGTATCAAGATCTAATAAATTTTGGCATGCATCGCATGCACAATGATGTACGCATATGATCAGTTCATGTATTCGATGGTATTTACTGTATTACTTTAGTATGTTTAAAAATGATGCAGCAAAATTTTTTCAATACATAAAAAGTTACAATAGTTTCAAGGCTCAAGGCTCTATTTGTATTCATAACTGGGTTCTTTTTAAATTCTCGGCATGCCTTATACTTGTTTTACCATGAAAAGAGAATCTCCCTTAGAAGCTAAAATGGGTTGCCATGATTCAAAAGACTTATATGCCATTTAAAAGGATAGAAAGCCTGAAGCATAATAGAAAAAAAGATTTAATATCATTGACTCTAAATTTGGCTATAGAATCTAAACACCGAGAGCAACAGATCCTTGGTGATTCAGACTCATAAAAGACTTACTCTGTCACTTAAGCAAGACATACTATTAATTAATGAAGAGACAATCCTACAGAGATTTAACAAAACTATAAAAACCTACAAGAAAGGACTTGCGAGGAAAATGTTGTGAGAGAGGAACCTAATATACCTTTTTTTTTCCTCAAGAACTCACTCCTTCACATCATTCTCACTTTTTTTTTTTTTTTTTGGCTTTTCAAGTACTTATCTTCCTTCACATCATTCTCACTTTTTCCAATTTTTTGGCTTTTCAAGTACTTATCTTCGTTCCTCTCTAGAAAACACAAATGATTCTTGAGAAAGCTCCTTTTAAATGCATTCACGTTCTTCACTAAAAGTGTTGTACTGTCTTTTGCTCATGTAGGATTTTCTTATGCAACAATGAAACATTTTAATGAAGAAAACTCAGATAAAATTAAAGTGACTTTTCATAAGAAGAACTTAAAAAAAAAATTCTTTTCAAATATCTTCAACCATACATAATAAAATTACTAGAAAGAACGAAAAAAACTAATTATCTGGGATATATTTTTGCTCACATGCATTCAAAAGTCAAGACTGCCATAGCATATCCAAAGGGGATAAGCAGATCTACTTGACAGGCATGTGAAGACTCCCCCCCTCTCCTTGGCAGTGCTACGTACACCACCTTTTCTCCTTTGTTCCAAGGGGGGTGGTGACCACGTGCCAACTCAACTGCCTTTAATGGCTAATCTAGTCTTTATTCTTCTCACATCTCAATGTCCCATCTCATTATTGAATGGCTCCAGGAGTAAACGTCCAACCCCTACCATATATAAAGTTTAATGCTACAAACTGTCATGTGATGTACCATATGCCCATCTAAAACAGTACATAGGCACCATATGGAGATGATTTACATAACTAGCTAGCTATTTGACCATGCATGAAGAGGATTTGGGCTTGAAATTATGGATTGAATGACACCTTTTGAATTGTGGACCCAATGGTATATTGGTCAAAGGGAAAAGATTTGTACAATCCTTCGATGCAGCACATGTATATTAATTATATAAATTAATTATTATATATATATATTAATGCATGTATGATATGTGATAAAGTTTATTGATCATGTTATGCATGTCGATGTTTATCACCAATCAATCCATGCGGCCGGTGCAGCAAAGCTTTTCCATTGGTCAAAGAAAGGCGTTGGAAACTGAGGCCTTTTTATCTGTTCTTTAATAACCTATGGTAGTAGAGATATTGGGTTTGCACAGGAAGTGGTAATTTATCTTGTCTGGTGTGTGGAGGCCCATATATAGACATACTCACTTCAGACGAGAGAGGAACAGGAGCACCCATTTCATATCTAGGACTCCTCTGAGGTGGGTTGGAAATTCTTGCTTGAGTGCAGCAATGGTGCTCCTAGGATGGGTACTTGGGTTGGCGCTGGGGTTCTTTGTTTTCTGCAGTGGTTTGTTGAGATGGAATGAGGTGAGGTATAGGAAGAAGGGCCTCCCTCCAGGGACTATGGGATGGCCACTCTTTGGGGAGACAACCGAGTTTCTGAAGCAAGGACCCAGCTTCATGAAAAATCAGAGACTTAGGTGAGCTTGGTGAAAGATGGCTCTATGGACTTGGCTTCTCTTCCTTTTGAAATTTTGAGATGAGAAAACAAGAAAGTCCTCACTGATAGGAAACCAAATTTTCTTTATCAATGCATAAGGTTTTGAACGCTTTTATCAATGATTTATGACTTGATGGTAGTTTATTCCAGGATGTGATTTTACTTCCTGAGGGGATATGATTACTTTGGCTATTGAATGATAAACCCCTTTTGTCCTATATTTTCGTTTAGAAAAAAATAGAGGCTTGTCTCATGATAAAAATTGCAAGTGTGATGCAACATTTTTTTTTTTTTTTCTTCCCTTGTTCTTCAGAAAGTCTGATTTTGGGAACTGATGGCTTTTTAGTTGGTGTTCCTTGTCATTCAAAAGTGATTTATATCATCCACCAAAAAGGAAGATGATTATTATCCAATATGATACATCTGCATGATTTAAAAGGTAGATTTTCTGAATTAAGTGGCTTTTGTCTGTCCTATTGAAACTTTTCTTTAACTCCATTACCAAGATTCATGTCTACTAAAAGGAATTCTCTCCACTGTTTAAGCTGGTTCTGCAAGTACCGGAGATTTGATATTACATCACTGCCCACTATGCATTTGAAATACTTCGTTCGGGTCTACTTCTCCAGGCTTGGCAGTCATCCCTGCTTTTTAGTTTTTTCTTCTTCTTTTGTTTTCCTTTTACACTCACAAGAGTTTCTCTGTTTAGCTACTTTAAGATGATTCCAGGAATAAATTGTCCTTATGATATTATCTTCTTTTTTTTTGAGAAATCATATATTGACAATTTTGTAAGGTGGAAGCAGTGCAAACTAAATGTCAGTGAAGCATTTATTTTCTGGCTTGCATCCAAGTAAAATATATTTAAATTTTAAAACTTTAGAGGAGAAATTTCGGGTATCTGTTGTTAGACATGATTTTCTTTTTCCTTTGCACTTTCTCACACTCAAGTATGATCTTCACTTACCTTCTTTTATTTCTTTTTTATGAAATTTATAGGTATGGGAATTTGTTTAAATCACATATATTGGGATGTCCTACAGTGGTATGCATGGATCCAGAGCTCAATAGATTCATTCTCATGAATGAAGGGAAAGGCTTTGTTCCTGGCTATCCACAGTCCATGCTGGATATATTGGGCAAATGCAACATTGCAGCAATACATGGTTCCCTCCATAAGGCTATGAGAAGTGTCATGCTTGGTCTCATCAATCCTCCAGTGATCAGAGACCAACTCTTGCCCAAGGTTGATGAGTTCATGAGATCTCATCTCAGCAGTTGGAATGGGAAAGTCATCGATATCCAAGAGAAAACCAAGGAGGTTTGTAGAATTTTCAGCAGTCCTATGGATTATTTAATAACTACAGTAAATAAGACTCTAACCTTGTATTTAATTTTCTATTATCTAATAGTTATTCCTTCAATACCCACTAAAAGGAGGTAGGACAGAGGGAGGAAAAAAAAAAAAAAAGGAAAAAAAACTGATTGCAGCAGCTTCTACTTAAAAGTAGAAGATAAGTTGAAGCTGCTTTGATTGACACAAAGTTGGAAGTGAAAAAAAACCATTCAAGTTTTCAGAGCATTCCTAGCCTCATGTTTATTTTGTCTACAAATCATAGGAAAGTAAAGAACCTAATCTCATAGAACTTATATATAATTCAGATTGATTTAGAGCTACAGATTTCCATTTCAGAAATTTAACGGTCTAATTCTTCATGCTCAGATGGCGCTGCTGTCAGCCCTGAAGCAGATAGCTAGCATCGAAAATGGTCCACTTTCTGAAGCTCTTAAAACTGAGATCTTCCAACTTGTTCTTGGTACCCTTTCCTTGCCTATCAACCTTCCAGGCACAAATTATCGCTGTGCATTCCAGGTAACTCCAACTTCTTGCCATCTTTACCATCTCTCATTATTTATAAGGTTTTGGTTCATTGCTAGACTCCTTGTACAGGCAAGGAAGAAATTAGTAGGCATGTTGAGAGAGATTATTGAGGAGAGAAGAGCTTCTCAGTGCTCTTACAATGACATGCTTGATTCCCTCCTTAAGAATGACGACACCGCGAAAATAAAACTCACTGATGAACAAATCATTGATTTGATCATCGCTCTTGTCTATTCGGGCTATGAAACTGTTTCAACAACTTCAATGATGGCTGTCAAATATCTCCATGATCATCCAAGAGCTCTCGAGGAACTAAGGGTACAGACAATACTCATATTAATTGAGTTAAGCTTGTAACCGGTTTTTTATGTATTTTTAAATATCTCCTATTTGTTGTCTCATGACTTGATTTCCACTTGCAGAATGAACATTTGAAAATCCGAAAAGGGAAAACAAAAGAGGATGGGATTGATTGGAATGATTACAAGTCCATGAGTTTCACTCGAGCAGTAAGTTGATCATTCCAGCAGTGAGTTCCAGTGGGTCTTCCTATTAATCTGAAACCTTTCCAATAAAATAGTCTCATAGAAAAATGTTGTTCTTGTTATAGGTGATTTTTGAAACTCTAAGAGTAGCTACAATTGTTAATGGGGTGCTCAGGAAAACAACCCAAGATGTTGAAATGAATGGTGGGTTCAGAAAAACGTGAACAATTTTTGCTTGGCTCTTATCAAACCTATGCTAACCATCCTCTCGTTGTCTCAAGAACCAAACAAAATTTGGGCCCTTAACATTTGATGTCTACTGTACTTTATTCAGGATTTGTCATTCCAAAAGGGTGGAGAATTTATGTTTACACAAGGGAGATCAACTATGACCCATTTTTATATCCCGAACCTTTATCCTTCAATCCATGGAGATGGCTGGTAAGCAGGCATGAAGTTCAAACATGTTTAAATAATTCAAGTCCAGCATGTGCCTTTCTAATTGATTGCAAACTCTGAATTCTAATCCATATATCCCTTCACTAAATACAGCAGAAGAACCAGGAGTCACACCAGCATTTCATGATGTTTGGTGGAGGAGGTAGGCTGTGCCCAGGGAAAGAATTAGGGACAGCAGAAATTGCAATATTTCTTCACCACTTTGTAACTAGATACAGGTCTGCCTATGTATCTGATTTTGTTTTGCTTTTGTTTTTTTAAGAGAAAAATCATAAAATATTCATGGAATTTTGTAATGAAGCATTATCACACATCAGGAATTTTGGGCTGAATGTGTGGTTGCAAGGTTCCTGTTTCTTGTCTTGCATGATTCATGCAGTTAGAATTGTATGGCTTAAGAAACAGGGCACCTTCTATCTTGGGCATAGGCTTCACTAGAAATCCGCTACAAAGTGATTCTGATTGTTCTCCAAATATCTCTGTTGCAGATGGGAAGAAGTTGGAGGTGATAAAATACTGAAATTTCCAAGAGTTGAAGCTCCCAATGGGCTACACATCCGAGTTTGGGACTACTGAAACTCATATTGTATACAGATATAGATAGTTTTACTAACAAATGATCAAAGAAAATAGTTTGTTTTTTTATTGTTGAAGAGTGAGATATTAGAAATATCGTCAGTCATCACAAAGAGTATGCAATGTATCTATCAAAGTTTGTCTGTAAAGAGAGTGATAAGTACCTAGGTATAGATGGGTCATAGATATGCAGGCCTACTAACAACTGATCAAAGGAAAGTGGTTGCCTTTAGTTGGTGTTTTAATTGGAAAATATTATTCTCTCGTAGCAAAGTTTCTGGCTTTGTTGTGTTCATGAAAAGTTTTTGACCAGTGATGGTGATCGATCCAGTAAATTCATACTAAACATTACAATGAGCAACAGACTGCGAACTGGTGGATCACATTCATAACAGATAATTTTCAATCCAACTCCTAGACAAAAGTATGCTTTGACTGCTTGTATATATATATATATATAGGACTAACAAGAAGAATTTTATCAGGAAAAGTTGAAGCTGAGGAAAACAGTTTGGAAGAACACACATTTGAAGAACTGGATGATGCATCCAGCAGCAGAATAAGACACAAAAAAGTATGCAGACATAAACAACGACTACAGCACCAAGTCTCTTGATATAATTCATTCACTCGAGTGCATTGCATCCAAAATTTGAAGATAAGCACAATCCACTATGAATGTCATAAAGGTGCAGCGATCCAGAAATGGCCACATACCTATGACTGCAGAAACCAAGGCAAGGCAGGGAACCAAGAGAGCCGTACCTGCTGCTTCACCGACATTTAGACAAACAATATCCACGCATGATTTCCATTAATCTCAGCAGACATCTCCAAACTTTTGATAGATTAAGGGGCACCAGCATGTCTTTCCATGCGCTCAATGGTTAGATCAGAGGAAAGCTTGTGAACAAGAAGCGAGGAGTCGAAAACGTTGCCGTGCTGCCGATTTGAGCCCAGAAGTCCCTGGATACAAGAGTGGACAACCTGACGCCGACTTTTCGCCTCCCAGGTTCGTCCTGGGCTTTAAAGCACCAGCTCAGGTCCATTGGAAAATATCCTTCACTGGGTTGGTGCCGTTTTCGGATATGGATGGTTGGTTCTAAATGATGATACGTGTTGCTTGGCTTCACCCCTCACCATCTTCTTCGTCCATTACAAGAATGGGAACCGGTTGGCCAGAGGAACAAATTCTAGTTTAACCTTCTGTTTAATCACATGGACAAAAATTCAATTTTGGCAAAAATATACTTTTGGTTCTCAAACTTTCACTTAAAATTTATTTTGATCCTCGAGTTTTCAGTTGTTACAATTTAATAGTTTATATTTTAAAAATGTTACACCCCCAGTGTCCTAGAATATGAGGTCAATTAAAATTGATGGAATAGATGATATGTCATTATAATGATAGGGAAAGTTAATTGGTAGTAAATAGATTTGAGTTATAAGCTCTTAAACTACCTGAGCCGGATTATTAGTGTTGCAAGAGTGACTCTATATAATGGAAAGACTTTACCACTATTCTATGGGTAAATAAGTAGGCTCAGAATAGTTTTAATACTATCTATGACGTCCCAAGCAGGCTCTGATACCATTCGTAATGCCTCAAGCCCATCTACTGATCCAATTAACTCATTAGCGAGACGAAACCATATGGCAAAAAAAACTTAAACAGAAGTTAATTGATAGCAAATGGACTTAAGTTATAAGCACTTAAACCTTTTCTTTTCCATCCGATGTGATACTATTTTTGGGATATTACAATCATGTTATCAATTAGTCTATATATTTGCATTAAGATAGGACATCAACCAGTCCTAAGAAATGAAACATCATAAATGTAATATTCTCAAAAAATATGAAAGACTAAATTGTGACTACAAAAAATTTGGGGATGAAAATGAATTTTGAGTGAAAGTTTGGGGGGCAAAAGCATAATTTAACCTTTATTGTTTTGTGGTCAGATATTAATTAAAATGAATCAAATATAATATATGAAAGTACTAAATGATCCATACAAAATGAGCTTACTAAATGATCCATACAAAATGAGCTTACATGCAAGCTAATCAACAGCTCAAATTACATTTGGTCCTAAGCGCGAACTGTTAGTGTGCGCCCTAAATCTAAGACTAGCACGCATTACATATCTTCACCTTTGTGGTGAGCAGCTGATCTCGCCAGCTGAAGTATGGAGATACTTGGATAGATGTGTGGATGCTCATTATTGTAACGATGCATTGGATGACCCACATAGAGATTCCATATGAATATTCTATATAGTGTTTATGGTTAATCTCTGATGACGGTAGTGCGAGTGATCCTTTGACTTGAGATCTTCATTGCATCTCATATATGAAATGTCATGCTTTAACGACATGCAAACGTCGCTCTAGCCACGAGTGGCAAATATGATATTGGTTGGGTATGGTATGAAGCATATGAAGATGGTGTTTGATCAAGACATGATTCGTCTTCCTTGATAGAAAGGATTATATCCCATGGTCACTTGATGGATTAAATTGACTGTTAAATCCTTGCAAGGTTGAGTTGGAATTCGAAATGGTTTCGAAGTTATAATTCATGTGAGTTAATTTTTTCTGAGATCAAGTAAACAAAGATCAATTACATGGTTTGATATATTCCATACCACTGATTGATCTGGGATATGTGACGAAGGGATTGAATCGTACAGTAACTGTTCATGGACAAGTGTTGATAATAACGTCAACAAAACCCTTAACACTTAGGTGGCCATGATGCTTTGTTAGAGGCCGCTCATGATCTATAATCATGAATTTTTGATTTGATCAAGGGGTTGATTTGATCAAAGAATTGATTTGAATAAAGTGTTAACCAGGTCATCCTCAGGGTCAATATTAGGGACATGATTATTGCCAACGTGTCAAGGGACCTAATGGGTCACACATATTAAGGAGATTTTGGATGAAGTTAAAATAGAAATTAAGTTGGACTTAATTCAAATTAGATGACCAATTAATTATGATTGGGTTTGACTCAATCTTAATGAGAGAATATGAAATTGATGAATAGGATTCATTATAGAGGAAAGAATTTTATGTTCAAGGAAGAGACATTTTGTACATATGATGTGCATATGAAATTCATTAATTGGATACTCAATTAGGCTTAATCCATATGATGGATCGCTTAGATTAATTTAGATTAATAATATGGTATTCAATTAGGTCCATATGATGGCATGATTTGATTCATGAAAACCCAATTGAGCCGAGGGCTGAGATCGTTCTACGTGGAGGATGGATCCATGCCCATATGATGGATATGATCCATCTCCACATCATGGAGGAGGGAACACCATGATTTGGGGTATCATCATGAAGCCAAATCCAAGGTTGGAAAGTTGGTTTCATAGGATAACCAATTTTCTATTTTTTAGGAATATGGTTTGGTGGTTGTAATCCTAACATTATCATGATAACAAATATCTTATTAGAATAATTTGTTATAACAAATATCCTAAATTTATTAGGATAATTTATTATCAACTTGATATAGTTTAATGGTTAGATGGTTGAAACAAAATACCCTTTTTATGGAACCACACAACTCTTCATGTATAAAAAGAAGAGAGATGCTCCTTTAAAAGACACACTCAACTCCTCCTTTCTCTCTCTCTTGGATATCCAGACCCTACTTTCTCTCTCTAGAACATCCTTTCTCTTTCTAGGATGTCCCTCTCTCTTGGACGGGTTGTAAGCTCCTCTCTCTCTTACGTCCCTTTTTCTTGGGTGGTTGAAGGAAGGCTTTCTCTCTCTTCTTGGTTGATCAAGATTTGATCTTGATCAAAAAAATCTTTTCTTTCTTGATTGATCAAGATTTGATCTTGATCAAAAAATTATTTTATTTGATAGATCAAGATTTGATCTTGATTAAAAAATGTTCTCTCTTGATTGATCAAGATTTAATCTTGATCAAGAAATTATTCTTTCTCTTGATTTGAAAAATCAATTGAAGAAGAAAAGAGGTGCTAGCATCCCTCGCTAGAAGGTCATCATTCAATCCTGAAAGGACATCATCCAAAGATCTTCGTGTGGATCATCATTAGAAGCCGGACGCATGGACGACTAGTGATAAATTGTTTACTAGCTCTATCAGGCTTCATCCCCAATAAAGAACACAGTTATGACCTATTATTTAATCATGTATTATTTCTTATTAACTAAATCTATTCTACGAGGATCTTGGGCTTTGAAAATTAAATTCGTATTTTTTTTATCTTTCCCTGTGTGTTATATGAATATGATTTATATAAAATATACGAAATTACCAACACGAACACCACAAATAATGTATTTTCGAGCATTGATCATGGATCATCTTGCAACTCTAGTCCTCGTGCCGGTGATTTCCAAGTATATTAGATTAGAGCTCGAGCCTTAGCCAAACCAAACTCAAACTTTGGGCATTCTCCAGCAGAGCCTAAATACTTTAAGCATGGCTTGATCCTAAAGGAAGGTTGCATAAACTAAATATATGGATTTATGTGTTTGTGCAATTGGTCATTGAATCTATGGCACTCTGGTTCTAAAAATTGATGGCCATAAGATGGTATATATCCTTGTGAGATGGTTAGATACCTTTATGCGCCAACCTTAAAAATGGGCACCAATTTATTTTTAGGCCAGGCCAGGAGCAGCCTAATTGGATCTTAGGTTCTCTTGGGCTTCAAGTTACAGCATGTATTTATTAAGCCCAAACTAAGGTTCTTCTAATAGGCCATGAGTTTGATCGTTTTTGATAGAAAAGTCCTGTTGTACCACCCTTGGTGCAGCAAGTACGCATCAAACGCGTGGATTGGCCGCGCGCTTATGCCATCACATGTGCAGTGCGCACTAAGATCCATTGGGTCTTGGCACGTATGATGGCATGGATGCATGATCAATTCGCGTGCCTAATGCGCGCACTTACTACATCAGAGGGCAGTGCAACAAGTCTTTTTCCACTTTTGATACAAAGGTTAAAGAAATATCTACCATTCACTAGAGTCCGACACATGCACATGATGGACACACATTGGACTTTACCATTGTAATGTAAAAGATGGATAGAATCAATAGATGTTATAAGTAGATAAAGGTATAACTAGGGAAGTAGAGGGAGAAGGCAGGTGATAGCCAAACTTTTGTTCTCCTACATATAAGAGTCCTAAAAGGGCTTAAAACATACTTTTGATCTTCAAACTTTTGCTCAAAATTTGCTTTGTTCCTCAAACTTTCAGTTACAATTTAATTTTTCATATTTTAAAAATATTATATTTTTAATAACCAAATAAATGGAATTAATTAAAATTGATGAAATAGCTGAATATGTAGATTAGTTGGCAATATGATACATCAACTATTTCTTTAATTTTAATTAAACACATATAATAGAATGTTAGAAATATAATATTTTTAAAATATAAAGAACTAAACTTTAACAACTCAAATTTTTAGATTCAAAATAAATTTTGGATAAAAGTTTGAGTCAAAATGGCGCTTTTGTGAAAAGAAAACTTTTTCTCTATCCACTGAAGAGAGAGAAACAATACTCAATTCAACTTGACTCAACTCAACTAAGCCTTTTCCTAATTACATGGAGTTGGCTATATGAATCTGCTTCCTCCACTCTGCTCTATTTAGAACTAAACCAATATTTAAATTATAAATAGTTATATTTTTTTTAATTATTTTTATCCATATTAGTTTATAAGTCTACCTCTATTTCTATTCTTACCATGGATTGTTAAAAATCACTCTTTCTAACTGAAGCATCTAAAGGTCTCCGTTGTATATGTCCAAACCACCGTAATCGATTTTCTCTCATTTTATTTTCAATTGGTGCTACTCCTATCATTTCTCTTATATATTTATTTCTAATTCTATTTTTAAAGTTTTACCACATATCCATCTTAACATGCACATTTTTATTACACTTAATTTATTTACATGTTATTTCAGTATTTTCCAACACTCTATTCCATATAGCATTGCTGGTATAATAGTGGTTTTATAATTTTTTTTAATTTTAATGGGATGCGTTGATCATACAATACTTCCAAAGCATTCCTTCATTTAATCCATCCTGCTTTAACTCTATGATTCAATCTTCACCTATTTCACCTTCTTGCTGGATATAATCGATCTCAAATACCTAATTTTTTTACTTCTTGATATTTTTTGGCTTGCAATCTTCATTGTTTCTTTATTTATATTTTTACTTTTACTAAAATTATATTTTATGTATTCAGTTTTAGTTCTACTAATATTAACACTTTTTTTAATGGTAAGAACGGGTGATCACACTAGTCTAGTGCGAGTCAACCCAGACACATCAGAAAATAGTATTTAATTTAATACAAGGGGGCATGGATCGCCCTGTTTCCAAACCCAAAAATCGGAATGATAGGCGACTGAAGCCGCACCCAATCTGCCGCCACATTTGCTTTCCGGTAGATATGTGTATCTGGACAGCAGGAACATCCTGGAGGGTGGCTCAAATATCATAAAGAAGAGGGTTGGTAGGGATGTGATCACAATAATCCTGCCGAACCCATCGGATAACCATAGTGGAGTCACCCTCGATAATAAGACACTGAACATGGAGTGTATCCGGGTGGCATATGAAATATCTGTCCATGTTGCATAAAGCTCGACTAGAGGGACAGAAGAGTTAAGGAGGCCAAAGCCACCCGCTGTCAGCATCACACCATCAGTCCCACGAATAATAAATGCCGAGCCAGTATAGCGATCACGAATACTCCATCGAAATTAATTTTGATAAATCCTGGAGGAGGGGGCTCCCAAGCTATAAAAGCTATATGCCGAGTCGATGCCGAGGCAGCATAGGAGCCCCAGTGGCCAAAGCTGTCAGAATCAATAGCAGACCCATGGAGTGCGTACTCTTCAGAGAAAGAAATAGCTTTCCTTACAACCCTCCTGGAGAGACCACCTCGTCAGTGAATATGAGAAGGTTGCGCGATAGCCAAATCTGATAGGCTGTGCCAGCCTAGATAGTGCCCTGCTGTCGGCCTCTCCTCCGAATATCACTCAAAAAAGTAATCCTTCGTGAGCCGTCAGCACCCTCCCTGGGATGGTATCCGATCATCAGCCAGATCTGCCTCGCTCTAAAGCAACTAAAAATGACATGATCAGTGGTCTCCTCCTCCTGACCACATAATGGGCAAGTAGCCTGGATGTGCATTCCTCTCCCAGCAAGCATAAAGCAAGTGGAATGCAATCCCACTCAAGCTTCCAGATAAATAGCTGGATCCTGGGATGAATAGGAAGCCTTCATATCCACGCAGCATCCATCATACGGTGAGGGTGTGGCCTATAGATCTTCATTAGATCCCTGGTAGGCGCACGAGTTAGGCATGATCTTCTCCATAATCTGGTGTCAGATGAATTCCCCGAGATGAGCGGGATAGAAAGAATCCTGCTTGCTAACTCCTCCCCAAAGAACTGAGCCACCGTGGGAGTGCGCCATGAAGTGCGATCCTGAGAAATCAACTCTGAGACTCTCATACTGCTAGGAGCATCCATGCTGATAAAGGTAGGCCAGAGGGAAAGGAAAAGCTCATCAATCCATGTATCCTGGATAACATCAACCGAGGATCCATCACCAATCATCTATGAGATATTATCCAAAACTGTCGGAGCATGCCGGCAGACTTCCTTCCAGAAAGATGAATAACCACAAAGAGACTGAAAGTCCGAAGAGGGAGTCCAGGGCCCATAACGAGCCCGCATAAAAGAGCTCCAGAAACAATGCGGATCAAGAGGAACCGCGTAGCATGCCTAGCAATCAGCGCCTCTCTTCTGGCTGTAAGAGACTGGATTCCAAGGCCACCTTTAGAGATCGGCAAGCAAACAGTGTCCCATGCAAGCAAATGAATACCATGGCTGTCCTGCATGGAAGCCCAAAGAAAATCTCTAAAACATCTCTCTATCCTCCTCAGGCAAGTCCTCGGAACATCTGCATTAGATAGGAGGTAAAAAGGCATAGAGGTGAGAATCGAGCGAAGAAGGGTGATCCTCACCATCATAGATAATCCCGTGATCTACCAGCCATCAATCCGGTCATAGACCCGCCACTCCAGGTCGATGTAATCTCGACACCGCGGTTGTCTACCCATGATAGGGATACCCAGATAAGCCAGCCGGTCAGTCTGAGTAGCAATACCCAAGATTTGGAGGATGGCCTCCCTTGTAATAGTGGTCGTCTTCGGACTAAAGCAGATCATAGACTTATGAAGATTAACTCGCTACCCAGATGCCTGACAGTAGAGCTGGATAATGGAAGCAAAGGCCGCAACATTGTGTATAGTAGCCAGCCCCAATAATATGCAATCATCAGCAAATAAAAGATGAGATATCGAGGGGCCCTGAGGAGTAGCCATAAAAGGAGCAATGCGGCAATCATCCTGTGCCTGGGTGAATGCTTGTAAAAGAACATCAGTAGCAAGAATAAACAGAAAGGGAGATAGGGGGCATCCCTGAAGCAGCCCAACAGCAGAATAGAAAAAATCTGTCTGACTACCGTTAATGATCAGAGAGAAAGATGGCCTATATATGCAGCCCATGATCCAGTCAATAAGAAGGTCGTCAAACTCGAATTCCTGGAGGGTACGGTATAAAAAATCCCAGCTAACCCTATCATAGGCTCGATCCATATCAAGCTTGATAGCCATAAGACACTGTCGGGCAGAAGATCTGTGAAGGTCGTACATAAATTCTTGAGCTATACAGATATTATCAGTAATACAATGACCTTTGATAAAAGCACCCTGCTCAACAGAAATGATGCGGGGAATCACCTTCTGCAGGGAGAGACAATAATGCGCGCACAGATCTTATATAGGGTAGTGCAAAGGCTGATGGGCCGAAAATGCTGGGGGTGGAAGCATCAGAATGCTTAGGCACAAGAGTGATGAAGGTCCGGTTCCAGTCGGTAGGAATGGATTTGGTATGAAAGACAGTCTGAATAGCCTCAATGACATCCTGGCACACTATAGTCAGTAATGGCGAAAGAAGAAAGGCGAAAAGCCATCCAGTCCAGGGGCTTTGTCAGGCCCAAGATCCCAAACAGCCTTACAAATCTCATTCCTTGAAATTGGCTTTATAAGAAGGTTATTCTCCTTAGCTGAAACCTTCTTAGCAGCTAGAACGGATGGACAGGAAAACCATCTCCAGTGCGCTCCATCCATCTAGACCGGAAGAAGCTAAAAGCTGATCCCTGATAATGTTAGAATCCTCTGGTAGTGTCCCGTCTCATCAATAAGTCGTTGAATCCTGTTAGTAGCACGGCGCTTTAGGGTGGCCTGGTGGAAAAATGGTATTACGATCCCCATCTCTGATCCACTGCACCCGAGACCTTTGCCTTCCAAAAGATTTCCTGCTACTGAAGTAGCGAGTGATGAAGAGCTAACTTAGTTCGGAGAGAGGAGAGATCATGATCAGTGAGGCATCCCTCCTGGTCTTCTTTAGACTGAAGGGTAATGATGCCTTCTTCCACCTTCTCCACCTGTCTGGCCAGATCCCTCACCTCATATTTATTCCATCTGGAAAGTCTGCGCCTCGTGAGCTCAAGGCGCCTAGATAACATGTAGGTGGCACTGCCTCTCACCGGTAGATGCCAAACCTGAGAAATGATGATCCGAACAGATGAATAGGCAGCCCAGAACTGCTCAAACCGAAAAGGTCTCCGTTGCTGAGCAGTTGCCTCAGTGGATATCAAAATAGGACAGTGGTCAGAAGTATCCTTAGAAGATGAGTAACAGTAGTAGATGGGTAATTCTGAAGCCATCGGTCCGTAGCCATGACTCTGTCCAATCTCTCAGATTCGCGTAGAACCCTGGCGATTATTACACTAGGTAAACTGAGATCCCGAGAACCCCAAGTCAAGCAAGCCATCATCAGAAATGAATGTCCTAAACTCCGAAATGTCTGGTGAACCCCTAGTCTGTCTGCCCCCTTTTTTCTCATGGGCCCAACAATGCAATTAAAATCACCAGCAACAAGAGCTTCCTGAGCAAGAAGAGAGTGAATCTCGGACCAAAGAATGTGCCTCTTCCGAAAATCAGTGCTGGCATAAACACCCGAGAGGAGCCAGGGGGAAGAAGATCCCTTAGATATAACAAGGGCCACTTGCTGATTACATCGATGAAAGGCATCCACCCTAATGGAGCTGACACACCAAATAACCAGAATACCTCTAGAAAGACCCGTCGACTCCACAGCATAAGTAGACCAAGTTCTATAAACCTGTCTCCTAAACCGGGCCAAACTGTCACCCGACAATCGGGTTTCCAGAAGAACACAGATATCAAAGTCATATAACTGTAGAAGTCTCCCAAAAGAGGAGCGAAAAGAAGGTTTCTTTGCTCCTCTAACATTCCAGATCAGAATCTTCATTTATTAGTTGGATGGGGTTAGGACCGACCCGGGTCCTCTACCATATCACTATCTGGGGTGTACCCTTAGTCAGGTTACCCCAACAGATGTCTGCAAAGAGCACTCTTCTGATCGAGAGTCCTCCATAGTGACTTCAACCTCTATCAGCCGGGGAGACGGGGCCGTATCTAGGGAGTCCTCCCTTTGCCTCAGTATGGCTTCCTTGAGGCTTGAGACAACCGAGTCATGACCACGCCCCTCCAGTGGAGTAGACTGAGCAGTTTTACATTTAGTCTGAGCATCCTTATCAGACCGTGTGACAGAACCCAGAGCAGTGTCCTGAGCAGTTGAAAAGGTAAAATTATCCTTAGTGGTTGCTGAGGCAGACAGGATCATTTTACCTTTCCGCTTCTCGTGTTTTGAGATAACACGTTGGGTTTTTGCCTCCGCAGGTCTGGCCCTCTTGGATGGACCTGGATTGGCATCCTTGCGGACTATGGGTCGTCCGGCCCACTTGTCAGAGCCCAATGTTGCAAAGGGGTTATCTGAAGTCAATTTGACATTCAGAATCTTCAGTGGTTCCATACTTCCTGCTTGAGTCACAGTGGCACTAACTGTCTCGGCACAGTCAACAGAAACCGGCACATGAAACGGCACAGCTCTCTCACCCATCCCAGAACAATCCACCAGCATGCCCTCCTTCAAACCATTTGAATTCATACCAGAGTTCGAATCAGGGGATCCATCCAGCACCCTTGCCTTAACCAACACAGGGGAAGCAGAGAGAGGCAAGGCAGGGGAAGTAGCCGTACCCTCCCCTCGACTGGCACGCTCATAGATCCCCCTGCAGGTTCCTGAAAGGAGACGGAGACAGAGGAACTCTGAGCATGGCTGGACTTAGGGAGTCGATGACGAGCAGTCTTCGTCGGAAAAAGCCATCCGTCTCCGGGAGTTGAGTAGGGCGCAGTCCCGGGTGGATTTGAAGCTTCTGGAATCTTCCTCCTTGGATCAGAGTCTTGGCCGCTTGGGGGATGCCGCCGTCGCAGAGCAGCCATCCAGGGACCAAAGGACGGTCGAGCCGATGATGACTCAGTATCCGCCGAACGATCGCAGGTGCCATGGAGGTGAATAGAGCCACATTTAGGGCAGATACCTTCCATATACTCATAAACAGGGTTGCCAGAACGGAGCTTGGGTACCTCGCACTCTGGCTCCTGGACGAAGGGGACGAGCCAAATCAATGCGCACGCAAGCACGTGCGAATCCTCCCTTGAGCTTCTCTTTAGTTGGAGCATCAGAGGCGATGTAATGGCCAGCCGGGGCAAGAATGGTCCTGAGGATATCTTCATTCCAGAACTCAATGGGAAGGTTTGGTAGACAAAGCCAAAGCTGAGCAGAT
Source organism: Calamus simplicifolius (assembly GCA_900491605.1). NCBI lineage: Eukaryota > Viridiplantae > Streptophyta > Magnoliopsida > Arecales > Arecaceae > Calamus > Calamus simplicifolius. The sequence continues at coordinate 167,155 of UESW01001731.1, read as the reverse complement.
GCCAGAGAATTCGGAGCCGGAATGAACTAAGCTTCCCATTCTGTAGTTGCTATCGGTTGGCCGTTCACAACCCACGGCCTCCGAAGCACTAAATCCTTAGCACCAGGGTCAGAGAACCGGAAAAGGTAGCAGCGGTGGGTGAGAGAAACAGCTCCTACATCACCGGCGACACTAGCTTTCCTGAACTCTCTAACGATGGCCTCGGCAGGGATCCAGCGGAGGATGCTCCTCGCAAGGATGGCATGCTTCGCCAAGCAGCTAACCTCATCTTCTAAGGCCGCTGGAGGGACCTGGATCACCTCCGGAAAGCTTGATTCCAGTTTAGCTACTTTCGTCGGAGTTGGGGAAGATGAAACCCACATGAAGCGGGAATCCGCCGTTTGATGACCAGTCTTCCGGCTTTGTTGAGCATGATCCAAAGCAGAAGGAGTTGGGGGAAAAGAACCCTCCATCGTCCGGTGAGGTCTGATCACCAAGATCGGCGGAGTTCACCGAAATATGTTAGCATTTACTCCATATTTAGTTTCATTAATCAATATATATCGTTGCAAATAACGTCATACACCATAGAATATGTTTTGGTTAATTCATCCATAACTAATACAGAAAAATACGGACTTAAGACAGATACTTGATGTAAACCTACAATAATTGAAAACTCACTAGTTTCTCTTATTATTATTTTAATAATAGTTATTACTCTATTATATATTTTTTATTAATTTTATATACTTTTTGATAATTCTTTTTTTCTCTAAAACACATCATATTATTTCTCTAGGTACTCTATTGTAGAGGTGGGCATTGGGCCGTGCTTGGCACGGCACAGCCTAGGCCCATCGGGCTGCATCAAAAATGCAGTTGTGCCTGGCACGACCCTTTAATAAATGGGTCGTGTCGGGCATGGCCTGTAAAAAAAATTGCCGACGGCACGGCTCGTAAAAAAATTGCCGGCCCAGCACGACCCATGACCCATTTACTAATAATGGGCCATGGGCCGTGCCGGCACGACGCGTTACGGGCGTTGGAGGATCTAGGATGAACCATGGCGAGATCGAGCAATCCAGTAGCAGAGATCTGGGGGACGCTGGAGGATCTCCTCCTTGCGTTCACCGTTAGTCGGCATGGGATGCGGAGTTGGGACTCGATGGCCATGGAGGTTTGGACCCGGACCCCTCCGCCCACCATCTTCTCCTCACGCCAGAGAGGTGTAAGGAGTGGTACCGTGATCTCCAGTGCCGCTTCTCCGCCATCGATGGGGAGATCGATGGAGTTGGAGATGGAGGCGATGGGTGCAGCGGGCCGGGGTTGGAGGTCCCCTGGCAACTGCGAAATCTCCGCGTCATAGAGCTCCATCACAAGGTCCAGCGCCACGACGTTTCAATCGTGTAAAGGAATCAATCTCACCATTTGTCATGAGCCGTGCCAAAATTTTCGAGCCCAGCACGGCCGGTACTGTAGCAGATCGGGCCGTGCTTGACACGGCCCGGTCGTGCCAGACACAAGCCAGTGCCCGACTCTACTCTATTGTATGCTTTCTCTAATCAATAAAGGTCATATGAAGATCTTTTTTCTTTTTCTACTCCTTCCATCAATCTTCTTAATAAATAAATAGCTTCAATGGTCGATCTTTCAAGCATAAATCCAAATTGATTATTTGACACCAAAGTTTCAGTTCTTATTGGATTTTCTATTACTCTCTCCTATAATTTTATTGTATGACTCGTTAGCTTAATCCTTCTATAATTTACACAGTTTTGAATATCTCCTTTAGAAGAGAAAAAAATAATAAGAAAAAAAAAGTCAAGAAAAAAGCATGAGATTATATATAGAGAGAGAAACTTAACTACATTGAATATGATCAAGTATAGAATTTGATCATCTTTTTAATCCTTGAATCCACATGGATCATAGAGTCATTCCATTATTTTTATTTTTTTAATCTTTAAACTTCATAAATGGTGTGAACCAAAAGATGAAGAAGTGACTATATCGTATATTTGTTTACATCAAATATATCCAGGTCTAATCCTTTCTTTCTTTCTCTCTCTTCATATATATATATATATATATATATATATATATATATTTATGTGTGTATGTATAAATGTATGTACGTATGTATAATCATTTTTCACTGGGAACGACTCTACTAAGAAAAATGCTAGGATATAATGCAAAACCCATTGATCTTTCATGCCAATGTGAGGCTGGCGTGGCATTTTGTGATCCAATTATTCCTTCGGAGCAATCATCATGGACGGAATATCACTATTTGAACAAAGACCCTGGATCTTTTTACTTTGATTCTCGCTTTGGTGTTTCAAAATTTTGACAAATGCAGCTCAATGATTCGCATAGCTCTATGGCAATTAATTCAACATGAGGTTGGTATGGAGCATTAATGGCTTTTGTCGAAACCTCCTCCAGATTCATATAATATTCTTGTGTTGATGATGACCTGGTTTGGTCTCGGTAAGCTTTCAGTCTCATCAGCCACTCGGCTCTTGTCATTTGATGCTGCTGTGGGTCAAGCCTATTATATCCTAAACCACTCAATTCACTAAGTTCCATTCTTAAGTTGGAAGCCTTTCACTTGTAGGTTATTAAAAAAATAACAAAGGCTCTTCATGAACGTTTCAAATAAAATAATAAAAAATTAAGTTAAAATATTTTTAAAATTATAATGAAAATTAGGTTTTTCAACCATAATTTCTCACAATCAGAAATCAACTTTTCACCAAGAGGCATCACCAAGGGATACGTTCCTCAGAAAATTATCAAAGTATTAAAAAGAAATTTTTAAGAAATTTTAAATTATATTCAAAATCTAGTTTAGTAAGGAAGATTTGCTAGGATATATTTTTCTTGATAAATTCCTTGGAATCCCTTAGTAATCTGCAAGGGATCAGTGAGTGGTTAGTTAAACAATTTTTAGCAAGAAATTTGTTAGAAAATCCTTGGAAATCCCTTAGTAATCTGCAAGGGATCAGTGAGTGGTTAGTTAAACAATTTTTAGCAAGAAATTTGTTAGAAAATTCGGTCCCTTAGAAGGGATAAATCTCTTGGTGCTGGTAAATATTTTTAAAAATAAAAAATAATATCAAAGAGAATTTTTTTCTTACAAATTTCTTAGTGATTTTAAAATCTTATACCAAGCATATATCATTTATAGATTCTCTCACTAGCATAAAAATAAAAGTCATAGATAAAATTAATATTATGTACTAATTTTTAATACCATTAACTAAACCAAAAACATTCCTTCATCCCTCCCTCTCTCTAACTCATTCAAATCTTATCAAAACACCACTCTTTCTCTAACTAAAAATAAACCATTCCACCTCTTCCTTCACTCCACACTATCTTCCCACAATTCCAATGAAAGAGCATAGATGAGCAGCTCGCGAATAACTTACCTCGCATAGATGAGCTCCATCGAACTAGCATATAGCATATTACATGCTATTATTGAATCAATAAATAGCACTATTCAACTAGCCATTAAAAGTGCACCATAGAGTACAAGTATAGAACTCGTCATAGGCTTGAAACTTGCCTCTCGAATGCCTCCTATATATATATATATATATATATATATATATATATATAATTAGAGAATAAAAGGATTGGAGCTCTAAATCTTTGGATGGCCTAACAATTATCTTGATATGGCGAATCTCACACTTGGACCTAAGGTTGCAAATGTGTAGGGTCAAACTGGGTTATGCTTGATCCCAACTTACTCGGTTTCTTAATCGGGTGTTGATATTGAACTCAAACCCAATCTAATAAAAAATTGGGTTGGATTCATGATCAAATTTCTTGACCCAATTGGCCATTCAGGTCAGGTTAGGTTCATATATCACCTAGTCCCAATCCATAAAATATGGATCCGGTTTGAATCCAATTCGGGTCGAGTCAAGTCACGGATTGTAGCCATCAAATCAATTATTCTATGTTTCTTGTTAAATTAAATTCATCTCATATTCAAGACCTCTTTTCTTTAAAAGTAATAATAAAAATCTTATTATTTTTTTACATATCATTAAACCTCTATATCCTACATGATATAGAGGATATCCTGTTCATTGTTGATATAGTTGGCATCCCACACAGCTATGTCCTTCTTGGTGGTAGCCCTGCGATCATAGTCGAAGGCTTGCCACTGAGAGTTAGCATGCTTCTTGCAGTACTTGAGGATCTTGGCAAGAACCTTACTAGTATGTTTAAGAGGATGATCCCACCCTCTCGGAGCATTCATCCTTGATCATATTCCTGATCATTACCGGCTACTTCACCACCACCTTCTCAACGTCGAGCGTCTTCCCATCGGAGCTTCTCAACGTTATCATTATCTTCCCATCCTTCGCTATCATCACTTGCTCGAGTCGGGTTGGGTTGGGTCAGGTAACGAGTTAACCTGATATTTGCAACCTACTTGGATCCTATCCAACCCTACTTGCAGTTATTTAAGTAATCCATGTCAGGTTTAGTTATCATTAAATATATAAAAAAATAAAAAATACACTAAAATAGGTTGCTAAAAAATATAGAAAAAAAATTAAAAAAATAAAAAAAATAAAAAGATGGACTTGGGCTGCTGCCTTCTTTCCGTCTTCTACCAATATAACAGTTGCGGCTGAACAGTGGAATTCTTTGCTGAAGAAATACCTAGGCTTTCACCCCTTTCTTTGCCAACAATTAGATTGGTGCAATGGTAAGGTGTTAGCTTCTTAGCTTCCATGTCATAGGTTTAAACCATGCTACTACAGATTTAAAATTTTGATAATTATCAAGAAATTTCTGAGTGTATTTTAGTCGGTGAATATCTAAACCCTTAGTTATTTATAATACCATCGAGAAGTATGATAATAAAAATGATAAAAAATTAATTTATATGTCAAACTATGCTAATTATGGTAGTAATAACATTATTAATACATTCTGAAACTTTAAAATGCTGGTTGCAGCTTCTTTGGTCGTTCTCTTCTTGGAAGCAATAGAGTAATATGGGGTGACGTCGGACCACCACCTCAATACTCGCCCAGCAGTGCCCACATGCCTTCTAATTAATCGTCTATTAAACTCCTCCTTACCGAGAAAAGAAAGGGTGCTTATTCTCGTTTTGTGTTAGATACCCTCTGCAAGTTCTCAGCTCCACCGAGATTTCAATGTTGGCAGTATCCATTAAAACTCCAACTGGTTACCACTAAGCTTTGGTACCGCTGACACATCAGCCTGTAACGAGAGAAAAGAAAAGAAAAGAAAAGAAAAAAAGCATTGATGCTGCTGCTGTGGATGTCAGTTCTTCGTCTTAGGAACGTTTGGATATGAATAATTTTTTTTAATCCCGATGAATCATAAAGAGATCATAGGAGATAGTTCCTGCAGAAGATTCTCAGTAAAAATTTTAAATGAGTAGATAAAAGAGTCTGTTAGATTTGAGAATGTTAGAACTTAAAAAGCATTTTGAGGAGGTCTTGAAATTTAGTATTTGTGCACAGCGAAGATGATAAGTTGTTATTTAATTTTTTAAGCACATTTTAGAAGTTGATGATCGATAAACTAAAATTCTGTTGATCATGAAGAGATGCTGTATTTGATCTCTATTTTATCTAGAGAGGTTCATATGAGATCTCGATGATCAATGTAATTTGCCTTTCGAAACGTCGGCATGATTCGAACAAGGATGATGTTGATTTTGAAGAGCCGAAGCTTGATCATGCAGAGATGTGAAAGATGCTTGGCTTAGCCGAGGTTCGAAAAGGCTCAGCTCTGTCAAAGTTTGGAGATAGTTCGATTTATGGAGGTTTGAAGATGGTTCAGTCTTATCGAGATTTTGAAATGACTGATCCTATCCAGATACGGATATTACATATGATGAAATTTATCTTTTTCTGCAATGATGAGTAAACCTTATCTGAGATATTGAGGGGTAAAATCGCTGTGTCAATAATCGTGCACATGGCTAGGGCTAGCCCTGATTCCTGTCCACTATGCGACGCCCGCCTGAGATAAGTCAGTCTCGATAAGTTGGGGCGCCTTAGCCTCGCCGAACCAAGGACTCCCAAGACGCGAACCACGTCTCTCGGCCCTAGCCGAGCTATATTTTCTCTCGGCGCTAGCCGAGCTATATCGTCTCTCGGCTCCAGCCGAGCTATGTCGTCTCTCGGCCCTAGCCGAGCTATATTTCTCTCGGCCCTAGCCGAGCTATGTCATCTCTCGGCCCCAGCCGAGCTATATCCTCTCCCCAGCCGAGCTATCTCGTCTCTTGGCCCCAGCGAGCTATGTCGTCTCTCGGCCCCAGCCGAGCTATATCATCTCTCGGCCCTAGCCGAGCTATGTCATTTTCGGCCCCTCTAGCCGATCTCTCCCATCGCTCGGCCTAGCCCGAGCGATATCTGCGCCTCTGTGGAATTCGACGCAGGAAACCCGAATTCATGAGATTCCAAACAGAAATCATATCGGGAGTGACCTAAGACCCGCAAGAGTGGCCTAGGGCCCTGGAGCCTATCTCCTCACCACATCTCGAGACATCAACGAGCTCTCCTAGCCGTCGATCCTCTAACCAACAAGATACGAATCCTACCGACCTCATAACAAACTGGATTCAGATCCTAACGACTTTCCACGACGCCCTCAGGGAATCAGGCGATCCTCTATAAATAGAGTCGTCTGCCGACTCCTCAGGTACGCATACTAGCTCACTAGAACCTCTCTCTCCTTCTACCTTAGCTTTCGCCATTAGCGCTCTGCTCTCTCAGAGCCCTGGAGGGACTTTTAGCGAGAGCCTTCTCCTTTTTGTTTGCGATCCCCACTGACTTGAGCGTCGGAGGGTCTTCCGCAAGGGCCACCCCCAATGCCTCTCATGAGGACTGTTTTGCAGGTCCACCCAGGCGGAGAGCCCGCGTTGCAGCCCGACCGCACCTGAGTCGGAGGACAGATTTTGCAGCAACAGATTGGCGCTAGAGGAAGGGCCCTCAAGTCCCATAAACTTGTGATCCAGGAGATAAGGATCTCGATCTGAAAGAGAACTCCTCCCATGGCCAAAAAAAAAAGCTACTTCCGAGCCCGAGATCAGGTCGCCTCCCAAAGGCCTGATCGGCGAGCAGTGTTGCACCCACCACCGCCAGTTGAGACTCCATCGCCACTGGCGGCCCGGTGACCCAGGACCAGTTCGCCGCATTGGTCCAGCAAGTCCAGGCACTAGCCCACTGATTCAAGGGCGCCCCGAAGCCCCCCATCCGGCTGCTTCTGCCCCTCATCCTGAGGAGGATGCAGCCCCCGCTCATCCAGCGGCCTCTTCTTCATCCCGCTTGAGGTTGCGGACCCCCCTCGCCGTCCCAGAGAAGCTGAGCTAGCTCCCCAAGGAGTCCGCGGCAGAGATCTCCCTAGATCTCGACGGGCCCGATCCCTCTCCCCGGTATTCTCTCGCCATGATTCAACAGTCTCAGTACTCCTCGTCCTGCCCCTTCTGCTTTTCTTGATAGGGATATCCGCCGCCAGCTCCAAGAAATGCGTCAAGAGCTAGACGCCGCCAAGCAGGCCATCCGCTTCAGAATAAGGCGGAGCACATCCCCTTCTCTAAGAAGATTATGGAGGAAGTGATTCCCTCCCACGTCAAGCTGCCTGCCATCGAGCCTTATCATGGCTCCTCCGACCCCGACGATCATCTCAGTAGCTTCCGATCGATCATGATGTTCCACGGGGCATCAGATGCGATCCTCTGCCGCTTTCCCTTCCACCCTCAGGGGATCTGCTCGAACCTGGTTCAATGCTTTGAAACCAGGTTCCGTTAATTCCTTCGACGAGCTGAGTTGCCTCTTCATCAGCCAGTTCATCAGCAGCCGTCACAGACGGAGGTCCGACTCCCTCTCTGAGGTTAAGCAGAGAGAGGGGGAGTCTTTGAAGAAGTATCTCGGCCATTTCAACACGGCCATGCTGGAGGTGGACCACCTTAATCATGAGGTGGCCATGTCGCCCTGCGGGCGGAGTATTGAAGGAAAGTGATTTTTACCTGGCGCTGGAGGTCAGCTACCCTCGAACCTCTCCGACATGATGGCTCTGGCAGACAAATATGCAAGAGTCGAAGAATCACGGAGAGCTGCCCGAGCCGAGCTTACGAAGAAGAGAGCCCAAAGGCTCAGATAAGCACCGACCTGCCCGTAGCCAAGCCCACCTCGCCGCCAAAGGATTCCTCAGCCGCCGCCAAGGAACCGCCCGGAGCCCGCCTAGGAGGTTCAATCGATTTACTCCGCTCACTGCCCCAAGAGCAGAGATCCTTATGGAAATCGAGCGCCAACTCCTCGGCCTCCTCCTCTTCGAGGAAATGCTGCCCGGAGAGACCCCGCCAAGTATTGCCGCTACCACCGTGACCATGGCCATGACACTGAAGAGTGCTGGCAACTGAAGAATGAGATCGAAAGGCTCATCCAGCGGGTAGACTGGATCGATTCAGGGGAGCCCCCGAGCCAAGAAATGGGGGCGATCGCCGGCCTGAGCCCCAGCAGCAACTCCTTCCCCCAAATCCTCCGGTCGCTGGCCACATTAATGTGATTGAGGCGTCGGTGGTCCTTCAGGCGGGAGGGACGATGAAGAAGGTTCGGCGCCGAAGAAAGGCGAATGACGAGCTTTCTTTCTCCAGCATGACTTCCAGGGAATAGTTCCTGCACGATGATGCGCTGGTTGTATCTCTCAATTTGAACAACTATGATGTAAGCGAATTCTCATTGATAGTGGAAGCTCGTCAATGTTTTGTACTTCGATGTGTTTGTGAAGAAGAAACTTCTCATGGAGAATCTCCGAGGTGGACTCCACCCTAATGGGTTCACCGGCGATGTAATCATCCCAGAGGGGGTCGTGACCTTGATAGTCCAAGCAGGAACCTGGCCTTCCGTCGCCACTGTGCATGCAGATTTCTTGGTGACCAAGCTCCGGTCGCCCTACAATGCGATCTTGGAAGACCCAGCTTGATGTCCCTCAGAGCCGCCGTTTCCATCCCGTATCTTGTTATGAAGTTCCCGACCGAGCGAGGGGTTGGTGTAGTCGAGGAAGCCAAACTATAGCTCGGCAGTGCTTCATCACCAGCCTGCAATCTAGATTGCCCGAGGTTGACGGACTAGATGCTCGGGAGGATTTCGCGAGCAACGAGGAGAACCATTCGAAGAGCTGGAGGAGGTACCGCTGGATGAGGCTCGGCCCGACCGAACCATAAAGATCGGGTCGCTACTGAAAGGGAAGCCCGACTGGAGCTGATCGACTTTCTCCGAAGAAACGCTGATGTCTTTGCTTGGTCAGCTTCCGACATGCCCAGGATTAGCCGGACATCCTCGTCCACCGTCTCAATGCAGACGAGATGTCCCGGCCCATGAAGCAAAAGAAAAGAAGCTTCTCCCCTGACCGACAGAGAGCAATTGAAGAAGAGGTGGACAAGCTCATCAAGGCAAACTTCATTTGGGAGGTGAATTATCCAAGCTGGCTGTCCAATGTTGTTATGGTGAAAAAGTCGAACGATAAATGACGAATCTGCATCGACTTCACCGACCTTAACAAAGCATGCCCGAAGGATAGCTTCCCTCTCCCCCGGATCGACCAGCTCGTGGATGCACCTCTGGCCATCAGATGTTGACCTTCATGGACGCCTATTCAGGCTACAACCAGATTCGGATGGCACCCAAAGATGAAGAAAAGACTGCCTTCATAACTGATCGAGGTACCTACTGTTACCGTGTCATGCCCTTTGGTTTGAAAAATGCAGGCGCCACTTACCAAAGGCTGGTAAACAAAGTCTTCAAGGATCAGATTGGCAGGAATATGGAGGTGTATGTCGATGACATGCTGGTCAAAAGCAAGGAAGCATCCCAGCATATTGGGGATCTTTCTGAAAGCTTCGTGACACTTCGAAGGTATCGATGAAGCTCAATCCAACGAAGTGCGCCTTCGGTGTCACCTTGGGGAAGTTTTGGGCTTCATGGTTTCTCAGCGAGGCATCAAAGCCAACCCACAAAGATTCAAGCGCTTCAGCAAATGGTGCCCCCAACATCTATCAAAGAAGTCCAGCGCCTGACGGAAAGAATTACGGCCCTCAATTGCTTTGTGGCTCGGTCGACCGAGAGGAGCCTTCCTTTCTTCAAAGCTCTTCGATCTGCCAAGAATTTTCAATGGACTCCCGAGTGCCAAAAGTCATTCAAGGACCTCAAGAGATATCTTGGCTCGCCACCCCTCCTCAGCAGCCCCAATCCGGGAGAAATGCTGTTTCTGTACCTGGCAGTCTCTGAAGGCGCGATTGGCTCGGTTTTGGTCAGAGAAGAGAAGAAGACCCAGAAGCCGATCTACTATGTCAGCAAACTTCTTTGGGACGCCGAGACAAGGTACACCCAATCGAAAAGCTGGTCTCGGCCCTGATAATATCGATTCAGAGATTACGACCATATTTCCAAGCACATTCTATGACGGTCCTTACCGATCAGCCCATCAAGGCGGTGGTCCATCGCCCGGAGACATCAGGAAGAATGGCTAAGTGGGCCATTGAGTTAAGCGAGCATGATATCCATTATCAACCTCGTCCGGCCTTCAAGGCTCAGATTCTAGCTGATTTCCTCCTTGAGTGCACCATCCCGGAAGATGGTTCCGCTCCGAACTCCCCCGAGCATCCAAGATCTGACGCCCTATGGCTCCTCCACGTCGACGGATCCTCCAATGCCAATGGCTCCGGTGCTGGTTTGATCCTCACCAGCCCCAAGAGGATGACCTTTGAGTATGGCATTTGATTCTCCTTCCAGACTTTAACAATGAAGCCGAGTATGAAGCCCTGCTTGCTGGACTCCGAATCGCCCGTGATATGAAAGTGAAGAGGCTGAATGCCTTCACCGACTCTCAGTTGGTGGCCGTCATGTGCGGGGCAATTCGAGGCCCAAGAGCCAAACATGATTTGGTACCTCCGACAGGTGCGGGACTGCTTTCTCAGTTCTCTGAATTTGAAGTTAACCAGATCCTCAGATCCAAAATGCTCGTGCCAATCTGTTATCCCGGCTTGCGACTATGGAGTCGATGAGTGCCGAGCAAAAGTTTTCCCTGGAAATCTTGGAAAAACCTAGCATCGTGGAGGCGGACTGAGTGATGCAGATTGAGGTCGAGCCATCCTGGTTCGACCCAATATTAAAATATCTTAAATAAGGGTCGCTCCCAGCCGACCGTAAGGAAGCAAGGAAGTAGATATTGCAAGCTACCCACTATGTGCTAGTCGACGATCAGCTGTACAAGCGGTCCTTTTCCATGCCGCTGCTCAAATGCCTCCGCCCATCCGAAGCTGATTATGCTCTTCGAGAAGTACATGAAGAATCTGCGGCAACCACCTGGGGGGTCGATCTCTGTGCCACAAGGTACTGCGCCAGGGATATTACTGGCCTACCATGCAAAAGGATGCTGATGATCTCGTTTGAGCCTGTGACCCATGCCATAGGCACTCCAGCATCCAGAGGCTCCCCTCCGCTAGTTTGGTCCCTGTTTCCTCCGCTTGGCCTTTTGCTAAGTGGGGGATGGACATTCTCGGCCCTTTTCCCCTCGCCACTGGACAGAGAAAATTTCTATTTGTCGCCATCGACTACTTCACCAAGTGGGTCGAGGCCGAAGCAGTAGCCCAGATAACCGAGTCTCGAGCCAGGACTTCATGTGGAGATCCATCATTTGTCGCTTTGGCCTCCCGCATACCATCATCACCGATAATGGCAAGCAATTTGATAATCCCAAGTTCCAAGAGTTCTACGAGGATCATGGCATCAGCCATCGCCTCACCTCAGTGGGGCATCCGCAAGCCAACGAGAAGTCAAGGTAACAAACCGACCCTACTTCAAGGGATTAAGGCTCGGCTCACCAGAGCCCGAGGCAGATGGGCGGACGAACTTCATCATATTCTATGGGCCTACCGCACTACTTAGAGAATCCCCACCGGCGAGACCCCGTTCCGGATGGCCTTTGGCACGGAAGTCGTCATCCCCATGGAAATAGGCCTCCCCTCTCTGTGAGTGGAAAGCTACTCAGAAAAACCAACGATGAGCGGCTCCGAACCAATCTCGACTTGGTGGAAGAAATCAGGGAAAAAGCTCAAATCAGAATGGCCGTGTACCAGCAAAGAGTGGCCCGCTACCATGCCTCTAGAGTCAAGGGCAAATCCTTCTCGCCTGGCAATCTTGTCATCTGGAAAGCGTCCGTCTCCAAGCCGCTGGAGCAAGGAAAATTATCTCTGAACTGGGAAGGCCCCTACCAAGTAACGGAAGTCATCGGGCCCGGCACTACAAGCTCCAGGACCTGAACGGGAAATCCATTCCCCGGATGTGGAGTTCGGACAACCTCCGCATATATCATCAATAGAGTACGCTCTCTATAGACTCGCCTGATTTACAGCTTTGGCATCTTGTTTTACGATTCGCGGCAGGACCGCTATGGTCGTTCTTTCGAAAAGTCGCAATAGAAAATAGATGACGTTCACGCATCTACTCTCGGCACGACCGAACCATCTCCTTAGGCCAAATCTCCATACCTCGGCTAGGCCGAGCTCTGAGCCAGAGCTATATATCTCGGTTAGGCCAATTGCATCCCGCGAAGGCTTGGTATGGCCGAGCGCTCCCGGCGCAGCTGCGAACCATAATCTCCAAAGTATTGTTCGGATTCGGGCAGCTTACAAGCTCCGGCTGAACCAAATGATCTCCAAAGTATTGTTCGGATTCGAGCAGCTTAAAGCCCCGACCAAACCAAATAATCTCCAAAGTATCGTTTGGATTCGGGCTGCTTACAAGCCCCGGCCGAACCAAATGATCTCCAAAGTATTGTTCGGATTCAGGCAGCTTACAAGCCCCGGCCGAACCAAATAATCTCCAAAGTATCGTTCGGATTCGGGCAGCTTACAAGCCCCGGCCGAACCAAATGATCTCCAAAGTATTGTTCGGATTCGGGCAGCTTACAAGCCTCGGCCGAACCAAATAATCTCCAAAGTATCGTTCAGATTCGGGCAGCTTACAAGCCCCGGCCGAACCAAATAATCTCCAAAGTATCGTTCGGATTCAGGCAGCTTACAAGCCCCGGCAGAACCAAATGATCTCCAAACTATCGTTCGGATTTGGACAGCTTACAAGCCCCAGCCGAACCAAATGATCTCTAAAGTATTGATCGGATACAGGCAGCTTACAAGCCCTGGCCGAACCAAATGATCTCCAAAGTATTGTTCAGATTCGGGCAGCTTACAAGCACCGGCCGAACCAAATAATCTCCCAAGTATTGTTCGGATTCGGACAGTTTACAAGCCTCGGCCAACCAAATGAGCTCCAAAGTATCGTTCGGATTCAGGCAGCTTATAAGCCCCGGCTGAACCAAATGATCTCCAAACTATCGTTCAGATTCGGGCAGCTTACAAGCCCCGGTCGAACCAAATGATCTCCAAAGAATCGTTCGGATTCGGGCAGCTTACAAGCCCCGGCCGAACCAAACGATCTCCAAACTATCGTTCGATTCGGGCAACTTACAAGCCCCGGCCAAACCAAACGATCCCCAAAGTATTGTTTGGACTCGGGCAGCTTACAAACCCCGGCCTGATTAAATAATCTCCAAAACATCGCTCAAGGTCCGGGCAGCTAACAAGCCCGATCGGAACCAAAGGATGCAAATATCCTTGATCCCCAGCAACAGTCGAGTGATGTCCTAAGGCTCCGCCCTATTCAAGTGATCTCCCCCATGCCTTGAGCAACTAAGGCATCCTATTATACCTTGGTAGAGGCAAACGACCTCCCACTATTCGACGAGCAAAAACGTGCTACGAGCTGTCTTTCTCCGAAAAAACATCTGCTTCATTCTGCAAACAGGATCATGCTTACTTCATGACTCCACAGGACCGCCCAGGTCCCTCTTTGACTCGCACATGGATATACGTGTTCTCCACTGAGGACGGACATTGATCTTATCAAGAACAAAGCAACAATAGTGCTGCCGAAACATGCTGCGACATAAAAAGCGTAATATGGGAGCAACAACTCTCAGCGCAAAAAGAAGCAGGTGCTAAATAAAGAAGGAATGAAAACTTCTTTATTTCCTCATCACAAGAAAAGTTACAACATCCTGAAAGGAGTTACAAGTGCATCAAAGCACAAGAAATAAAAATGAGTAAATAGCTCGGCCGAACTACTACAGTCAGCTTCAGTTAACAATGATGCTTCGGCATCTAACCCAAAGGATCAGGCGACCGGCCAGCTCGCCCTGATAGATAGCAAGGCTGGCTTCCCACGGGTCCTCTGATGAATTAAGAGATCCAAAAAGAGGCACAGACCCGTGGATGCAGATGCTGAGGAAGCTTTCCCTGGGTGGAATGCTGGGCTGCAGGTCGCTGCCCGATTGAGAGAGCTAGGGGACCATCAGCCCCACACTGCTCTCAACTCTCTCTTCACATGGCGGAAGATTCCCCACACAGAGGGGCTAAGCATCCAGCTAGAGGGAGAAGGAAAGGTTCGTGCGTACTACGGGGGTGCATGTGCACTTCCTACCCTGCGATCCCCGTAGCAAACCACAAAGGACACACAGGAAGCGCATATGTGCGCTCTCCATGTGATCTCTGCGGACCGCCTGTGCGCTCTCCATTTGATCTCCGAAGCTCCTCGAGGACAGCTGCTCTCCAGCGGCTCCTTCGTTACCCCGACTATCCATAGGAAGGTGGCTTACAAAAGGAAAACTCAGTCCCACCACTCTAGCTTTAGGGACGCAGACATCATGAAAACTTTCATAGCTCACAGAGAAGAAATTTTGGGATGGCCTAGCACGGCCCCTTCCTCCCCTTTTTATAGCGAAATGGACCGGGAGCAGCTGTTAAAGCAGTAAGCCCCGAGGTTCAAAATGCCCAATCCACACTGCCATGTGGCCTCCCAGGATGAAAATAGCGCCCTTCGATGCGCACCAAACGCGTTGTTCAGCCCACGATGTACGCCAGAAGATTTTCTCTGATCCCGGATCACATGTCTTAAATGCAGAAAATCGCCCGCTATCTTAGAGATACGGGCAGACCTGGGAAATCACCCGGTGAAAGTGACACCCTCCAATGGCAAACAAGCGCTTGCGTCGTACGTCGAAACGACCCGCCTTAAAAAGATCGACATAATTAGTGTCCCTGGAAAGTGCCGAAGCAACCTTTTGTAGGTTACAGGGCCGTATCATCCATTTCGGCAAAAAGGAGGGTCAACTCGCCTTGGAAAAGACAAGGCACTGATAGAATAATAAAAGGGCGCAGAAGCCAAGTACTCAGTGAGGACATCTCGATATCCTCCGCTCTGGCCCAACTGCCCGTTATGCCTTGGCATAAACCGAGATATTGCACTGTGACTCCGCTCAAGCCAAAACTGCCTCCATACTTTGAGATAAACCGAAGTATCCCCTTTCCGTTCAGCATGATGCACATGATCTTGTACTTCTGTCCAGTCTAAAGTAACCACTTTTGTCTCAATGATAATGGGACACGGTATAAGCCCCGACCTATACCCGGAATGCGGAAGCATCGGTTAAGATCCAGTGCACGTCCTATGAATATAAGCCCCGACCTATACCCAAAATGCGGAAGCATCGGTTAAGGTCGGAGTGCACGTCCTAGGAATATAAGCCCCGACTAAGATCGGAGTGCGTATTTTGTCAAAAATCTCGACAAAGACCGAGCGATATGCAACGCCCCAACTGTTTCATTCCGTAAGACTCGGAAGATAAAGGAAAATACTTCAGAAATGGAAAACAAACAGAAAGTTCCAATAAACCTTTCTTTGTTCATTATAAGAGGGGAAAAAAAAGAAAAAATACATTAGCCTCACAGGGGCTTGCTACCTTCTCCGAACGCTGCTGAACTCTCCCCACGCTGCGGAGCCAAATCAGCCAATTGCTGTCGAAGGGACGCCACCTCCCGTTCCAGCCTACTGTTGGCTTGGTGAAGGAGCTCGATCTCTCTGGCCGAGAGAGCCATGTGTTGCTCAGCCAGTCTCTGGACTTGCTCGCGGTCCGCGAGTAGCAACGCCAGAACCTCCCCATCCACAGTTATCGTGGTATAGCCTAGGCGAGGCACCCCAAAGCGCCAACAACGCCACTTGGCATCCCATTTGACCTCCCTCCATCCTCGGAAGCCATCCTGTTACTGTAAGCTTGGACAGGCCAACAAAAAATGGCAGAGGAATTGGTTAACAATGGCGTACCATCCACTGGTATTTAAATTACTTCGGGCGAGCACCCCGATCACCCGAACCATCAGTTCCAACGCCACTACCATAAAGTCTTGCCACGTCACCGCTTCCGTGGCCGCGTGCGGGAAGAGAGGAATCGCTCCCCCTTTTCCGAAAAGGATAAATAAATGATGGCGTGCCAGTAAAATCCTTCTTCTTGGGACCAAACTCCCTTCGAAAGGTGCGTCCGCCTCTTCGCCTTGTGGGCCGAGTTACCCAACTTCGGCTCTAACCAGGATACCTCTGCAATCCTGGCCGTCACCTGCCGAACTATCTTATCTCTCGGCCTAAGCCGAGCTATCACATCACTCGGCCCCAGCTGAGCTATCCTATACCTCGGCCTTGACCGAGACATTCATCTAAATCCGAACTAAATCGACCAAACGGCGCGAACAAGTCATAACTTGTTCACAGTCGAAAGGAAATCTGCAATAAAAAGATTGACTAAAAAGGCAAGCAAATAGGGGCCGAGGCCCGTTCATTGAAAATCCAGACCAAACTACATGTCTAAAAAAGGCAAGAGTACACAAATAACTCTCAGGGGTCAAAGCTGGATCAGTCCCAGTAGTGCCCTCAACAACGCTTGGGGAAGCCTGGCTCGCTTCGCCCACTTCAAAGGTTGTCTTTTCCTCGGCGACGGATTTTAGGCATTCTTCAGGGGCCGCAGCCTCACTAGCATTCAGAATAGCGTCGAGGTCGACGTCCGGAGCATCATCGTATTATCCTCTTTAGCTCCTGGGTACAAGCCTCAGAGGTTTCAACATCCAAGAAAGAGAGGTCCCATTCTGGATGCTCCTTGGATATTTTGCTTCGAACGTCCTCCACCCCAAGCTAGAAGGCATCTGCACAATTTACATCTTGCTCACCCCTGAGCAGAGCGAGCCACATCTTGGCTTCAGCAGCTTGATTTCGAAGTGAAGCGACCTGCCCCTCAGTTCCAGCTGTTTGGCTCTATAGCAAGCCAATCTGCTCCTCGTCTCAGCGACCCGCCTTTCGAGCTCTGAGCTCCTCTCTCGGCTGGATGCCAATTCCTCTTGCAGGGTCCGCATATGGCTCCGATTCTCTAGCTCCGCCTTCTTCATCTGCAAAAACAAAGTTAGCCAGTGCCGTGGTGAGCTAGCAAGGGAAGCCAAAAAGGGTAGTACCATACCTCCTCCTCCTGCTGGGATAACTTCTGGGTCAACTCTTTGACCTCGTCAAAAGCCCTCAATTTATCAGCCTTAACCCGCTCGATCCTGCCCTTGAGATCGCTGATCTTCGACTGCCTACTGTCAGCTTCTCCCCAGGCCTGGGAGAGCTCGCTATCGAGCTAGGTTAACCTTTCTAGTGCCATTTGATCCTGTCATCCCTGTCAGCTATACCGCGGTTGAGCTGCCGCACCTTCTCCTCCAACTCGCCAAGCATTCTGTTCAGGCGATTTCTCTCCTCGACGGCTTCTTTCCTCTGCTTGCCTAGGCTCTCACTAAACTGTTTCTTGACAGTCTCCATTTCTCCAGCATGCTTAGACTTGATCCGCGATAACTCCAGGCATGCGTCATCATACCTCGTCAAGAGCCCTCGTAGCTCTTTAACTTCAAGCCTCAGCTTGGACGCATCATCTAGGGCGGCCTGATGCAGCACCCTCATCTTCGCCAAATTCTCGTTGGCGGTACCCAGAGCTTGCTCAAACGTATCAGACGCCTCCGCCCGCGATCGAAGCTCGGCGCTAACTCTCTGGCCTGGGCGCTGGCCCCTGTCGCCAGATTCAAGTGCCAGCACAGCGCCTTGGTAATCAAAGCACTCTGCAGAATGAAGCACAAGTAAGAAGAGAGCAACCAAGCTAACCAGAAAGCATTCATTACTCGGGAATAATGACTCACCCGGGAGATGTAGGACCTGGCTAGCCCATGAGGGTAGAATTGTTGATCTCAGGGAGAAGATGGGCTTCCATCACCATCCCGCTGGCCAAACGCGGCATCAACCAGATCTAGGTCTGCAAACTCATTCGCCGAGGGACCTGCGCGGGTACAGTGCTGACCTCATCAGGGCCACAAACGCCATCTCGATGGCTGATTCCGAGCCACCGAGCTGACCATCGCCGTCCGAAGGATCGGTCCAGACGACCTCGACTGAGGCGCCTTTGCCCTCTCGGCCTCCCTCAGCAAATACTAAGGATGCCTCGGATAACTCGGCCAGCCAGGCGCCAGTTTACCCAAAACTTTGGTGGAAGAAGCTTCGGCGCAAGACCTTTACCTTGCTCTCTCCCCTTGTCTGAGCTCCTTCCCTCGATCATGGTACCTGCTCCTCCCTCACAGGCTCCGCCAATGCCTCGGTCTGTTCACCAATCTCCCCAACCACTCCAGGAGGAAGTTCTCCAGCCGTAGGCTCCTTTTGAGCCTCCACTACAGCCGGCCCTACATCGCCGCCCCTAGATCCCTCCTGTCCTCCCGCCAAGGCTGGAGGCATTTCCTCGCTCGGAGGAGGGCCCTCAGAGGCACCAACCTCCGCCGTACCACCCACTGGCTCACCTTCAAAAGAAGAGGCTCCCAGACAAGCCGATGGAGTTTCATCCGAGCTGTCTACTTTTCCACCACTAGAGGACAGGGGACCTCAGCAGTCCTCTCCATATCCTCCTCTGCTTTCAACACCTCCGCCGACTGCTTCAACCTCTGGCGAGTGCTCTTCAAAAAACGAGCCACTTCTCGGGATTGCGTTTCTCCCCTTCACTGCTCTCCCGGGCGCTTGCTAAACCCTTTCTTGACACAACCCGATAGTTCAGACTTCTTGGCTAGGGAAACAGAGAGCAAGCGGTCAGACCGAGACATACTCGCTCGAATGAAATCGATGGAAAAAGGAAAGAAACTTACTATGCGGGTCAAGAGGCTAAGCCCGGTGGCGAAAAGAGCCTCCTCCGACAGTAAATCGTTGGCCAAAAACGTCCTACCGTCGCGAAGGACCTCCAAGTCCACCTTCTCCTGCTTAGATAGAGTCGGATGTGCTTTCACATCTCGAACAAAGTTTCCCCATCTAGGAAAAATCGGAGCCGATGTTCCCCTCGGCAATAAAAAACCTGACCTTCCACTCCTTTATAGATGATGGCTTATCTGTTATCGTCTTGAAAGACCTCCGGGGTCCAATGTAAGGCCACTCTGATTTCTCCCATAAATCAGATAATAACATGCACGGAAGAGAGGAAGAGTCGCCATTACCTGAATCTGGCTGCACATTGAGATAAACCCGATGACGCTGCGCCAACTGTTGGGAGCCACCATCGCCGGGCAAATATTGTAGAATCTCATGATTTCCTTCACCAAGGGGTGAAGAGGAAATCGAAGGCCCGCCTTCAGACTGTCGTCATAAAGAAAGACCCCGTGCTCCAGATCTTGCAAACCTATGTTTGGGCTCCGACAATGTCAGAATAATTCTGAGGGAATGCCATACTTTTGGCGTATTCTCCCCAAATCCTCGCGGCAATCTCTGAAACCATATCATCGGGGCTCATCATCCTGCTGGCCGAGAGAAGCACCGTGCAAAACTACAGAGGAAGCAGAGAGCAAGGCTCTCCAAAGAAGAACGATAGAGCACTGTGAACAGGGACAACACCGTTTCGACTTTGCTTTCTCTCAAAGAAACCGTCTTAAGAGAAAGATAGGGCATCCCAACTGAGACGTCGAAACCGCCATTGCGGATGCCGTAAAAACCGGGATTTGCTACGTGGCTCCAACCGCTATTTCAAAGGAGCTTATGTGACATGCCCTGTAAAGGCACATCTCACAAAGGCACGGTGGCCGCGCTGCATTAAATAGGGCATCATTACGTAGGCTGTCAAACCTGGATCCCTCCATTCAAGTCATGTCACCTGGAATTATACTCCCTATGCTCGAACTTACGTTTCGAACTAGGGAGTGGGGGGCATGTGTTGAGGGGTAAAATCGTTGTGTGTCAATAATTGTGCACATAGCTAGGGCTAGCCCTGATTCCTGTCCACTATGCAACGCCCGTCCGAGATAAGTCAGCCTTGATAAGTTGGGGTGCCTTAGCCCCTCGCCGAACCAAGGACTCCCAAGATGCGAACCACCTCTCTCGGCCCTAGCCGAGCTATTTTTTCTCTCGGCCCTAGCCGAGCTATATCGTCTCTCGGCCCCAGCCGAGCTATATCGTCTCTCGGCCCAGCCGAGCTATGTCCTCTCTCAGCCCCAACCGAGCTATGTCGTCTCTCGGCCCCAGTCGAGCTATGTCATTTTTTGGCACCTCTAGCCGATCTCTCCCATCGCTCGGCCTAGCCCGAGCGATAGCTGCGCCTCTACGGAATTCGACGCAGGAGAACCTGAATTCATGAGATTCCAAACAGAAATCATATCCGGGAGTGACCTAGGACCCGCAAGAGTGGCCTAGGGCCCTGGAGCCTATCTCCTCACCACATCTCGAGACATTAACGAGCTCTCCTAGCCGTCGATCCTCTAACCAACAAGATACGAATCCTATCGGCCTCATAACAAACTGGATTCAGATCCTAACGACTTTTAGACCCACGATGCCCCCAGGGAATCAGGTGATCCTCTATAAATAGAGTCGTCTACCGACTCTTCAGGTATGAGTACACTAGCTTACTAGAACCCTCTCTCTCCTTCTACCTTAGCTTCTGCCATTAGAGCTTTGCTCTACTCAGATCCCTGGAGGGACTCTTCAGCGAGAGCCTTCTCCTCTTGTTTGTTGTTTGTCGATCCCCGCTGACTTGAGCGTCGGAGGGTCTTCCGCAAAGGGCCACCCCCAATGCCTCTCACGTGAGAACTGTTTTGCAGGTCCACCCAGGCAGAGAGCCCTTGTTGCAGTCCGACTGTTAACCCAATTATTGATTTTGATGATTAATAAAAGACATGAGTATATTCATTTGGTTTCTAATTGATTTAACAAGTGTTTCAGGGATTTAAAATGTTTGATCAATCAAAAGGACAAAGAAACATGTTTCGAATCAATATTTTAAAAAGAAATTTTCAAAGTTCAGAGCCTGGAGTCGACATCCAAATGTTAAGGAGCCGACCCCAAGGTGTATCAGAAAGTTTCTAGGATTTTGGCACGGTCCGGAGTCGACACCCAAGGTTTCAGAGCTGACTCCAACCTGAGATACAGAGAAGTGCATTCTGTTTCAGTTTCTGAAGCCGACACCTAGGTCAGCTACCCCCCCAGCCTATCTGATATGATGGCCCTTGCGGACAAATATGCAAGGGTCGAAGAATCACGGAGGATCGCCCGCGCTGAGCACGCAAAGAAGCAAGAGCCCAAAGTTCTCGACAGGCACCGTCCCGCCCGGTGGCCGAGTCCGCCTCGCCGCCAAAGAGTCCCTCCGCTGCCGCCAAGGAATCACTCCCGGAGTCCTCCCAGGCGATTCGATCGCTATACTCCGCTGACTGTGCCCCGGGCACAAATCCTTATGGAGATAGAGCGCCAACTTCCCCGGCCGGTACCTCTCCGAGGGAACCCGACCCGAAGAGATCCCGCCAAGTATTGCCGCTACCATAGAGAGCATGGCCATGACACTGAAGAATGCTGGCAGCTGAAGAATGAAATAGAGAGGCTGATTCGGTGGGGACGGCTGGATCAGTTCAGGAGGGCGACCGAGCCGCAACGACAAGGAGGTGACCGTCAGCTCGAGCTCCAACAACCTCCTCCTCCACCCAATCCGCCCGTAATTGGCTGCATCAACATGATTGAAGAGGCCGGCGGATCGAGCCCCAGGGGCGGCGGTGAAGAACCGGCGCCAAAAAAGGCAAGAATGGGCGAACTCTCCTTCTCCGACGATGATCTTCTGGGAATACAACTTCCCCATGATGACGCACTAGTTGTATCCCTTAATTTGAATGATTATGATGTAAGCCGAATCCTCATTGATAGTGGAAGCTCGGTAAATGTTTTGTACCTCGGTGTGTTTGCCAGGATGAAATTGCTCAAGGAAAACCTTCGAGCCATGGATTCCGCCCTAATGGGATTCACCGGCGACGTCATCATCCCAAAGGAATCGTCACCTTGACGGTCCGCGCGGGAACCTGGCCCCTCGTGACCATTGTACATACTGATTTCCTAGTGACCGACCTCAGATCCCCATACAACGCCATATTCGACAGGCCTGGCTTGATGTCCCTCAAGGCAGTTGTCTCTATCCCGCATCTGTCTATGAAGTTCCCCACCGAGCAAGGAATTGGAGTGGTTCGAGGAAGTCAAGCCATGGCTCGGTAATGTTTCGTTACGAGCCTTCAGTCTAGAATGCCCGAAGTTGACGGGCTAGACGCTCGCGAAGACTTCGCCGAACGACGGGGAGAACCGGCAGAGGAATTGGAGGAAGTACCATTGGACGAAGCTCAGCCCGACCGAACCGCAAGGATCGGGTCGCTGCTCAAAGGAGAGTCTCGCCACAAGTTGATCAGATTCCTCCAGAGCAATGCCGACATCTTCGCCTGGACCGCCTCCGACATGCCAGGAATTAACCCCGAGGTCCTCGTCCACCATCTCAATGTGGACGAGATGCACAGGTCTGTTAAGCAGAAGAAGAGGAGCTTCGCCCCAGAACAGCAAAAAGCCATTGAAGAAGAGGTCGACAAACTCATAAAGGCCAACTTCGTCCGAGAGGTAAATTACCCAAACTGGCTGTCAAATGTCGTCATGGTGAAAAAGTCGAACGACAAATGGAGGAT
The DNA here is from genome assembly GCA_900491605.1 of Calamus simplicifolius. Lineage (NCBI taxonomy): Eukaryota > Viridiplantae > Streptophyta > Magnoliopsida > Arecales > Arecaceae > Calamus > Calamus simplicifolius. Next base: position 144,249 of record UESW01001731.1, on the reverse strand, counting down.
CTGTATCGACTTCACCGACCTCAACAAAGCCTGCCCGAAGGATAGCTTCCCCCTCCCTCGAATCGATCAGCTCGTGGATGCCACCTCAGGCCACCAGATGCTGTCATTCATGGACGCCTATTCCGGCTACAATCAGATCCGAATGGCCCCCGAAGATGAAGAAAAGACCGCCTTCATAACCGATCGAGGTACCTACTGTTACCGTGTTATGCCTTTTGGTCTTAAGAATGCAGGGGCAACCTACCAGCGGCTGGTCAACAAGGTGTTCAAGGAGCAAATCGGCCGGAACATGGAGGTATACGTGGACGATATGCTGGTCAAAAGCAAGGAAGCGCCACGACATATTGAGGACCTCTCTGAGAGCTTTGCAACGTTGCGCAAATATGGGATGAAACTCAACCCGACCAAGTGCGCCTTCGGCGTCAACTCGGGGAAGTTCCTCGGCTTCATGGTCTCCCAGCGAGGTATCGAAGCTAACCCCCAGAAGATTCAAGCTCTCCAACAAATGGTGCCCCCTGCATCTATAAAAGAGGTCCAGCACCTAACTGGAAGGATAGCGGCCCTTAACCGCTTTGTGGCGCGGTCGGCCGAGAGATGCCTCCCCTTCTTCAAAACTCTCCGATCGGCCAAAAACTTCCAGTGGACTCCCGAGTGCCAAAGGTCATTTCAAGATCTCAAGAAGTACCTCGGCTCGCCCCCGCTCCTCAGCAGTCCGACCCCAGGAGAGACCTTATTTTTATACCTGGCTGTCTCGGAGAGTGCGGTTTGTTCGGTGCTAGTCAAAGAAGAAGGCAAAGTCCAGAAGCCGATCTATTATGTGAGCAGGTTGCTCCGCGATGCGGAGACAAGGTACATCAGGATTGAAAAGATGGTGCTGGCCTTAATCACCTCAGTTCGAAAGCTACGACCGTATTTCCAAGCACATTCCGTGACGGTCCTGACTGACCAACCCATCAAGGCGGTGGTCCACCGTCCGGAAACATCGGGGAGAATGACCAAATGGGCCGTCGAGCTAAGCGAGCACGACATACATTTTTAGCCTCGCCCAGCCATCAAAGCCCAAATACTGGCCGACTTCCTCCTCGAGTGCACCATCCCGGAGGACGGTTCTGCCCCAGACTTCCTTGAAGAGCCAAAGTCTGGAGCCCGATGGCTCCTCCACGTCGACGGGTCGTCCAATGCCCATCACTCCGGTGCGGGTCTAGTTCTTACTAGTCCTGAGGGGATAACTTTCGAGTATGGCATCCGATTCTCCTTCCCGGCTTCCAACAACGAAGCCGAGTACGAAGCTCTATTGGCCGGTCTCCGGATCGCCCATAATTTGAAGGTGGAAAAGCTCAACGCCTTCACCGACTCTCAGCTGGTAGTCGGCCATGTTCGGGGCCGTGCTATGGAAGCCCGGAGGGGCCGAGCTATGGAAGCCCGGAAGGGGCCGAGCTACGAAAGCCCGGAAGGGGCCGAGCTACGGAAGCTCGGAGGAGCCGAAGGGAGGAGGTTAGCCTTAGCCGCCTCGCACGGATATTAATGTAATGATGATTTTACCCCTCAACACATGCCTTCACTCCCTAGTTCGAAGCGTAGGTTCGGGCGTAGGGAGTACAAGTTTGAATGGCACGTTCCGGATGTGACGTCTTAGTTTAGACAGCTCGCGCAATGATGCCCTAATTAATGCGACAGGGTATCCCGCCTTCGGGGCTAAGGCTCCTTCACGAGCGACGGTTGAGATTGCGCCACGCTATGAATCCCGATCAATCGGGTGTTTGTCGAGGCGATTCCGGACGCCTGGGATGAGACGCCCCGCCTCTTCAGGGCAGCTTTCTTGGCGGAGAAGCGAAGTGACGGCCGCATTGTATATATATATATGTGCGCGTGCTCTCGGTGTCTTCTTGTTTTGCTTTCAAAAGGGTTCTGGCCTTTCATCTTTTTTGATGCTTATCATTTTCGTTTGGTACCTCTTTCAATGGCGATGAGCCCCGATGATGTGGCCTCCGAAATCGTTGCCGAGGACTTGGGAGGATTCATCAGCGGTATGGCTTGCCTTGGACATCGTCCTACGGGCGTCGGAACTCAAAGATAGAGTTACCCGGGACTTAGAGTCTGGGGTCTTCATCTACGAAGATAGTTTGAAGGCGGGTCTTCGTTTTCCTCTCCACCCCTGGTGAAGGAGATCATGACCCACTACAATATCTGCCCATCAATGGTGGCTCCAAACAGCTGGCGGAATATCATCGGATTTCTCGATGTGCCACCAGATTCGGATCGTCGCCACTCTCCCCCTTTTCTGCACCTGCTACCACCTGATTCCTGGGAGGAAATCAGAGTGGCCCTACATCGGGCCCCGGAGATCCTTCAACGTTATCACGGATAAGCCCTCTTCCATCAAGGGGTGGAAGAGTCGGTTTGTTATCACGGAGGGGAACGTCGGTTCCGACTTCCCTCGGAGATGGGGGGATGTTGCAAGGGATGCGGAGACGCATCCAGCTTTGTCGGCGCAGGAGGAGAAGGACTTGGACGTCCTCCGTAACGGACAGGTGTTTTCGGCTAATGACCTGCTATCGGAGGGGGCCCTCTTCGCAGTCGGGCTCAGTCCCCTGGACCCGCAAGGTAAGTCCCTTTCGTGCTATGTATTTTTCTCGATTAGTGTGCATGGACCTGAGTATGTGCTCTGATCTGGCAGCCGCAAGGTCGGCATTGTCGAACCTCTCCAAGAGTAAGAGAGGAAAACACCCAGGAGAAGGTATCAGCGCGGATAGTGGCCGGCCCAAAAAAAGGGCTCATACTTCCGCAAGGAGTCCGTCGGGCGCTGGAGCAGTCATGGCAGAAGCGCCGGGGGCGAAGGAGAGCCCGGGGAGAGCGGTTATGGCCTCCGACCCTCTCGTGTTAGAGATCTCGGACAGCTCGGACGAGGCTCCGATGGCTCGTCCGATCGCGTCCCCCCTGAAAGAGGAATCAGCGGCGGATTTGTTTGAGGTGGTTATCGCCGAGGAGCCTACTGTCCCCGCGGGACCGCCATCGGCTCCGGTAGGAGGGAGAGGCGGGCAGCCGCAGCTGGAGAGGTTCAGGGAGAGCCCTCTCTCGGTCTCTTTGCAGGGGGGTCCGGAAGTAGTGAGGTAGGTCAGACCGAGGCTTCGGGGGAGCCTGCAGAGGAGATGCAAGTGGCAGAACAGGTCGGGACCTCGGGGGGCCCGGTGGCGGAGACACAGATGGTGGTAGCCGAGGAAGGGGCGTCGAAGGAGGAGACGCGACAAGGTGGGAGCTCCGCGTTGGGAGCTTCTCCCCAAACATGGCCGGCTACCAGCTGAGAGTCGGTGAAGGCGTTGAGCTTTTCCACCTTCAAATTATGGGCGATCCGGAGACCGGCCAATAGAGCTTCGTACTCGGCTTCGTTGTTGGAAGCCGAGAAGGAGAATCAGACGCCATACTCGAAAGTTATCCCCTCAGGACTAGTAAGAACTAGACCCGCACCGGAGTGAGTGATGGGCATTGGACGACCCGTCGACGTGGAGGAGCCACCGGGCTCCAGAATTTGGCTCTTCAAGGAAGTCTGGGGCAGAACCGTCCTCCGGGATGGTGCACTCGAGGAGGAAGTCGGCCAGTATTTGGGCTTTGATGGCTGGGCGAGGCTGAAAATGTATGTCGTGCTCGCTTAGCTCGACGGCCATTTGGTCATTCTCCCCGATGTTTCCGAACGATGGACCACCGCCTTGATGGGTGGTCAGTCAGGACCGTCACGGAATGTGCTTGGAAATACGGTCGTAGCTTTCGAACTAAGGTGATTAAGGCCAGCACCATCTTTTCAATCCTGCTGTGTACCTTGTCTCCGCATCGCGGAGCAACCTGCTCACATAATAGATCAGCTTCTGGACTTTGCCTTCTTCTTTGACTAGCACCGACAAACCGCACTCTCCGAGACAGCCAGGTATAAAAATAAGGTCTCTCCTGGGGTCGGACTGCTGAGAAGCGGGGCGAGCCGAGGTACTTCTTGAGATCTTGAAATGACCTTTGGCACTCGGGAGTCCACTGAAAGTTTTTGGCCAATCGGAGAGTTTGAAGAAGGGGAGGCATCTCTCGGCCGACCGCGCCACAAAGTGGTTAAGGGCCGCTATCCTCCTGGTTAGGCGCTGGACCTCTTTTAGATGCAGGGGCGCCATTTGTTGGAGAGCTTGAATCTTCTGGGGGTTAGCTTTGATACCTCGCTGGGAGACCATGAAGCCGAGGAACTCCCCGAGTTGACGCCGAAGCGCACTTGGTCGGTTGAGTTTCATCCCATTTGCGCAACGTTGCAAAGCTCTCCGAGAGGTCCTCAATATGTCGTGGCACTTCCTTGCTTTTGACCAGCATGTCATCCACGTATACCTCCATGTTCCGGCGATTTGCTCCTTGAACACCTTGTTGACCAGCCGCTGGTAGGTTGCCCCTGCATTCTTAAGACCAAAAGGCATAACACGGTAACAGTAGGTACCTCGATCGGTTATGAAGGCGGTCTTTTCTTCATCTTCGGGGGCCATTCGGATTGATTGTAGCCGGAATAGGCGTCCATGAATGACAGCATCTGGTGGCCTGAGGTGGCGTCCACGAGCTGATCGATCCNGTTGCAGGAACTCCTGGCGAGAAATGACAATGCGTGCTTGGAGCTGGCTAGAATCGAGTCGAGACATTCCGCGGAGGTGAAGGCGATGCAGAGAGAGCATAGCGAGAGTATGGACGCCTGGGGAAGGAAGCTGCCGACGAGAGGAAGCGTTTAACTAGGATGCTTGGCGAGGTGGAGGAGCGACTGAAGCGTCGCGACAGCGAAATTGCCCATTTGAAGGAGGGCGCTAAATGGCAACAAGGGGTGATAGCTCGAGTGAACAACGAGCTAACCCAAGCCCAGGAGGTAATCGGACCAAGCAGTTGAAGATCAACAATCTGCAAGAGAGAGTTGAGCTGGTCGGGGCTGACAGGACTAGAGCCAGAAGTGAGGCCGAGGAGTCGGCCAAGAGGCTGGCCAGACGAGAGGAGGAGGTACGACCTCATTCTCCCCCCCCCCTTTTTAGCTTTTTTCTACAGGTTTCTTGTGACGCCGACTTATCTCAGCTTTTTCAGATAGCGGAGTTGGGGCTGGAGGTTCGGGCTCTTCAAGGCGAACTTGTGTCCAGCCGCAGCAAGAGCTTAGAATCCGAGACGCGGGCCGGCGAGTTCGAGAGCAAAATATCATTTGCGGGCCCAAGTCGCAGAGGCTGAGAAACAGGCCGCCGAGCCAACACGCAGCTCGCCATACTTAAGGGGAGGCAAGACGCTATCAGCGTGGACGCGTTCCATCATGGGATGGAAGAGTGCAAACAGAGGATACTCAGTGGGCACCCGGAATGGGATCTTTCTTTCCTGAGTACTGAAAATCCTGAAGATGGCGAGTCTGAAGAAGAAGATGAAGACGAATATGTTGATGTTTCTGACGCCGAGCTTGGCGGCGCCCCTGGTCCCAGCGAAGCTGTAGCTTCTGAGGGACGGTCGCAAACTGCCGCAGAGGGGGCAAAAATATTGGAGAAGGGCGAACCTAGTCACGCTTCCGCAGATGTGACTGAGGGCTTTTCCGAAGCCGGTGCGGCTCCCGGTTCTTAGGAGCTGTTCTTGTATCTCTCTTTTAGACATTTGTCTGACGTTTCATAGTGAAAGAATTTCCTGTTTCCATTTAAGTGTCTTTCTTGCGTGACTTCGCTGTCGTTTAGCCTCGATTGTGAGTGACCTATGGCTCGCTGACGCCCTTGGGTCATCTTTGTTCCGAGACTAGGAAAACGTACTGGCTTGGGCCGATAGGAAAATAGGTCGGTTTGGGCCGACGAGGAAGGTAGGTCGGCTGGGGCCGATAAGAAAAGTAGGTCGGCTGGGGCCGACAGAAAAATAGGTTGGCTGAGGCCGACAGACAAAAATAGGTCGGCTGAGGCCGACGGCAAAGTAGGTCTCGACTGGGGCCGACAGAAAAATAGGTCGGTTGGGGCCGACAGGCAAAATAGGTCGGCTGGGGCCGACGGAAAAATAGGTCGGCTAGGGCCGACAAGAAAAATAGGTCGGCTGGGGCCGACAGTCAAAATAGGTCGGCTGGGGCCGACAGCAAAGTTGGTCGGCTAGGGCGACAAGAAAAATAGGTCGGCTGGGCCGATAGGCAAAATAGGTCGGCTGGGGCCGACAAGAAAAATAGGTCGGCTGGGGCCGACGGCAAAAAGGCCTTCGCGCTTTCTGCTATTCTGTCACGCCTGCTGTTCCACAGGTGATTCGGTTTTTATTTCACCAGAATTGATGATACGGCGTAGTGGGGGGCATAAAGCTGCATCAGAGCTTTTCGGAAGGCGCTCTTTTCCTATGCGGGTCACTTCGCCGCGCACGTAATCGCCCGCCATTGGAGGATGTCACTTTCGAAGGATGATACTCTGAGCCCGCCAGTTTTCGAGGTGTTGGCTGGTGATCACCCGTATTAAATGACAGTGATTCGGGATCAGGAGGAGATCTTCGTACACGTCATAACTCGGGTGGTGGGCTTGGCGCGCAGTGGGGCGCTGCGTCTACCTGAGGGGCCACGTGGAGGCGTGGGCCAGGTGTTTGAATCTTAGGACTTTCAGCTTTGATAGCTTTTCCCGGCTTTTTCTGCCTATAAAAAGGGGAGAAAGGGGTCATATTTGGTTATCCCCAAAGTGTATTTTCCATTAGAGCTTCCATTATGCTCATTTCTCTGCTGCCACGAGTGGGAGGATCAAGCTTTCCTCTCATAGGCTCCTTGCCGCCGGATAGCTGGGGCGACTGGGGAGCTGCCGAAGAATGGCTCGCCCTTAGGGGATGGGTCTCGGAGATCACATGGAGAGCGCACAAAGAGGGCACGGGGATCACACGGAGAGCGCTTAATAACTCTTCCAGTGTGACCTTTGCGGTTCCCCTTCGGAGACGCATGGTAGGAAGCGCACGCGGATCTCCCATGGGTTGTGTGAATTTCGCCTCCTCCTTGGCTCGGATTCCCGGGCTCAGCCGCCTGGGGAACCTTTTGCCACCTGGGAAGGGGGTGAAGAGACTCGGCCGCCGACTCCTTGTCCTTGAGACTTGGGAAGGCGGCGGTACGCACTTGGTTTGGGAGAGCGTTCCGACCAGGGTCTGCTGGCCTCCTGCTTGCTCGTCGAGGGGTTCCTGGGTTGGGTGGTCTGGGATGGCCATCCAGATATCTCGGTTGGGCCACCAGATATCACTACCACTCGAAGCCAGTCGCAACTATTGGTCCATGTCGACCGGCTATCATCAGCCCAAACTAACTGGACGCGACTCGTCTGGATCGACGATCGGATGCTGGAGCATCATAGATTGGCCAGGTTGCTTTGGAGCAGTTGCCCGAGTTTTGTATTTACCTTTATTTTATGCATTTCAATGCTCTTGTAATGCCTATGAGGCATTTGTAACTGATTTTGATCGGCAATAAAGAGAGTCATGTTCTGTTTCTCAATTTCTGTCTTTTTGCGCCGAGTTTTGTCGCTATTGTTGTTTGTGGGGTACAAAGGCGTTCCGCTCGCCCGTAGACGAGGGTCTCACGCCGTCAGAAACTTAATCGAGGTTCGCGCGACGGTCCAGGGATCGTTCGGCGAAATATGCTCCTCGCTCCGATCAGAAGTTTGGCATTTTCAATGCTTCGCTTTTACCGGAGCCCGATTTATCGTGGGTCGGCTTTGGCCGAAGTTCAGGGAATTCGTACTTTTTCCTTTCATAGTTTGGGAACCCGTCACTCGAGCCGGCCGAGCTATGAAAGGTATTTGTCTCGGCCCTACCAAGGTTCGAAGACTTAGTTCGCTCGGCCCAGCCGAGGTTCGGAGATAACTGACTGGCCCTGCCAAGGTTCGGAGATTCAGTCACTCGGCCCAGCCGAGGTTGGAGACATTTGACTTGGCCCTGCCAAGGTTCGGAGATTCAGTCACTCGGCCCAGCCGAGGTTCGAAGACATTTGACTTGGTCCTGCCAAGGTTCGGAGATTCAGTCACTCGGCCCAGCCGAGGTTCGGAGACATTTGACTTGGCCCTGCCAAGGTTCGGAGATTCAGTCACTCGGCCCAGCCGAGGTTCGGAGACATTTGACTTGGCCCTGCCAAGGTTCGGAGATTCAGCTCGCTCGGCCCAACCGAGGTTCGGAGATCCGGGCTCAAGGGAGCGACTCAGTTGTCATTGTGGGCCACAGCGTTAGGTCCACGTGGCGCTTGATAAGGGGCGCCAGAGCGGAACGGGCGGTATATCGTCACGCTTTTCTATTGGTGACGCCACTCTTCCCGAGGGGACAGGTTATTGGTCGAATGCCGGACTTCCGCGTTTTCCGAAAAAGAGGCCGGTATTAAGAGGCTCGGGGAAGCGCCGAACGCATTTATTGCGAGGGCCGACAGATCGGAAAATGTTTGCTTAGGGAATTCCCGAACAACCTGCTCGCGCTTACCGATCTCGCTCGGGATGGGGCGCGACACTTCGGATTTCGCAAGCACCGAAACGGCGATGCGTGGCAAGTTCTTATGGGTCGGTGGTTACGGTGCGACCGATGGAGATACCTGCCTGACGAGTATAAATACGGCCGAGGGGCATCGGTTTCGACCATCCCTCGGTTTAAGCTCGAAAAAATGGCCTCTCCAGGGAGATCATCGGTCGGGTCGCGTTCCTCGCTTGACAGCCTGCCGCGTTCGGAGGGGAGGCGCACCCTCGTCACGGTTGACGGGGAGGGCCTAGCGTCGGCCTTTGCGAATAATGAGCAGCTCGCGAGGACCGCCGAAGAATACTTGGACGTGTCGGTCAGGGAGGCGGAAGCCTCACGCCGGTTGATGGACCGGCAGAGGGAGGAAATTACGTCCCTTCGTCAGCAGGTGGCTGACCTGACGGAGCGCCTGGAGGAGCTGCTAGCCTCCGGGAGTGACTCCGAATTCTGATTTAGGGCCTCCCTTCTTGTTTTTGTTTTTTACTGCCTCCTTGTAATCCTCTTTATAAATGAAAGATGGATCTCGTTTTTGAAGTCCCTTTCTTCAAGAGTTTATGGTCTTGACCCGCGTGATAAATTAGGGTGTTGGCGTGGCCCCGTCGTTTTTGCGCGTTGATATAGGCGCTTTGAACGACGGGTTATAGGGGCGTCACCCAAAGGGTTTTCAGTAGCAGAGAGGGGGATCTCCTAACTCTGCTTGGGGCCTTTGGCCGATTACGCGGGGCTCATCGGCCTCAAGAGAGGGTTTGCCAATGGTGGCTCCTTTTTGTGCGTCGACGGTTTTTGTTTAACGCGCTCGTTTTTAAACCGGACGAAGTCCTTCGGGGACTTTGGGGGCCGCCTGGCTTTGGTCGGGGCCTGTGCACTTCCGGTTTTTATCTGGGATTTCGAATGATTTTTACCTGGCCTTGCCACGGCTCGGAGGATTCGTTGCTCGGCCCTGCCGAGGTTCGGAGAATATTTTACTTGGCCCTGCCAAGGTTCGGAGATTTGTTGCTCGGCCCTGCCGAGGTTCGGAGAATATTTACTTGGCCCTGCCAAGGTTCGGAGATTTGTTGCTCGGCCCTGCCGAGGTTCGGAGAATATTTTACTTGGCCCTGCCAAGGTTCGAGATTTGTTGCTCGGCCCTGCCGAGGTTCGGAGAATATTTTACTTGGCCCTGCCAAGGTTCGGAGATTTGTTGCTCGGCCCTGCCGAGGTTCGGAGAATATTTTACTTGGCCCTGCCAAGGTTCGGAGATTTGTTGCTCGGCCCTGCCGAGGTTCGGAGAATATTTTACTTGGCCCTGCCAAGGTTCGGAGATTTGTTGCTCGGCCCTGCCGAGGTTCGGAGAATATTTTACTTGGCCCTGCCAAGGTTCGGAGATTTGCTTGCTACTTGGCCCTGCCAAGGTTCGGAGATTTGTTGCTCGGCCCTGCCGAGGTTCGGAGAATATTTTACTTGGCCCTGCCAAGGTTCGAAGATTTGTTGCTCGGCCCTGCCGAGGTTCGGAGAATATTTTACTTGGCCCTGCCAAGGTTCGGAGATTCCTGTTCAAACAGACAGCTCGGTCGTGCCGAGGATTGGTAAGCAGTATATGTTTCTCCTTGCAATTTATAGCAACATGGTGCATAATGATTCACGCGACAGGTTTTGAGAAAACAGATAAGCAGGAATGTGCAGTGAGGCATGCGAAAACGAATTCAGAGAGGACATACCCTATTGATAATATTTACGAAGGTTGTCCGCGTTCCAAGTCCGGGGAATGGCTTCCCATCCAGATCCTGCAGCTTGTAGGTCCTGGTCCAATAATCTCCGCTACCTGGTAAGGGCCCTCCCAGTTTGGCGCCAGCTTTCCTTGCTCCAGCGGTTTGGAAACTGAGGCCTTTCGGAGGACGAGGTCGCCGGGCAGGAAGGTCTTCCCTTTAACTCTGGAAGCGTGGTAACGGGCCACCCTCTGTTGATAGGCAGCCGTTCTGATCCGGGCCTTCTCTCTGATTTCCTCTATCAGGTCGAGGTTGGTGCGGAGTTGCTCGTTGCTAGTCTCCTCCGAGTAGCTCTCCACCCGCAATGATGGGAGACCGACTTCCACAGGGATAACGGCCTCTGTACCGAAAGCCATCCGGAATGGGGTCTCGTCTGTTGGGATTCTCGGGGTCGTGCGGTAGGCCCACAAGACATGGTGTAGCTCATCTGCCCACCTGCCTTGGGCTCTGGAGAGGCGAGCTTTGATTCCCTGGAGGAGGGTTCTGTTGGTCACCTCGGCCGTCCGTTGGCTTGTGGGTGCCCGACCGAAGTGAGGTGATGACGAATCCCGTGTTCCACGCAGAACTGACAAAATTTGGAGTTGTCGAACTGCTTGCCGTTATCGGTGATTATAGTATGGGGGAGGCCGAATCGGCAGATGATGGACCTCCACACAAAATCTTTAGCCCGCGCTTCAGTAATCTGCACAACTGCTTCCGCTTCGACCCATTTGGTGAAGTAGTCGATGGCGACAAACAAGAATTTCCGCTGCCCTGTCGCAAGCGGGAATGGGCCGAGGATGTCCATCCCCCACTTGGCAAAAGGCCAAGCGGAGGATATAGAAACTAGCTCGGTGGAAGGGAGTCTTTGGATGTTTGAATGTCTTTGGCAGGGGTCGCAGGCGCGGACCAGATCGTCCGCGTCTTTCTGCATGGTCGGCCAGTAATAGCCTTGTCGCAGCACTTTGTGGCAGAGGGACCGGCTTCCCAAATGGTTGCCGCAAATCCCTTCATGTACCTCGCGCAGAGCGTAGTCCGCTTCTGATGGGCGAAGGCACCTAAGCAGCGGCATGGAAAATGACCGCTTGTACAGTTGGTTGTCAATCAACACGTAGTGGATGGCCTGCAGCTTCAGCTTCCTAGCCTCTCTTCGGTCGGACGGGAGCGACCCTTCTTTGAGATATTTGAGGATAGGGTCGAACCAGGATGGTTCGGCCTCAACTTGCATCACCCGGTCGGCCTCCATGATGCTCGGCTTTTCCAGAGTCTCCAGGTGGAACTTTTGTTCGGCATCCATCGTCTCCGTGGTTGCCAGTCGGGAGAGTAGGTCGGCACGGGCGTTCTCGGATCTGGGAATCTGAATAATTTCAAATTCGGAAAAATGGGGAAGCAAGTTACGCACCTCCTGGAGATATCGAATCATGTTCGGCTCCCGAGCTTCAAATTCTCCCCGGACATGGCCGGCTACCAGCTGAGAGTCGGTGAAGGCGTTGAGCTTTTCCACCTTCAGATTGTGGGCGATCCGGAGACCGGCCAACAGAGCTTCGTACTCGGCTTCGTTGTTGGAAGCGGGAAGGAGAATCGGACGCCATACTCGAAAGTCATCCCCTCAGGACTAGTAAGAACTAGACCCGCACCGGAGTGATGGGCATTGGACGACCCGTCGACATGGAGGAGCCACCGGGCTCCAGACTTTGGCTCTTCAAGAGAGTCTGGGGCAGAACCGTCCTCCGGGATGGTACACTCGAGGAGGAAGTCGGCCAGTACTTGGGCTTTGATGGCTGGGCGAGGCTGAAAATGTATGTCATGCTCGCTTAGCTCGACGGCCCATTTGGTCATTCTTCCCGATGTCTCGGGACGGTGGACAACCGCCTTGATGGGTTGGTCAGTCAGGACCGTCACGGAATGTGCTTGGAAATACGGTCGCAGCTTTCGAACTGAGGTGATCAAGGCCAACACCATCTTTTCAATCCTGTTGTACCTCGTCTCCGCATCGCGGAGCAGCCTGCTCACATAGTAGATCGGCTTCTGGATTTTGCCTTCTTCTTTGACTAGCACCGAACAAACCGCACTCTCCGAGACAGCCAGGTACAAGAATAAGGTCTCTCCTGGGGTCGGACTGCTGAGGAGCGGGGGCGAGCCGAGGTACTTCTTGAGATCTTGGAATGACCTTTGGCATTCGGGAGTCCACTGGAAGTTTTTGGCCGATCGGAGAGTTTTGAAGAAAGGGAGGCATCTCTCGGCCGACCGTGCCACAAAGCGGTTTAGGGCCGCTATCCTCCCGGTTAGGCGCTGGACCTCTTTAATAGATGCAGGGGCGCCATTTGTTGGAGAGCCTGAATCTTCTGGGGGTTAGCTTCGATACCTCGCTGGGAGACCATGAAGCCGAGGAACTTCCCCGAGTTGACGCCGAAGGCGCACTTGGTCGGGTTGAGTTTCATCCCATATTTGCGCAACGTTGCAAAGCTCTCCGAGAGGTCCTCGACATGCTGTGACGCCTCCTTGCTTTTAACCAGCATGTCGTCCACGTACACCTCCATGTTCCGGCCGATTTGTTCCTTGAACACCTTGTTAACCAGCCGCTGGTAGGTCGCCCCTGCATTCTTAAGACCAAAAGGCATAACACGGTAACAGTAGGTACCTCGATCGGTTATGAAGGCGGTCTTTTCTTCATCTTCGGGGGCCATTCGGATCTGATTGTAGCCGGAATAGGCGTCCATGAATGACAGCATCTGGTGGCCTGAGGTGGCGTCCACGAGCTGATCGATCCGAGGGAGGGGGAAGCTGTCCTTCGGGCAGGCTTTGTTGAGGTCGGTGAAGTCGATGCAGATCCTCCATTTGCCGTTCGACTTTTTCACCATGACGACATTTGACAGCCAGTTTGGGTAATCTACCTCTCGGATGAAGTTGGCCTTTATGAGTTTGTCGACCTCTTCTTCAATGGCTTTTTTCCGTTCTGGGGCGAAGCTTCTCTTTTTCTGCTTAACAGGCCTGTGCCTCTCGTCCACATTGAGATGGTGGACGAGGACCTCGGGGTTGATTCCTGGCATGTCAGAGGCGGTCCAGGCGAAGATGTCGGCATTGCTTTGGAGGAATCTGATTAGCCTGTGCCGAGACTCTCCTTTGAGTAGCGATCCGATCCTTGTGGTTCGGTCGGGCTGAGCTTCGTCCAAAGGTACTTCCTCCAATTCTTCTGCCGGTTCTCCCCGTTGTTCGGCGAAGTCTTCGCGAGCGTCAAGCCCGTCAACTTCGGGCATTCTAGACTGAAGGCTCGTAACGAAGCATTGCCGAGCCATGGCTTGACTTCCCCGAACCACTCCAACTCCTTGCTCGGTGGGGAACTTCATAGACAGATGTGGGATAGAGACAACTGCCTTGAGGGACATTAAGCCAGGCCTGCCGAATATGGCGTTGTATGGGGATCTGAGGTCGGTCACTAAGAAATCGGTCTGTACAATAGTCACAAGGGGCCAGGTTCCCGCGCGGACCGTCAGGGTGACGATTCCTTCCGGGATAATGACGTCGCCGGTGAATCCCATCAGGGCGGAATCCACGGCTCGAAGGTTTTCCATGAGCAATTTCATCCTGGCAAAACACCGAGGTACAAAACATTTACCGAGCTTCCACTATCAACAAGGATTCGGCTTACATCATAATTGTTCAAATTAAGGGATACAACTAGTGCGTCATCGTGGGGAGTTGTATTCCTAGAAGATCATCATCGGAGAAGGAGAGTTCACCCATCCTTGCCTTTTTTGGCGCCGGTTCTTCACCGCTGCCTCTGGGGCTCGATCCGCCGGCCTCTTCAATCATGTTGATGCGGCCGATCACGGGCGGATTGGGTGGAGGAGGAGTTGTTGGAGCTCGAGCTGACGGTCACCTCCTTGTTGCTGCGGCTCGGGCGCCCTCCTGAACTGATCTAGCCATCCCCGCCGAATCAGCCTCTCTATCTCATTCTTTAGCTGCCAGCACTCTTCAGTGTCATGACCGTGCTCCCTGTGGTAGCGGCAGTACTTGGCAGGATCTCTCCGGGTCGGGTTCCCTCGGAGAGGCACTGGCCGGGGGAGTTGGCGCTCTATCTCCATAAGGATTTGCGCTCGGGGCACAGTCAGCGGAGTATAGCGATCAAATCGCCTAGGAGGACTCCGGGAGCGATTTCTTGGCGGCAGCGGAGGGACTCTTTGGCGGCGAGGCGGACTTGGTCGACGGGCGGGACGGTGCCTGTCGGGGACTTTGGGCTCTTGCTTCTTCTTTGCTTGCTCAGCGCGGGCCACTCCGTGACTCCTCGACCCTAGCGTACTTGTCCGCAAGGGCCATCATATCAGAGAGACATGGGGGGTAGCTGACCTCCATTGCCAGGTAGAAGTCGCTCTCCTTTGAAACTCCCCCCGCCAGGGCGGACATAGCCACCTCATGATTAAGATGGTCCACCTCTAACATGGCCTTGTTGAAACGGCCAAGGTAATTTCTCAAGGACTCCCCCTCTCTCTGCTTAACTTCGGAGAGGGAGTCGGATCTTCGTCGATGGCGGCGGCTGCTGACGAACTGGCCAATAAAAAGGCGGCTCAGCTCGTCGAATGAATCAATGGAACCCGGTTTCAAGGCGTTGAACCAGGTTCGGGCGGATCCTCTGAGGGTGGACGGGAAGGCTCGACAGAGGACCGCATCTGATCTCCGTGGAATATCATTATTGACCGGAAGCTACTGAGATGGTCGTCCGGGTCGGTGGAGCCGTGATAGGGCTCGACGGCTGGCAGTTTGACGTGGGAGGGAATCACTTCCTCCATGATTCCTTAGAGAAAGGGATGCCCTGTTCCGCCTTGGGCTGGGACAGATGGGTCTGCTTGGCGGCGTTCAGCTCCTGACGCATCTCCTGGATCTGACGGCGGATCTCCTCCTCACCGGTGAGAGGAGGAGCTGGGCGTGAGAATCGCAAGGACGGCGTGGAATCATGGTGAGATGTCGCCGGGGAGAGGGAGCGGGCTCGCCGAGATCTAAGAGGATCTCTATCATAACCGGCTCGCGGGACTGGTTTGTCCCCCCTGGGGCGATGTGGGGGATCCCTGGTTCATGCGGATTAGAGGAGGAGGTCACCGGCGAAGAAAAATCGCCGCCTCCTTCTGAGGATGCGAAGCAGGAGGAGCTGCAAGGCGTTCTTGTACCAGGTGGGTAAGGGCCTGGACTTGTTGGACCAGCGTAGCGAACTGGTCTTGGGTCACCGGGATAGCAGGCGGCGACGGAGTCTCGACCGGTGGGGGTTGTGGCGCTGTAGCGCCAGTCGGATCAGGCCTCTGGGAAGCGACCTGATCTTGGGCTTCAGAGGTTGCTCTCCTCCGGTTGGCCATTGGAGAGGTTCTTCTCCGGATTTAGATCCTTGTCTTCTTTTTTCAAGTTTTAATGGGACTTGAGGCCCTTCCTCTAGCGCCAATCTGTTGCCGCCGGGATCCGTCCTCCGACTCGGGCGCGGTCGATCTCCAGGAAGAGGGGGCAGACCTGCAAAAAGAAGTCCACACGCGGGGGGACGCTGGGGGTGGTCCTCCGCGGTAGACCCTCCGACGCTCAATCAGTGGAGAAGGAATCGGCGATCAACCAGACATGGGGAGGTGGATCTCTCCGGGAGACCTCTCCGGGGCGGCCAATCGGAGGCTCCAGAGGGCAGGAGCGCCGACGAGCTGCCGGAGAGAGGAGCGAGGCGCGCGTGGAAGAGGCGCGTGCCCATGCCCAAGGAGAGAGTGTGTCTAGAGTTGCATACCTGAGGGAATCAGCGAGTCTGATATTTATATACTGTCACCTGGGTTTTGAGCGCCTTCTGGAAGGTTCGGAGGTTGTTATGATATGGAGGCGGACAGAATCAGGCCGTTATGGGGCCGTTAGAGTCCGTATCCCGCTTGTTCAGGTATCGACGGCTGGAGAGCTCCTTGATGTCTCGAGATCTGGTTGAGTAGGCCTGGGGCGGTTACGATAGGTTTTAGGCCACGTCCCGACATGATTCTTTGTCTAGGATGCCGTTCTGGTAGGCTCGGGCTCTCCCGCGTCAGGTTCCGCGGAGGTAAGTGTTAGGTTGTGGATCGCTCGATGAAGCTGAGCTACGGAAGCTCGAAAGGGCCGGGCTACGGAAGCCCGGAAGGGCCGAGCTATGGAAGCTCGGAGGGGGCCGAGCTAAGGAATCCCGGAAGGGCCGAGCTACGGAAGCCCGGAAGGGCCGAGCTAAGGAAGCCCGGAAGGGTCGAGCTACGGAAGCCTGGAAGGGCCGAGCTAGGAAGCCCGGAAGGGCCGAGCTACGGAAGCCCGGAAGGGCCGAGCTAAGGAAGCCCGGAATGATCGAGCTATGGAAGCCCGGAAGGGCCGAGCTAAGGAAGCCCGGAAGGGCCGAGCTAAGGAAGCCCGGAAGGGCCGAGCTACGGAAGCCCGGAAGGACCGAGCTAAGGAAGCCCGGAGGAGCCGAAGGGAGGAGGTTAGCCTTAGCCACCTCGCACGGATATTAATGTAATGACGATTTTACTCCTCAACACAAGGTATTATTTCTCTACCAAGATGCTGACGGACGCAAGAGTGGTTCAATCAGATAATATCACTTATCCATTATACTCAACTCAACTCATCTAAGCCTTTTTTCCAACTATATGGGATCGGCTAGATGAATATGCTTCCTCCACTCTGCTCTATTCATGACCAAGTTGACATTCAAATTACAAATAGTTATCTATTTTTTTAATTATTTTTATCCATACTAGTTTAGGTCTACCTCTCCTCTATCCTTACCATAGATTGTTAAAAGATCACTCTTTCTAACTGGAGCATTTAAAAGTTTATGTTGTATATGTCCAAACCACTGCAATCGATTTTCTCTTATTTTATCTTCAATTGGGACTACTCTTATCATTTTTCTTTTATGTTTATTTTTAATTCTATTTTTTAATGTTTTACCACATATCATCTTAACATACGCATTTTTGTTACACTTAATTTATTCACTTGTTGTTTCAATATTGCCCAATACTCTGTTCCATATAGCATAGCTGGCCTAATAGTAGTTTTATAAATTTTTTCTTTTAATTTTAATGGATGCGCCGATTATATAATACTTCCGAAGCACTTCACTTAATTCATCCTACTTTAACACTACGATATTATCACTTACTCATTATAGTGAATTATTATTTCACATTTTAAGTAATATATATAAGATGTTATCACTCTATCAATAAATAAATAAATAAAGTAATTCATCCTGCTTTAACTCTACGATATTATTGCTTACCCATTATAGTAAATTATTATTTCACATTTTAAGCAATATATATAAGATGTTATCACTCTATCAATAACTAAATAAATAAATAACAATGCTGATCGATATATGGAATTGCAATTCTGCCAGAAGACGTTATGTTCTTTGTTTTCACTCTTTAATTATAAACTGGTTTCAAGAATAAAAAGGGCCAAAATTTGTATTTACTGATGTTGGCCATTTATTCCAATGCAATGGTCAACGATGATCGATAACCTTTCCCATGGTTGTACATGGGTAGAATTCAATCCAAAACAATATTGAGCAAGAATATAGAAAGAAGTTATGCATGACCAGGTGAATGAATTGTGATTGAGTATTGGTTATTCGTACAAGAAGTGTGTTATTTGGTTGATTTATTATTGAAATTATTTCTTTTTTAAATTATCATGATGTAGAGAAGTCAGTTGCAAGGATAAACCTTAGAAATAATTATTTTTTTATGTAATAGAATATTATTAGAAATAAGAGTGTGCTTCATTCATTTATTTTCTCTCGATCTTTTTTTTTTTTAATGCAGCGCTTGATTTGAGGGTTTTTTTTTTTAATTTAGGAACCAAAAATTTAGATGGCAATATGTTGAGGGGTAAAATTGCTATGCATCAATAATCGTGTTCATGGCTAAGGCTAGCCTTGATTCCTACCCGCTGTGCAACATCCGCCAGAGATAAATCAACCTCAGTAGGTCGGAGCGCCCTACCCCCACCAAGCCAAGGGTTCCCAAGGCGCGAGCTATCGTCTATCGTCTCTCGGTCCCTCGAGCCGAGCTATCGTCTCTCAGCCCCTCGAGCCGAGTTATTATCCATCGTCTCCTGGCCCTAACCAAGCCATCCCATCACCCGGCCCTTCTAGCCGATCTCTTCCATCACTCGGCCTAGCCCGAGCGATACCTGTACCTCTACGGAATTCAGTGCGGAAAAGCTTGAACTAGTAAGATTCCAAACAGAATCATATCCGAAAGTGGCCTAGAGCCTTGGAGCCTATGCCCCCATCAAATCTCGAGATGTTAACAAGCTCTCCTAGCCGTCGATCCTCTAACTAATCAGATATGAATCTTACCGATCTCATAACAAACTGGATTCAGATCTCAACGGCCTTCGGACCCACGATGCTTCCAAGCAACCGGGTGATCCTCTATAAATACCACAGCCTCAGATCCCCTTAGGTACGCCATCTCTTATGCGCACACTCGCTCACTGCCTTTGCTTCCGCCATTATCACTCTGCTCAAGCCCTGGGAGAGACTCTTTAGTGAGAGCCTTCTTCTATTTTGTTGACTGTTGATCTCCACTGACTTGAGCTTCGGAGGGTCTTCCGCAGAGGGCCACCCCCAATACCTCTCGCGTGAGGACTGTTTTGCAAGTCCGCCCAGGAGGAAGCCCATCTCGAAGCCCAACGCGCCCGAGTCGAGGACAAGATTTCAGAAGCAACAAATTGGCGCTAGAGGAAGGGCCCTCAAGTCCCTAAAAACTTATGATCTAGGAGACAAGGATCTCAGTCTGCAAGAAAACTCCTCCCATGGCCAACCAAAAAAAGGCTACCTCGAAGTCCGAGATCAGGTCGCTTCTCAAAGGCCTGATCCAGTGAGCAGTGTCGCACTGCCACCATCGCTAGTCGAGACTCCATCACCACCGGCGGCCCTGGTGACCCAGGACCAGTTCGCCTTACTGGTCCAGCAGGTTCAAGCCCTGGCCCACCTGATTCAGGGGCACTCCGAAGCCCCCCGTCTGGCTGCTCATGTTCCTCACCCTTCTAAGGAGAATGCAGCCCCCGCTCATCCAGCGATCTCTTCTTCCATCCCGCATGGGGTTGCAGACCCCCCTCGCCGTCCTAGAGAAGCTGAGCTAGCTCCCCAACAAGCCCACGTCAAAGATCTCCCTAGATCTCGGCGGGCCCGATCTCTCCCCGGTGTATTCTCGCCATGATTTAACACCGTCTCAGTACTCTCCTCGTCCTGTACCTTCTGCTCTTCCTGACGAAGAGATCCGTCGCCAGCTCCAAGAAATGCGTCAAGAGCTTGACGCCGCCAAGCAAGCCCGTTCTCTTCAAAATAAAGCGGAGCAGGGCATCCCCTTTTCTAAGAAGATCATGGAGGAAGTAATTCCCTCCCACGTCAAGCTGCCTACCATCGAGCCTTATCATGGCTCCTCCGACCCGACGATCATCTCAGTAGCTTCCGATCAATAATGATGTTCCACGGGACATCATATGCGATCCTCTATCATGCCTTCCCTTTCACCCTCAGGGGATCTTCCGAACTTGGTTCAATGCTTTGAAGCCAGGTTCCGTTGATTCATTTAATGAGCTGAGCCGCCTTTTCATCAGCCAGTTCGTCAATAGCCACCGCCACCGATGGAGATCCGACTCTCTCTGAGGTTAAGCAGAGAGGAGGAGTCCCTGAAGAAGTATCTCGGCCATTTCAACACGGCCATGCTGGAGGTGGACCACCTTAATCATGAGGTGATCATGTCGCCCTAGCAAGCGGAGTATTGAAGGAGAGCGACTTTTACTTGGCCTTGGAGGTTAGCTACCCTCCAAACCTCTCTAACATGATGGCCCTGACAGACAAGTATACCAGAGTCAAAGAGTCACGGAGAGCCGCCCGTGCCGAGCTGACAAAGAAGAAGGAGCCCAAGGGCTCGGATAAGCACCGACCTGCCTGCCAGTCAAGTCCACCTCACCGCCAAAGGATTCTCCAACCACCGCCTAGGAACCGCACTCGGAGCCCGCCTAGGAGGTTCCACCGGTTCACTCCACTCACTGCCCCAAGAGCGGAGATCCTCATGGAAATTGAGCACCAACTCCCTCGACCTCTTCCTCTTAGAGGGAATGCGGCCCGGAGAGATCCCGTAAAGTATTGCCGCTACCACCGCGACCATGGCCATGACACTGAAGAGTGTTGGCAACTAAAGAATGAGATTGAAAGGTTCATTCAGCGGGGTAGACTGGATCCATTCAGAGAGCCCCCGAGCCAAGAAATGGGGGCGATCGCTAGCCTGAGCCCCAGCACAACCTCCTCCTCCTCCAAATCCTCGGTCGCTGGCCACATTAACATGATTGAGGTGGTCGGTAGTCCTTCAGGCGGGAGGGACGATGAAGAAGGTTCGGCGCCAAAGAAAGCACGACCTGATGAGATCTCTTTCTCCAATGATGACTTCCAGGGGATACAGTTCCCGCACGATGATGCACTAGTTGTATCTCTTAATTTGAACAACTATGATGTAAGCCGAATTCTAATTGACAGTGGAAGCTCCGTCAATGTTTTGTACCTTGATGTGTTTGTAAAGATAAAGCTTCTCATGGAGAGTCTCCGAGCCATGGACTCCACCCTGATGGGGTTCACCGGCGATGTCATTATCCCAGAGGGGGTCATCACCTTGACGGTCCGAGCGGGGACCTGGCCTCGTGTGGCCACTGTGTATGCAGATTTCCTGGTGACCAAGCTATGGTCGCCCTACAATGCAATCTTGGGAAGCCCCGGCTGAAGCTGATCGACTTTCTTCGAAGGAATGCTGATGTCTTCGCCTGGTCAGCCTCAGATATGCCTGGGATTAGTTCGGACGTCCTTGTCCACCGTCTTAATATGGACGAGATATTTCGACCCGTGAAGCAGAAGAAGAGGAGCTTCGTCCCTGATTGGAAGAGAGCGATTGAAGAGGAGGTGGATAAGCTCATCAAGGAAAACTTCATTCGAGAAGTAAATTATCCGAGTTGGCTATCCAATGTTGTCATGGTGAAGAAGTCGAACAGCAAATGACGAATCTGCATCGACTTCACCGATCTTAATAAAGCATGCCCGAAGGACAACTTTCCTCTTCCCCGAATCGACCAGCTTGTGGATGCCACTTCCAGCCATCAGATGCTGACATTCATGGACGCATATTCAGGCTATAACCAAATTCAGATGGCACCCAAGGATGAAGAAAAGACCGCCTTCATAACTGACCGAGGTACCTATTGTTACCGAGTCATGCCTTTCGGTCTGAAGAATGCAGGCGCCACCTATCAAAGGCTGGTGAACAAAGTCTTCAAGGAGCAAATCGGTCGGAACATGGAGGTATACATTGATGATATTCTAGTCAAAAGCAAGGAAGCTTCCCAGCATATCGAAGACCTCTCAGAGAGCTTCGCGACACTCCGAAAGTATCGGATGAAGCTCAATCCAACAAAGTGTGTATTCGGTGTCACCTCAGAAAAGTTTCTGGGCTTTATGGTTTCTCAGCGAGGCATCAAAGCCAACCCGCAGAAGATTCAAGCCCTCCAGCAAATGGCACCCCCAACATCTGTCAAAGAAGTCCAGCGCATGACCGGAAGGATTGCGGCCCTCAACCGCTTCGTAGCTCGGTTGGCCGAGAGGAGCCTCCCTTTCTTCAAAGCTCTCTGATCCGCCAAGAACTTCCAATGGACTCCTGAATGCCAAAAATCATTTGAAGACCTTAAGAAGTATCTCGGCTCACCGCCTCTCCTTAGCAGTCCAAATCCGGAAGAGATGCTATTTTTGTACCTGGTAGTTTCAGAAGGCACAATTAGCTCGGTCTTGTCAGAGAAGAGAAGAAGATCCAAAAACTGATCTACTATGTCAGCAAACTGCTCCGGAATGCCGAGACGAGGTATACCCGAATTGAGAAACTAGTTTTGGCCTTGATAACATCGGTTTGAAGGTTGCGACCGTATTTCCAGGCGCATTCTGTAACAGTCCTCACCGACCAGCCCATCAAGGCGGTGGTCCACCACCCCGAGACATCAGGAAGAATGGCAAAGTGGGCCGTTGAATTGAGCGAGCATGATATCCGATATCAGCCTCGTCTGGCCATCAAAGCCCAGGTTCTAGCCAACTTCCTCCTTGAATGCACTATCCCAGAAGATGGCTCCACTCCAGACTTCTCCGAGCATCCAAGGTCGAGCGCCCTGTGGTTACTTCATGTCAACGGATCCTCCAATGCCAATGGCTCTGGTGCTAGTTTAGTCCTCACCAGCCCAGAGGGGGCGACCTTCGAGTATGGCGTTAGATTCTCCTTCCCAGCCTCTAACAACGAGGCCGAATATGAAGCTCTGCTCGCTGGACTCCGAATCGCCCGTGATATGAAAGTGAAGAAGCTAAATGCCTTCACCGACTCTCAGCTGGTAGCTGGTTAAGTGCCGGGCGAGTTTGAAGCCCGAGAGCCGAATATGACTCGGTATCTCCAAGAGGTGCGTAACCTACTCTCTCACTTCTCTGAATTTAAAGTTATCCAGATCCCCAGATCCGAAAATGCTCATGCCGACCTATTATCCTGGCTAGCAACTGCGGAGTCGATGGACTTCGAGTGGAAGTTTCCCTTGGAAATCCTGGAAAGGCCTAGCATCGCGGAGGTAGACCGAGTGATGCAGATTGAGGTCAAACCGTCTTGGTTCGACCCTATATTAAATTATCTCAAAGAAGGGTCGCTCCTAGCCGACCGCAGGGAAGCAAGGAAGCTGAGACTGCAAGCTAACCACTATGTGCTGATCGATGACCAGCTCTATAAGTGGTCCTTTTCCATGCCGCTGCTCAGATGCCTCCGCCCATCTGAAGCTGATTATGCTCTTCGGGAGGTGCATGAAGGAATTTGCGGCAATCATCTAGGAAGTCGATCTCTATGCCACAAGGTGCTTCGCCAGGGATATTACTGGCCAACCATGCAAAAGGATGCCGATAATCATGTCTGAGTCTGTGACCCATGCCAAAGGCACTCCAACATCCAGAGGCTCCCCTCTGCCAGTTGGTCCCTATTTCCTCCGCTTGGCCTTTGCTAAGTGGGGGATGGACATTCTCGTCCCTTTTCCCCTCGCCACTGGATAGAGGAAGTTCTTATTCGTCGCCATTGATTACTTCACTAAGTGGGTTGAGGCTGAAGCAGTTTCCCAAATAACCGAAGCTCGGGCCAGGGATTTTGTGTGGAAATCCATCATTTGCCGTTTTGGTCTCCCGCATACCATCATCACCGACAATGGCAAGCAATTTGATAATCCCAAATTATGAGAGTTTTGCGAGGATCATGGAATTAGTCATCGCCTCACCTCAGTAGGGCATCCACAAGCTAACAGAGAAGCCGAGGTAACAAACCGGACCCTACTTCAAAGGATTAAAGCTCGGCTCGCCAAAGCCTGAGGCAGATGGGCGGATGAGCTTCATCATGTTCTATGGGCCTACCACACCACCCAGAGAATCCCCACCGGTGAGACCCCGTTTGGATGGCCTTTGGCATGGAAGCCGTCATCCCTGTGGAGATAGGCCTTCCCTCTCCGTGAGTAGAAAGCTACTCAGAAGAGGCTAACGACGAGTAGCTCCGCACCAATCTGACTTGGTGGAAGAGATCAGGGAAAAAGCTCAAATTAGAATGGCCACGTACCAGCAAAGAGTGGCCCGCTATCATGCCTCCAGAGTCAAGGGTAAATCCTTCTTGCCTGGCGACCTTGTCCTTCGGAGAGCATCCGTCTCCAAACCACTAGAGCAAGAAAAGCTCTCGCTAAACTGGGAAGGCTCCTACCAAGTAGCGGAAGTCATTGGGCCTGGCACCTACAAGCTCCAGGATCTAAGTGGAAAATCCATTCCCCGGACGTGGAACTCGGACAATCTCCGCGTATACTATCAATAGGGTACGCCTCTTTAACTTGCCCCGTTTATAACTTTGGCATAGTATTCCTATTATCTACGACATGGTCGCTTCTTTGGAAAAACTATGATGAGAAATGGATACCTCTAGCTCACTCTCGACACAACCGAGCTATTTCTCCGAGTTTTCAATTGAATCTCTGAACCTTGGCTGGGTCAAGTCCTACTTATAAAGACTCGGTATGGCCGAGCGCCCCAGTATGATTAAGAGCCTAAGCGATCTCCAAAACTTAGCTCGGATTCGGGCCGCTTACAAGCCCCGGCCAACCTAAGCGATCTCCAAAACTTAGCTCGGATTCGGGCCGCTTACAAGCCCCGGCCGACCTAAGCGTTCTCCTAATCCTCGTTCGGATTCTGGCTGCTTACAAGCCCCGGCCAACCTAAGCGTTCTCCTAATCCTCGTTCGGATTCGAGCCGCTTACAAGCCCAGGCCGACCTAAACATTCTCCAAAGCTCAGCTTGGATTCGGGCCACTTACAAGCCCCGGCCAACCTAAGTGTTCTCCTAAGCCTCGTTCGGATTCAGGCCGCTTACATGCCCCGGCCAACCTAAACGTTCTCCAAAGCTTAGCTCGGATTCGGGCTGCTTACAAGTCCCGGCCGACCTAAGCGTTCTCCTAAGCCTCGTTCGGATTCGGGCCACTTACAAGCCCCGACTGACCTAAATTTTCTCCAAAGCTTAGCTCAAATTCGGGCCGCTTACAAGCCCCGGCCGACCTAAGCGATCTCCTAAATTTAGCTCAGATTCGGGCAGCTTACAAGCCCCGGTCGACCTGTCGATCTCCAAAACGCAGAACATTGTTCGATGGGGACAAACATCTTGGGGATGGAAGTAAAATAGAAGTTGCAAAAAACCTCCCTTATTTATCATAAAGGAAACAACAAAGAGGAAAAGATAAAAAGAACCCTCACAGGGGCTTATCGTCTTTCCCAGAGCCACCGAGCACTCCTCACGCCGAGCCAACTCGGTGACCTATTGACGAAGGGACGCTATTTCTCCTTCCTGCTGGCTGATAACATGGCGAAGGAGCTCGACCTCCCTCATCGAAACGGCCAAGTATCGCTCGGCCGTTCTTTGAAGCTGCTCATGGCTCGCGAACGCCGATGCCAAAACCACCCCATCAACAGTCACTGCAATGCGGCTCCCCTGGGAGTCCCTACGGCCATTAGCACCGCCGTTCGGCCCTTGAGTCGATCGCCTTTCACCGCCGGAGGCCATATCCACACTCAAGAATCGTTGGGAGACTAGCCGAAAGGATGACCGGCATAGGCATCCCACTCGTCCATATTTAAACCACTCATGACGAGTATTTCAATCACTCGAGTCATTAATCTTGACCCGTGGGAACTCACCACGCATCATCGCCTCAGTAGGCACTTGCGGGAGACAAGGGGTCGCCCCCTCATCGAGGAAGATCGGGAAGCATCGACGAGGTGCGCGGGGAACTTCCCCCTTTTTCTAGGGACCAGGCTCACTCCGATTTTCCAAACCCTTTTGAAATGAATGTCCTCGAGAACCTGCCAGACTCCCTCGAATTGGGCACCCTAGAAAAGATGTGTCAGCAATCAGCGCTAGCTCGCCTCCCTTGAGGATAACCAAGTCATAAACTTCGGATGCCCCCATGCGTCGCTCGGATAATCCTCATCCTCTTTGGCAGCCTGCACCAGAATCTACATTTGCTGCAAGAGCCAAACTAAATATTATACCTCGGCAACAACCGAGTGATATCCTTCGTACCTCGCAACAACCGAGTGATATCCTTCATACCTCGGCAACAACCGAGTGATATCCTGAAGATGCGGCTTAGTCGAGTAATCTCTCCATCGCTCTGACGCGGCTAAGGCATCCTATTATACCTCGGCGAAGGCAAACGACCTCCCATTACTCAATAGCAAACATGTCACGAACAATCTTTCCCTGCCGAAATACCTACCTCAATAAACGAGATCATGCCTACCTCATGAGTCCACAGGATCGCCCAGGTCCCTCTTTGACTCAATCATGGATATACGCTATCTCCGCTGAGGATCAGACACTGGCCTTAGCAAGAACTAAGCCACGATAGCGTTGCCGAAATATGCTACAACATAAAAAGCGTAATATGGGAGTAACAACTCTCAGCACAGAAGAGGCAGAGACTAAAGAAAGAAGGAATGAAAACTTTCTTTATTTCCTCATCAAAAGAAAAGTTACAACCTCCCACAAGGAGTTACAAGTGCATCAAAGCATAGGAAATAAAAATGAGTATATAGCTCGGCGAATTGCTTCAGTCAGCTTCGGTTAATAATGACATTTCGGCGTCTGACCCAAGGAATCAAACAAATCAGACAGCTCGCCCCGAACCGCCGGCAAGGCCGATCCAGTACTCCATGGGTCCTCTGGATGAATTAAGAGATCCAAAAAGAGACGCAGGCCCATGGACGCTGATGCTGAGGAAGCTTCCCCCTGGGTGGGATGCAGGTCGCTGCCCGATTGAGAGAGCTAGGGGACCATCAGCCCCACACTGCTCTCAACTCCCTCTCCACGCGGAAAAGGATTCCCCTCAGAGAAGATCCGAGAATCCAGCCCGAGGGAGAAGGAAGTTTGTGCATGCTACGGGGGTGCCTGTACACTTCCTATCCTGCGACCCCCGCAGCCAAACAATAAAGGACACACAGGAAGCGCATATGTGCGCTCTCCATGATCTCTACGGACCTCCTGTGTGCTTCCATGTGATCTCCGAAGCTCCTCCCTTGAGGACGAGCCGCTCTTCAGTGACTCCTTCATCACCCCAACTATCCGGGGGAAGACGACTTGCAAAAGGAAAACTCGGTCCCTCCGCTCTAAGCCTCATGGACACAGGCATCATGAAAATTTTCACAGCTCACATAGAAGAAAATTTTTGGGGATAGCCTAACACGGCCCCTTCCTCCCCTTCTTATAGGCGAAATGAACTGGGAGCAGGTATTAAAGCATAAAGCTCGGAGATTCAAAATGCCCAATCCACGCTGCCACGTGGCCTCCGAGGATGAAAAAAGCGCTATCTATGCGCGCCAAACATGTCTCTCAGTCCATGACATACGCCAGAGGATCTCCTCTGATCCCGGATCATGGGTCATAATTGCAGAAAATTGCCCGCTGATCTTAAAGATACGGGCAGACCTGGGAAATCGCTCGGTGAAAATAATACCCTCCAATGGTAAACGAGCGCCTGCATCGTATGTTGAAATGACTCGTGTTGGGAATGATCGACGAGATAAATGCCCTTGGAAAATACCGAGGCAACCTTTTGCTGGCTACAAAGCCGTATTATCTACTTCGGCAAAACGAAGGCCGACTTGCCTTGAAAAAGACAAGGCACTGACAGAGTAATAAAGAGGCGCGGAGGCCAAGTACTCCTCGATAAAGGTGTTTCAATATTCCTCGCTCCGACCTAACTGCCTATTGTATCCAGGCATGAACCTGGACATCGCCTTGTGCTTCCATCCAAGGCCAAGCCGCTTTCATACTTCGGAACAAACCGAGGTATCCCTTTTCGGTCCAGCATGACTGAGTATTATCCTACACTCCTATTGGACTAAGATGGCTGCCTTTATCTCAACGATGATGAAACACTCTTTATATTTCAACTAAAGCATAGGCGCTACGCCTTGAACCTTACCGAGGTGGCTAAAAATCCCCCAAGAGAGTGACTCACTTATAAGACTTGCACGGTGAAAGCGAGCGTTTCAAAAACAGCAGCAAGCACAAAAGCTACGAAACTTTTCTCTTCATTTATTACAGAAAGGGCGACATAAAAGAAAAATACATCGGCCCTCACAGGACGTGTTATTTTCTCCAGGAGCCGCTGAGCCCTCCCCTCGCTGCAGAGCCGGCTCGCCCACCAGTTGCTTAAGGGACGCCACCTGCTTCTCCAATCGGCTATTAGCCTTGCGGAGGAGCACAATCTCCCTGGTAGAGACAACCATGTATTGCTCGACCACCTTTTGGAGTTGCTCGTGACTTGCAAACGATGATGCCAGGACTCCCTCGTCAATGGTTATTCTAGTACGGCCCCTGCGGGTCCCCCAACGGGCATTGACGCTATTAACTGGTGCCCCGGCTGATCTCCCTTCATCCTCGGAAGCCATCTTGCTATCACATGTTTAGATAAACCAACAAAAGATTGGTAGAGGAAAGGGTTAGTGATAGCCTACCACCCACTGGTATTTAAACTACTTCGGGTGAGTACCCTAATCGTCCGAGCCATCGGCTCCAATGCCACTGCCATAAAGCCTCGCCACGCGTCGTCGCTTCAGTGGCTGCTTGCGAGAAGCGAAGAATCGCTCCCTCTTTACCAAAAAGATAAGTAAATGATGGTGGGGAATTCAACTAACCCCCTTTTTTGGGATCAGACTCCCTCCAAAGGCGCGTCCACTTTCTCACCATGATCAGACCGAACTATCTAACTTCGGCTCCAACCGAGCTATTCTCGTATCTCGGTCCTGCTCGATCTACCCTTGTACCTTGGCCTTGACCGGGATGTTTATTCAGGTCCGAGCTAAGTCGACCAAACAACGCGGATAGGCCATGAGCTGCCCGCGGTCGAAAAAAACTTGAGACAAAAAACCATTCAAGAAAAACAATCACGCAGAAGAAAAAGGTCCATTTCTTGAAAACATCAACCGGGTTACAAGTTTGAAAGACAAAAACATACAGATAACCCTTAAGAATTAGGGTTGGGAATGGCCCCAGCCGCCTCGACAGCTTCCTCGGTGACGTTCGGGGAGCTTGACTTGTCTCACCCTTTTCAAACACTATTGTTTTCCCGGTGGTATGATGAGTATGTCCTTCGGGAGCCACGACCACACTAACATCCGGAACAACATCGAGATCGATGTCCGAAACATCGATATATTTGTCCTCTTCATCCCCTGGGGAACAGGCCTCGAAGGTTTCAACATCCAAGAAGGAGAGGTCCCATTCTGGATGCTCCTTGGATATCTTACTTCGAGTTTCCTCTACACCAAGCTGGTAGGCGTTGACACAGGTTGCATCTTGTTCGCCCCTGAGTAGAGCGAGCCACATTTCAGTTTCAGCAACTTGACCCCGCAGTAAGGCAATCTGCTCCTCGGTCTCATTGACTTGCCTTTCGAGCTCTGAGTTCCTCCCTCGGTCAGATGCCAGTTCCCCTTGCAAGGACTGCGTCTGACTCCGATTCTCCAGCTCTGCTTTCTCCATCTGTAAAAATAGAATTAGCCGATGCCATGATGAGCCAGTAGAGGAAGCTAAAAAAGGGTAGTACCATACCTCCTCCTTCTGCCGAGCTAACTTCTTGGTCAGCTCCTTGGCCTCGCCAATAGCCCTCTGTTTATCGGCCCTAATTTGCTCGATCCTGCTCTTAAGGTCATTGATCTTCGACTGCCTACCATCGGCTTCCCCCCAGGCTTGGGAGAGCTCTCTATCTAATTGGATTAGCTTTTCCTGGTGCAACTTGATCTGGTCGTCCCTGTCGGCGATACCATGGTTAAGTTGCCACACCTTCTCCTTCAGCTCGCAAGCATTCTACTCAGGCGATTTCTCTCCTCGACGGCCTCTCTCCTCTGCCTACCCAGGCTTTCGCTAAACTGTTTCTTGATAGTTTCCATTTCTCCGGAATGCCTGGATTTGATCTGCGATAACTCCAAGCATGTGTCATCGAACTTTGCCAGGAGCCCGCGTAGCTCTTTCACTTCGAGCCTTAGCTTGGACGCATCATCTAGGGCGGCCTGATGCAGCACCCTCATCTTCTTTAAATTCTCGTGGGCGGTACCCAGAGCTTGCTCAAATGTATCAGACGCCTCCGCTCGCGATCGAAGCTCGGCGCTGACTCTCTTGGCCTAAGCGACGGCCCCTGTTGCCAGACTCAAGCGCCAGCACAGTGCCCTAGTAACCAAAGCACTCTACAGAACGAAACACAAATGAGAAAAGCACGACGAGCTAGTCAAAAAGCATTCCTACTCGGGAGTAGTAACTCACCCGGAAGATGTAGGACCTGGCTAGCCCCATGAGGGTGGAATTGTCGATCTCGGGGAGGAGGTGTACATCGTTCGCCACATTCTGCTGGCCAAACGCGGCGTCAACAAGGTCTAGGTCCGCGAACTTATTCGTCGAGGAATCCACGCCCGGGTACAGTACTGACCTCATTAGAGCAGGGAATACCGCCTCGACGGCCGAGTCCGAGCTACTGGGCTGACTATCCCCGCCCGAAGGATCGATCTGGGCAACCTCCGACTGAGAAGCCTTTGACCTCTTGGCCTCCTCCAGCAGAATTCTAGCCTGGCCTTCCTCGGATAACTCGGCCAGCCCAAGTGCCAGTTTTTCCTGAAGCTTTGGTGGAGGAAGCTTCGGCCGCAAGATTCTTACCTTGCCCTATCCCCTCGTCCGAGTTCCTTCCCTCGATCGCTGGCACCTGCTCCTCCCCTGCAGGCTCCACCAAGGTCTCCGTTTGTTCATCAGTTGCCCCAACCTCTCCAGAAAGAGGTTCTCCAGCCGTAGCTCCTCGCGAGCCTCGCCACAGTCGACCCAACGTTGCCGCCTCTGAATCCCTCCGGGGGAAGCCCTCCAATGGAAATCTCATCTTGAGCCTCGACGTTTGCGGTTGCTCCCTCCTATTCTTCTGCCAAGGCTAGAGACATCTCCTCACCCAGAGGTGAGCCCTCAGGGGCACCGAACTCCACTGTGCCGACCATTGGCTCATCTTCCAAAGGAGGGGCTTCCGGACAAGCCAACGGAGTCTCGTCCGGGCTATCTACTATTTCCACCACTGAAGGACAAGGGATCTCAACAGTCCTCTTTAAGTCCTCCTCTGTTTTCAGTGCCCCCGCTGTGGTTACCCCAACCTCCGACGAGCGCTCTTCGGAGAGGCGAGCCCTCTTTTCAGGTTTGCGTTTCTCTCCACCGCTGCTCTCACTCGGGCATTTGCTCATTCTTTTCTTTATGCGGCCCGATAGTTCAGACTTCTTGGCTGTGGTGATAGATAACAATTGGTCAGACCGAGATATCTTTGCTCGAGTAAAAATCAATGGAAAAGCAAAAGAACTCACCATGCGGGTCGAGGGGGCTAAGCCCGGCGGCGAAGAGAGCCTCCTCCGATAATAAATCATTAGTCAAAAATGTCCTACCATCACGAAGGACCTCCAAATCCTCCTCCTTCTGTTCAGACAGGGTTGGATGTGCTTCCACATCCCGAACAAAGTTTTCCCATCTTCGAAAAAAATCAGAGCCGATGTTCCCCTCAGCAATAAAGAATCTGACCTTCCACTCCTTTATGGACGATGGTTTGTCTGTTATCGTCTTGAATGACCTCCGAGGTCCGATATAAGGCCACTACGATTTCCTCCTAGATATCAAGTGGAAACAGACACGAAAGAGAGGAAAAGTTGTCATTACCTGAATCCGGCTACACATTGAGATAAACCCATGATGCTGCACCAACTGTTGGGAGCTACCATCGTCGGGCAAACGTTGTAGAATCTCATGATCTCCTTCACCAAGGGATGCAGGGGAAATCGGAGGCCCACCTTCAGGCTGTCTTCATAAAGAAAGACCCCGTTCTCCAGATCCTGCGAAACCCTAAGCTCGGGCTCCGACAATCTTAGAAGAACATTCGAGGGAATGCCGTACTATTGACGTATTCTCCCCAAATCCTCGGCGGTAATCTCCAAAGCCATGTCGTCGGGGCTCATCATTCTGCTAGTTAAGAGAAACACCGAGCAAAATTACAGAGGAACGAAAGAGTGCTGTGAACGGGAACGACACTGTTTCAACTTTGCTTCCTCCCTAAGGAATCCACCTTAAGAGAGAAGATAAGGCGTTTCGATGAGACGCTCGGAACCGCCATTACGAACGCCGTCAAAACCGGGATTTGCTACGTGGCGATTCCCCAACTGTTGCCCCAAAGGAGTCTTACCCACAAAGGCACGGCGGCTGCATGACATTAAATAGGGTATCATTGCGCAGGCTGTCAACTCCGGATCCCTTCGTTCAAGTTATGCCACCTGGAATTATACTTCTATGCCCAAACTTACGCTTCAAACTAGGGAATGGGGGGCATGTGTTGAGGGATAAAATCGTATGCATCAATAATCGTGTTCATGGCTAAGGCTAGCCTTGATTCCTACCCGCTGTGCAACACCAGCCAGAGATAAATCAACCTCGGTAGGTCGGAGCGCCCTACCCCCACCGAGCCAATGGTTCCCAAGGTGCGAGCTATCGTCTATCATCTATCGTCTCTCGGTCCCTCGAGCCAAGCTATCGTCTCTCGGCCTCTTGAGCTGAGCTATCGCCTCTCGGCCCTCGAGCCGAGTTATCGTCCATCGTCTCCTAGCCCTAACCAAGCCATCCCATCACCCAGCCCTTCTAGCCAATCTCTTCTATCACTCGGCCTAGCCCGAGCGATACCTGTACCTTTGAGGAATTCGGCACGGGAAAGCTTGAACTAGTAAGATTCCAAACGAGAATCATATCCGAAAGTGGCCTAGAGCCCTGGAGCCTATGCCCCCACCAAATCTCGAGATGTCAACAAGCTCTCCCAGCCGTCGATCCTCTAACTAACCAGATACGAATCCTACCGATCTCATAATAAACTGGATTGAGATCTAACGGCCTTCGGACCCATGATGCTCCCAAGCAACCAGGTGATCCTTATAAATACCACAGCCTCAGATCCCCTCAGGTATGCCATCTCTTATGCGTACACTCGCTCACTGCCTTTGCTTCCGCCATTATCGCTCTGCTCAGAGCCCTGAGAAAGACTCTTCAGCGAGAGCCTTCTCCTTATTTTTGTTGACTGTCGATCTCCACTGACTTGAGCATCGGAGGGTCTTCCGCAGAGGACCACCCCTAACGCCTCTTGCGTGAGGACTGTTTTGCAGGTTCGCCCAGAAGGAAAGCCCATCTCGAAGTCCGAACGCACCGAGTCGGAGGACAAAATTTCAGTAGCAACACAATAGAAGATTTTCGAACTGATTGTAGAACTTATTCGTGCACAATGTAGCGATCAATCAGCTATTGGATAACGACACAAAACAGCTTGTAGTGTGTGCCCCTAATGTTCACCAAGTGGTCTTATGTATTAGAAAAATAGGAAGAGCTAGCTAGCACGCCCACTTCTCATAACCCAAGTCCGCAACCTAACGGCAACGCATGGGCCAAACTAAGTGACCATCGATCGTCGACCATCGTCTAAGAGGAGAGGCGGAGCTGGCCAGAACGCGTATTCCCGGAGCCTATAGACGTGTTCGAATCTTAAGCGCAGCAGAACACGGTGCAAGTTAGAAAGGGTTCTGGTAAACTTATATTAATTTCTTCTTATCTGAGCAGACTTAACTCTTAAATTTCTTCTGCTAAATATTCTTTAGGAGAATGTCTTCAATCTGGGACGTATGAGCTTAGGATTATACTATCTGAACGAGGCAATGGTCGGTGGCCACAGTGGTGCAACGTACTTTAGAGGGGTTCTTCTCTTTGGTGACCATCAAACTCGGCAGACTGGCATAGAGCTTCTGAAGAAAGCCAGAGATGGAGCTGGCGATTCTGAGATGATGAAGATTTGTGTCTCGTACGTTGAGCAATGCCAGATGAAGGTCTCAGATCGTGTGTGGAATAATACCTGGAGTAAAACCTGGAATAAATATTCACAAAGGCTGGAACAAAGTTGCACAAATCCAACATGCGGTAAGTTTGACGGCTGGGAACAACGCCGAGGCTTCTGCAGTGAATTTTGCAAGTGGAATTTCGAGTATCTTCTATTGCACTTATATATGTGATGTTTGTCGTGCGTGTTCTTTGTTCTATGCTATGTGTAATGTTTTAAATTTGTGGAAACCCTATATATGTATTCGGTCTGTAGGTCACCTAATGGACTCTTTTATCTAAGATTGCTGTTGTTAATTTTGGTATATATATTTATTATCCTTTTCTTGTTGTTTATTTTTAGACCTTGGGAGCTCAGTTTGGATATTCAGCGTATATATAGCTTGTAGGCTTGCTACAAAAAAAGATTTGGAAACGTTGTACAACATTTTGTTGTTGATTTAACAGGCTCAAACTACGATCAATATCTAAGGGCCTGAAGCAAATGCATGGTGTGCTGATGTTTGTGGGCTTCGGAAAGGTGGTCTTCAGAAATTTCCACACCCCATTGACCCCTGCCGAATTGCCTTTACTATATACAAAGCTTGTTAAGAAATGAGAAGGCTCCTGGTCTTGGCTGTTATAAGTTTCTCCAGTTTCTAGCAAGCAGACTAGCTAGGCTTCTGTAATGAGACACAGCTGAATTAAAAATTGGCAGCCAGGGTACTACTGTGTGCAGATTGGTTCGGTGTAACTTCACCTTCCTCTTTCGTTTTCTCTATAATTCCTTCAACACAACACAGTCTATGTCACCAAGCGAAGGACAGTGGTTCACCACCACGAACCATGTGAGATTAATTATCTGAGGCATTGTTCTTCGCCTTATATCTTGGGTTGGGGACGTCCCCGGCCGGTCTGGCCTAATAACTCTCGTGCAAAGAAACAGGCATTAATTAGGTTGTTGTGAACCAGGGTACCAGCTGCTAGAAGCTAAGTTCATTAATCTTTTGGTAGAGAGCAATGGCTTTGTCTGCTATTTTTCCTCCAACGGTAACAGATTAAGAGGGCTCCACCATAAGTTTGCTGGTTCTTTTGCAAGGTTCTGCTGGGAGCTTGGAGAAGTACTCAAAGAGTAACGATTTGCGTTCTTTATAAGGAAGGATCTGAGACGTACAATTGGAAAGAACGGTAGGCCAAAGACGTACGCTGCCAAGGGACTTAAGTTGAATGCAGAGCTGGAGAACGAGAGTGACGGCATGGATCACCTCGACGACTCGAAACTGAACGCAAAAGGAGAGAGAAAAAAAAAAGAAAAAACCCTCCTTTCTTCCCGCCCATCCGCTGATAATTTACTGTGTACATATCTGAAAGCACCTCGACTGCGCCAACTATTCGTGGGGTCGTCTCGTTTTCGTTACATGACACGATTTATATATCAATTAGATCTAAAATATATGCTCGGCCTAATCTTATTGGATTTAAACATAACTCAATTGCTTTTATAAATCTTAATTTTATTCATTTTAGTCATCTTTATTAATTTATTTATCTTAACAATTAGATGTCTCATTACTTATTTAACTTTTTTATATCTAAATATTCATATTTTATAGTCTATGTCAATAGATTTTTATTTATAATAATATCTTCAAATATATTAATATATATTTTAAGAATTACGATGTATGAATATAAAGACAATCAATTATTTGACTACAATTAAAAGTTTTTAAGAAAAAAAACAAAATTTAGATTGGAATTTTTTAATCTAATTTATTTTTTTAAATAAATCTTTATCGAGTAATCAATTACTAAATTTTAGTTATAAAATATCAGTTAAATACTTAATCAAATGATGTGATCTGAACTTAAATGTTTGATGAGGCTAGGATCAGATTTGGCCTTCAAATTGGTCTAAATAACTTCCAACTTGTTGGCTTGGATGCCATTAATTCGTCCACACGCCCAAGAGTCCCCGGAGACTCTTCGGATTCTGAGGCGCTTCGTAAGATAACCCTGCTGGTGATAGCCTTTTTTAAATAGAAGACCGAAGGTGCCCTCTTGAGGAGGTCTTCTGAGTGAGAGACACATCTGAAAGGCTCTTCCTCCTCTTCCTATCGATGCTGCGGCTTGCGGCTTAGGGGCGTGGACATACAAGGGACTCTGATAGCCCCCGACGATCTATTGCTTCAGCTGCTTCCACTGCTGCCAAGATTGCAGTATGTCCCTTATCTTCGGCTCTTTCAATTGGTATCAGAGCCTCGTCAGTTTTCACCGGCAAGGGAAGAGGTTGTTGAGGAATTGGCCTTGGGTGTTACTCAATTTCAAAAAAAAAAAAAAAAAGGGAGGTTCCGCTGCGGCCATGGGTGTAGCAGCGGAGGAAAGCACAGGGGAGGGTCCATCCGATCCTTCCCACTTCTTCCCCGATCGTCTATGGCCGGAGACTTTTTTCTTTCCTTGGTTGGAGGGCCTGTCACAGGTCAGGATGCTCTTGTTAGCATCTCCCTGTCCTACCCAAATGTCCCTGTTGCCACAGTGGCCACCGCAAGCTCTCCGGCGGCCGGCGACGCATCGTCCGCTGCCGGATTCCATCCCGGGTTTGTCTCCTGGGTCACCATGTCGTTTGGCCTCTTCCCCGGCCACTGGAGGGCCAGGATGATCTAACCACCACCAAGTGGGCGGCGACGGAATCGGTTGCAGCATGATGCGCGAAAGAAGATCATCAATAAGATGTGAGCGGATCTGCATGTGTGAGCAATAATTCGTTAATTCGACAGATGGGTTTTCGTATTTTGATGGCGTTTTGTTTCTTAGGTCATATTGAATGATCCGTCAGTTACGGTGCCATGAAATGCTTCCCTGGTTTTTTAGTTGATGGCACCACATGTAAATGGTTAGAAATCCAGGGGTAATTTCATTACCCAACCAACAACCAATAATAAGAAACAAATAAATCAAAGGGAGGTGCTGTGACATTTAGCATTTGATGGGTCTATCATGTGGCGCTCAGTGCTGCCACATGCCTATTACTTGGTAGTACATAGCGGAAACATGGCAGCAAGTGATAAATCGTAGAAAATTAAAAAAATTATAAAAAAATATAAAAAAATCATAAAAATTTATAGAATATCATAGAAAATTTATTGAAAATTTTCTTGCTATGGCATGGTAGTTTATGCTTTGTGCATGAATATTTTTATTCTGTTTAATTTTTTTTTCTGTGCATTTTTTTCTGGATGCATAATTATTTATGCTTAGTGTATAAATATGATTTATGCATAATTCTGCATGTTATTATTGTTGACATAATTATTTATGCTTAGTGCATGAGGGGTATTTATGTCAAATGGTATGAATTTTCTGCGAGCTTGTTTATTTATGACTTAGTGCATAAATATTTATATGAATCATTGGATTTGTTCCAACATTGGTTTTGTGGACAATATAGATATGTTCTATGAAAATCATCGGATTTATGTTCTATCATATTAAATAAGCGATGATTATGAGCTTAGCGAAATTTTCGATTTCATTTAATAAGATAGAACATTCATAATCTGCTTATTTTTCTAGATATCAGTATACACTGATATGTGCCTAATGTCCATACCTTGCTTGACTGAATGCGTGATGGCCTTCAAATCTGTGATAGCTGATCTCAACAAAGGTGAGAAGCTAGATGGACAGAATTATGAAATGTGGCATAGGAAAATCTAATACATGCTGAATGAATTAGAAGTCTTGAAGACCCTGATAACTAGTATGACACCACCAGCGCCTGGCACTACTGAGCAACATCGCCTTGATCGGAAAGCCTATGATAATTGGGTCAAAAAAGATCGTTGTGCATATTTTACTATGTTGAGCAGCATGCATAATGATCTTATTAACAACTTTAAGCATTGCCAGACTGCTCAGGATATGTGGAACAGCTCAAGATCATGTTTGGCCAAACTTTAGCCACAAGGCTATGTGCCTTGAACTTTAGATTCATACAGTATGTCAAGGATCCCGATCATTCCATGTCGATCTACCTTTGTGTGATGGGAAACATGATTAGGGATATAAAGGCTGCTGGAGTTGACCTTACTGATGAGCAATAGGTCCTAGCAGTGATTCGTTCACTGCCTGACCCTCAGTGGAGTTAGATGAAGCTCTTGATGACTCATAGTGAGCACATCAAGACTTTTGAGGATATTGCTCGTCACCTTGAGCTAGAGGCTGAGCGTATTGAGACTTTCCTCCCTTCGGCCTATATGGTTACTGGTGAGTCTTTGAGGCCCAAGTACAAAAAGAAGGGAAAGCACGTCACAGGAGTGCTTAGGGATATAAAAGAAAAACTGTGGCCAAACCTAAGAGAGGACATCGAGGGGGCAAGA
Source organism: Calamus simplicifolius (assembly GCA_900491605.1). Taxonomy (NCBI): domain Eukaryota; kingdom Viridiplantae; phylum Streptophyta; class Magnoliopsida; order Arecales; family Arecaceae; genus Calamus; species Calamus simplicifolius. The sequence continues at coordinate 106,186 of UESW01001731.1, read as the reverse complement.
GAGATGCGATAAAGATTAAGTGCTACAACTATGGAGCTAAAGGCCACTTTGCTCGTGATTGCACTGAGCCAAAGAAGGTATGCTCTATATTAAGCTCTCTCTATGTTTGTTCATATGCATTAGTTGCTGACACTCTCCTCGATTGGATTGTAGATTCGGGAGCGAATAAACATATAGTGCGAGATCGAGCTGGTTTTATGAATTTTCATCGATACCTGTAAATACCCAGTTTGTCGTGCTTGGGAATGGTCTGCGTGAGCAGGTTTTAGGTGTAGGAGCATATCATGTTATGTTTCGTGGTAGACATGTATTGATCCTACATGATGTTTTATATATCCCAACTATCCAGTGTAATCTTTGTTCTGTTCTTGCCCTGTTGGCACTTGGTTACACTTTTAGTTTTTCTGGTGACCGTATGTCAGTCTATCTGGATGGTGTTTTGTCCTTTTATGGATATTTATCACAAGGGTTCTTTAGGCTTGATGTTGAATTGTGTGCTTCTTACTCCTTTTTTTCTTATGCTTCTATTCCTGCCTGTGATGATACTTTTCTTTGGCATGCCAAACTTGGTCATGTGGGCCAAGATAGGATGGCACGTATGGCTAAAGTTGGGCTATTAGGCCCTCTTACCAAGATAAGTCTACCTGTGTGTGAGCCTTGTCTAGCAGGAAAGGCAATAAGAAAGCCTTTTGGTAAGGCTACTAGGGCCTCTCATCCATTAGAGCTAGTTCACTCCGATATCTGTGGACCCATGAGTGTCAAGGCGTGACATGGTGCTTCCTATTTCCTCACATTTATAGATGATTTTTTGCGATTCAGGTATGTGTACCTGATCTCCCACCGCTATAAAGCGCTGGATTATTTTAGACATTTTTAGCTGAGGTAGAAAATCAGAAAAAAGAGGTCTTTGAAGACTCTTCGAACTGATAGAGGTAGCAAATATTTATCTGAGCAATTCCAGTGGCTCTGTGAGGAAAAGGGGATACGCAGGTAGCTTACCATTCCTGGGATACCGCAACAGAATGGTGTTGCCGAGCATCGCAACAGGACTTTGCTAGACATGGTTAGGTCGATGATGGCACAAGGCAATCTTCCAACAGTTTTTGGGGAGATGCGCTGTTGACTGCTGCCTACATTCTTAACCGTGTCCCTCCACTCCATATGAGCTATGGCATGGCATGCGACCCTCTGTGGATCATTTGCGCCCTTGGGGCTCAGCAGGATATGTTCACAATGCCTCTCATAAGTTAAGAAAGCTAGGTTCTAAAGCCAGAAAAAGGTGTTCATCAGGTATCCCGAGAATTCGAAGGGTTACGTAATGTATGGTGCACATCCTGATGGAGGGTTGACTGAAGTGGGGTCCAGAGACGTGGAGTTTCTAGAGAATGAATTCTCGAGCATTGGTGAAATTAGAAAGGACCTGTCTCTGTATGAGTTACATGAGGACCTTCCTACTATCTCCGACGAGGGAGGAGATTTTTGACCTATCTCAGAGATCGCCATAGATAGTGGAAATGCTAGGCCCAGTGGGAGTGTCGCACCAGACAGTGGGAGCACACAAGCTGAGCCTAGTAGGAGCTCACCTATGAGGATTGATGCACCATCTGAAAGCAATCTTTAGGTCCAGATCCGCATTTACGGAGAAGCAAACATGGTCATATTCCACAACGACATTTTGGGATCGAAGGGAATGCGTTTCTCTGCACTCCGTTGGATCCAGATGAGCCTGCTTCTGTTGAAGAGGCGCTTGATTCACTTGCTCATAGTGAGTGGCAAGTTGCTATGGAAGATGAGATGGTATCGATGGCCAAGAATCATGTGTGGGACTTGGTAGACCTTCCACCTGGACATAAATCTATAGGAAATAAGTGGGTTATTAAGATTAAGCGTAAGGCTGATGGGTCAATTGATAAGTACAAGGCTCGTCTTGTGGCAAAGGGCTATACCCAGATGGAGGGTGCATACTTTGAGAAGATATTTTCTTCTGTGGTGAGATTTGCCTCCATTCGCCTGATCCTAGCTATTGTAGCCCATTTAGATTTGGAGATACATCAAATGGATGTTAAAACAACGTTTCTTAATGGAAGCCTAGATGAAGAGATCTATATGGATCAACCCTTGGGCTTTGTAACCAAAGGACATGAGGGCAAAGTGTGTCTCCTTAGAAGATCCATATAGTCTCAAGCAGTCATCTAGGCAATGGTACCTCAAGTTTCATGAAGCCATTACATCGATTGGCTTAGATATGATTGAGGAGGACCACTGTGTGTACATTAAGAAATCAGATGATGGGATTCTGATCTTGGTGTTGTATGTAGACGTGATCAATGCCACTAAGGAGTGGCTGCCCTCTATCTTTGAGATGAAGGATATGGGTGAGGCAATTTTTGCTGGGAGTGAGGATCCTAAGGAATCGTGCTAAGAGGTTTCTTGGTTTGTCACAAGAAACGTATATTGAGAAAGTCTTAGAACGATTCTGAATGCACTATTCTAAACCCGTTGATACCCCAATAGAGAAGGACTGTACTTTAAGCATCGATCAGTACCCTAGAACTGATGAGGAGAGAGAAAAGATGAGCAGGATCCCCTATGCTAGTGCAGTAGGGAGCTTGATGTACGCTATGTTGTGTACTCGCCCTGACAATTGCTTTGCAGTCAGCTTGGTTAGCCGATATCAAAGTAATCCAGGACTTGCTCATTGGGTTGCAGTTAAAAGGATTTTTCGTTACCTTCGTGGCACTGCCAATCTCACCCTATGCTATCAGGGTGGAGATTTGAGATTAAAGGGTTTTTGTGACTCTGATTGGGCAGGTGATAGGGACGAGCGTAGATCCACCACAGGATATGTGTTTATCTTTGGAGGTGGAGCTGTCACTTGGTGCAGTAAGAAACAAAGCTGTACCATCTTGTCCACTAGAGAAGCTGAATATATTGCTTGTTCGACTGCTGTCCAGGAGGCTGTGTGGCTGAGGAGGTTCTTGAGGCGACTTGAGATATCAGCTACTCCACATGAGGCTATTCAGATTAGTTCTGATAGTATGATAGCATTACAATATGCTAAGGGTCCTAAGTACCATAGAAGGACCAATCATATTGACATCAGATATCACTTCATTAGAGACATGGTCAAGCAAGGAGAAGTTATCCTACAACATATCTCCACTAGCAGGATGCTGGCTGATCCTCTGACGAAGCCTATTTCTAGAGATGTGTTCTAGGCTCATGTGAGGGGTTTAGGTCTGTATAGAGTGTGACAGACCGTGATATGTTTCGGACTTATGTAGGAGTTTGTGTCTGTTCTTTTTGTTGTCGAGAGGGATTGCATGGACATCAATGACTATGTATTAAAGTTTATGAAATGTTTATTTTCATTATTATTATGAGTTCATATTTATAGGCACATATGTGTATAAATGTCACAGGCTTAGATCAGCCCACTCACACGGGTGATCGCCTTGCCACTTTTGTAGTAGGCAAGATGAGACTAAAGTAGCCATTATAGATGCTTGAGTAGCAATACATGAGTTGCAGATTGCATGGGTTGCAAAATGTGCTACATAAATTATAATAGAATAGATTATAATCAAAGTCGCCTTAGTTTGGACTGAGATGAGACTCAGGAGAGTTGAGTACGGAGCATAAATATGCGTGAGCAGTGTGTATCAATAGTGATATGTCCACAGATCCGTACTAAGCCTGTTATAGCCGAACTGGAAGTATTGGTGTATGCTCGAGTCAGGCAACTTTGTGATGCTTGGACTTATGTTCGTACGGTGACTGAGTATGACATGACCTATTAAGTGGGAGCTCCACCGTAACATGTATTATGCTGCATGTGCTCGAATTATCTGGGACATAGACGGGATTGGATTATATTCTTGTTCACTGCGTTAGTTATTTATTAATTAATGCAGTAATGTAGTATATCCACTATGTGTCACTGTGTGTGAGTTTTCGTCGGATTGCACATCCCACCACACTGTAAGTTAAGAGAGTAGAGGTTATAATGTTCCTATATGGACAAGTGGGAGATTGTTGGCCTGGGTGCCATTAATTTATCCACACGATATCCCAAGAGTCCCTGAAGACTCTTCGGATTCTGAGGGACGCTTCGTAAGATAACCCTCTGGCTTATCCGTTGGTGATAGCCTTCTTTAAATAGAAGACCGAATATGCCTTTGTGAGGAGGTCTTCTGAGTGAGAGACGCGTTCGAGGGTCACTGAAGGGCTCTTCCTTCTCTCTCATACCGGTGCTGCGGCTTAGGGGGCGTGGATATACAAGGAACTTTGGTAGCCCCCGACGACCGACGATCTATTGCTTCCGCTGCTTCCGTGCTGCCAAGATTATGGTATGTCCCTTATCTTCGGCTCTTTCATAACTTAACTCAATTCATCTAAGCCTACTTAATTCATCTAAGCCTTTTCTTAACTATATGAAATCGGCTACATGAAACTTCTTTCATTGGTTTAAATAACTTATTGGGTGTATTTTTTTGGTCGGTTCCGACCGAGTTTGTGGGATACAGCTCCGTCCCACCTACTCAAAACTGACCTCCCAACGGATCAAGTGGAAGCCTGCCAAGATCGCGGACACCGTGTGATGGAGTCTGCCAAGGTGAACGCAAGCGTAACAAACAGTACTTGATTTGGACCGAGATGAAGCAGAATACAGTATAGTTTCAAAAGGCCAAAAGCCTTCTCTCAAACAACGTGCTATATTTAATAAGACGAGCTATTATCCACCACTTATCTTCTTTTACTTGCAAAAAATAAACATTAGAGAGGCGAACTGAGAGAGAGAGAGAGAGAGAGAGAGAGAGAGAGAGAGAGAGGATCTTTCTTATTTCCATCGCAAATTCTAGATACAGGAGTTCGCTTTGTCTAGGATATATTTTAACTAGTAGTGAAGGTACAACAGTTAGCATCCAACAATTTAAATAAAACATATATTGAAGTAAAACTCACTATATTACCTTCCCCTCCATTAAATATTGAAAAGATGGCTTCATCTTTTCGATGTTATTATGAGTCACGTTAGTTTTCTCGTAGTAGACCAAACAAATATTTCATGCAGCTGGCACGTACATGATATAACACAATCTTCGTCCAAAGATCAATCTACCCATCAATCTAGAAGGGAGTAAGAGTCTTTTAAGTGCTAAAAATGCTTCCATGCATACGCTGCCCAAACTTCTGACCACCTTCATCGTAGGTTTTGCCATCATGCATTCATGCCCACTGTTGGACAGTGGAGGGAGTGACATGAAGGATGAAAAAATTGTTGTTATAAGCGAACATCATATGCAAGGCCAAATTCTCCTTCATATTTCACACCTTCGTCTTAGTAACTAGGGATCTATATTCATACATAGCAATCAAAATGGGGACCGTCATTGATGAAAGGCAAAATCATCATTATATTAATATTCGTGCATATATCAAAAAGGTTAGGATCACTTTCGATTTTTTTCTGGCAGATGCTGTACGCGATAAAAGATAAAGTTTTCCCATCTCGGCAGGACCAAGCCATTTCTCCATCCTGGCAGAGCCGAGCCACTCCCTCGCCTCGGTAAGGCCGATCCATTCTCATGCCTCGGCGGGCCCATAGTAGCCAATAGCCAAATATGACTCTTCGGCCACGTCAGCCCTCGTTGCCTCAAAAGAAAAATTGAATCGGGCACAGCCCGTTACCTATAAATAGCCTGATAACAAAATAGCCGAATCTCAAAGCTCCGAATCAACCTCTTTAGCCGTCAATCCTCGTAACAAACAGAATTTAAATCTCACTGGTCTCGTAACAAACTTGATTCGAATCAGATTCCAATCATTCTTGTTGGCCCAGATAGCAACCAAGAGAAGGGGTTGAATTGGGTTCTTTAAAAAATTTAACACTTTAAAATAATGTGCTATGATATGAAAGTGATTGAGTGCAATATGCTAAGCACAAATAAATGAAATAAAGAGAGAGAGAGACAAAGCATGGCAAACACAAAGATTTTATAGTGGTTCGGTGTATCCAACACCTACGTCCACTCCCAAGCAGCACTTGGGTCCACACTATAATCCACTTGATTATAGTCGAGTTATTTTGCAAGCTCACAACTCAAACTTATTGTTTTCCCGGGATCACAACGAACCCAGCTGGTTTTTTCGGGCTTACCAACGTAAGCTACACTTAGCTTACCCCGAGGTTAGCAACCTCAACTAATTCAATCCCTTGATTGAATTAGACAAACAGCAAATTAATTAAGAGTTTACAACAATAACAGCTCCTTAATGAGCAAATAAACAATGTAAGTAATTGGGAATAGAAAAGCCCGATTTCTGAAGCAATGTAGGGCTTGAGCTTTTCTTATTTTCTTCTCTTCCCTTCTCTTTTGAATTGAATGAAATTAGAGCACTTGAAGAGATTTTGATGAAGAAACAGTTGAAGGTTTAGGGCTTTTCTTCTTGTTCATCAAATCTTGGGAAATCCTTTGAAATAGCTCTTTTGGCTCTTTTGGATTCCTCTTCTAGCTCTCAATAGTGAATAGGCTTTGGCTTAGAAAATTTCTTGAAGAAGGAATTTTGATTTCTCTCCTTTTTCTTTTCGTTTTCACTATTTTTCCCCATTTCTTTTTCAAACGATTCAATCCTATTTTATAGGCGTTTCAATCCATGAGTAGGTAAAAAATAGCCGTTGGAGTTGTCCTTGGATGTACCTTACCAGAAGAAAATATATCTGTTAGTGATTAGGTAAGAAAAATATATCCGTTGAAAACTTTAAAAAATCGTTTCTGACGTGGAGGTGTCGACTCTAGTTCTTCAGGTGTCGGCTCCAAATCAGGATCCTAAAAATAGTAATAAACGTCCGTCAAGGTGTCGGCTCTAAGATTTTGAAGTGTCGGCTCGGCGAGATCTGGAGTCGGCTTAAACTTTCTGAAGCTGTCAGCTCCACCAGTGTCCGAAAATATCACTCTCTGTAACTGGTCTGGAGTCGGCTCTACACTCTGCAGGTGTTGACTCCAACTTTCCATGTGTCGGCTCCAGAAATTTAGGTGTCGGCTCCGAAGCATGCCGAAAATCAGTACTGTTCTGATACTCTCTGGAGTCGGCTCCGAGGATTTAGAGTGTCGGCTCCAAGTTTTGAACTTACATAGATTCCATTTAAATTCAACTTGAAACTAATTTTCTAAGTAGCATATAGATGAATAACCAATCTTAATTCATGAAACACTTATCAAATTTATTAGAAACATAAGAAATATACTCATGGCTTTTGTTAATCATCAAAATCAATAATTGGGTCAACAATCTCCCCCTTTTTGATAATGATAAAAACATTGAGTATATGCATGATTAATAGTGAAAGTTTCAAAACAAAGAAGAGTTCTCATAGTTAAGCTCTCCCTGAATGAGGTAGCTTCCCCCTATGATACTCAAATTAACATCTTTTCATTTTATCATTAAAATTCATACAATTAAGCTACAATTAAGCTCATTCAATGCTTGATACCAATTGATTAAATTCATTGATACCAATTGATTAAATTATTCAATGTATATATATATATATATATAATATAATTATCTTCTCTCCCTTTTATGCATATACAACTTCTTCCCTTTTTTGTAATCAACAAAAAGGTTAAGAAGATGTAAATATAGATTAAGATCAATGCATTAAACATTAAGTGAATCAACATTCAATTCAAGTCACTCAATATCAAGGTTCAAAGATAGTAAATATTCATTAAAAGTATCAAAACATTACATGATAATTGAACTACAACAAAATGTTACTTCAATCAAAACATATTCAACTAAACATCAACTTCTAATTACATCAAACATCAAAACTAAGTATCAACTTCTAATTACATCAAACATCAAAACTAAGTATCAACTTCTAATTACATCAAAACATCAAAACTAAAATTCTAAAGACCAAATCTAAGAAGCATTTGCAATTCTTCTAAAATCTTTTCCATTCCTTTCTTTTGAACATTCATGAAGTCTTTTAGTCTGTCATCAATGAAAACAGATGCAGTAACAATTTTGTCTTGAAGCTCCGCATTGCATTTTGAATAAATATCTGAGTCTCCTCCTATATCTTTGATCTTTTCAAAAATAAGCTTTAAGTCTGACTTCAAAGCCTCTGAAGAAGTTTCAAAAGATGAACCAAATCTTGTAACCTTGTCTTCTATAGAGTAGAGGATCTCCTTTATATTCAAAAATTTACCTTCAATCTCAGCTTTTATCTTATCTTCATGACTAGCCAAAAGATTTTTAAGCTGCTTTAAATGAATATAAAAAAAACTAGAAGAACTGTAAGAGGATGCAGAATCAGGTACAGCTGTAGGTGCAGGAGCTGGGTCACCGGAGGTGCCTCCGGGGGACTGAACAACTCGGTGCAGGTGAGTGATGCCTATTTGAGGGTCCTACCTCGAAGGTCCATGGACCACAGAGTCAACTCTAGTAGCTCCCAACTCATCCTGTCCTTTCCTTAACCAAATACCATTTACTTTCTTAAAACCCATCCGGTGCAAAGTAGCAGAACTGTAATAGTCAGTGTGCCGAAGTCTCTTCAGAGGCTCATTTTCCAGAATGCTAACTCCTTGGCTTCGAAATACTCTTGTCAAAACCATGCCATAAGAAGTGTAGCTCTCTTCCTGCTGCCAGCCTCTGCCATATATCCAATAATCATTCCTGGTAGATTAAGAGGCTGCCCCGTGATCACACTATCCATAACAACAATGTCTCGCTCCGAGACATACTCAAAACATTCAGTTTTAGGGAATAAGATCCGGCTACAAATATTGTGAAGCAATCTAAGCTCCAGGGGTAGCTGATTGGCACTCACATCCTCAAAATCAGTCATCTTCCTGCCAAGTAATCTCGAAAGTGCTACACCTCTCTCACTATGTGCACTTGCTATCAAACCAATAGCAGGGATTTCCAATAAATTCCTAAAATTTCAGCTGTCAAATGAATTCGGGCACCTTTGACTGAGCTAACAAGCCTACCATCTCCTCTAGACAAATTGTTGTAAAATTCCTTTACTAGACTTGGGTAGGTTGGAATATCTAATGAGCAAATACGTTCCCAACCCATTTCCTTTAACTGTCTTCCTAATGAAAAACCCTCTGAATCAAAAAAGTCAAATCCACTTTCCTACCAGTTGTAATGATCTTTCCTGCTAATGAATCAACTTGAGGGGATGAGGGAGAGGGATTCACACTTTGGGTTGAGGAAGAGGAGGTTGAAGACGAACTGAGCGACGATTGGTGAGCCGGATGCCTCGCAGTCCTTCTCCCAGTTGTAATGGGTGCTCCAAAGGATGATCCACGACGCTTTTGTGCCATTGGAAGCAAAGGGATGGTATATTTGAAGGATTTGGAGGTTTGAGTGAAGTGGGGAAGGATTTGGAGATGATTTGAGAAATTTAGAAAACGAGATGTGTCAACTCTGCCCTAAAATAGTCGAATTGGGTCCACCAGGTGTCGACTCCCGCAAAGCGAGGTGTCGACTCCAACTCGCTAAAATAGTCAGCGCTTGAAATGGAGTCGGCTCCGCAAAGCCAGGTGTCGGCTCCCAGAAATATAGATAGAGCAACACAAACAGGTGTCGACTCCAAGAAAGTTTTAGTGAAAAATTGAAGGTTTCAAATGATCCGAAACTTGTTAAAAAGGTTATCAAAATTTGAATAGACCAAGGGATTCATGTTTCTAGATAAGTTTTCCTTAGAATCATGAGAAAATTTTTAAGAAAAGTGATTAAAATCTAGATAATTGATCCTTGGAGGTTTAGACTATTCTAAAGGATTACAAATTCCTAATTCACCTCTAAGATAGCAAAATCTTTCTTCACTAAGGGGTTTTGTAAATATGTCAGCTAATTGTTCATCAGTACAAACATAATCAAGACAAATGTCACCATTAGTTACATGTTCTCTAATAAAGTGATATCTAATTTCAATATGTTTAGTTCTTGAATGTTGTATAGGATTTTTAGTTAAATTGATTGCACTGTATTATTACATCTAATAGGAGTTTTATCAAGTGTTATGCTATAATCTTCAAGTTATCTCTTAATCCAAAGGATTTGAGCACAACAACTTCCAGCTACAACATATTCTGCTTCAGTAGTAAATAATGCAACCAAATTTTTTTTTACTAAACCATAAGACTAAGTTACTTCCTAAAATTGACATGCACCACTTATACTTTTTCTATCTAGTTTACATCCAGCATAGTCAGAATCAGAATATGCAATCAAATTCAGTATTGAGTCTCTAGAGTACCATAATTCTACATTTTTAGTTCCAGTTAGATATCTTAGTATTCTTTTTACATCAATTAAATGAGATTCTTTAGGTTCGGATTGATATCTAGCACATAAGCAAACAACAAACATGATATCAGGTCTACTTGCAGTTAAGTAAAGTAGAGATCCAATTATACATCTATAATGCTTTTGATCAACAGGCTTACCGTCTTCATCTTTATCCAATTTGCATGAAGGACTCATTGGTGTTCCGAGAGGTTTGATTGATTCCATTCTAAACTTTTTAAGAATTTTCTTTGTGTACTTTGTTTGGTTGATGAAAATCCCTCTCTCTCTTGTTTGATATAGTCCTAGGAAGAAGTTGAGTTCTTCCATCATACTCATCTCGAATTCATCCTGCATTAACTTAGCAAATTCTTGACACAAAAGATTGTTAGTAGCACCGAATACAATATCATCTACATATATTTGTACTACCAATAAATCTTTATCTTTTCTTTTCAAAAATAAGGTTTTATCAACATTTCCTCTAGAAAAATTATTTTTAATTAGAAATTTGCTTAACCTATCATACCAAGCTTTAGGTGCATGTTTTAAACCATAAAAATCTTTGTGTAATTTAAAAACATGGTTTGGAAATTTATGATCTTCAAAACCTGGGGGTTGTTCTACATAAACTTCCTCATTTATAAAACCATTTAAAAATGCACTTTTAACATCCATTTGAAATAAATTGATATTCATATGACATGCAAATGCAAGTAATAGCCTAATTACTTCTAATCTAGCTACAGATGCAAAGGTTTCATCAAAATCAATTCCTTCTTCTTGATTATATCCTTTTGCAACTAATCTAGCTTTATTTCTAATTACTATGCCATTTTCATCTAATTTATTTCTAAATACCCATTTAGATCCTATAACTAAGTGACCTTTAGGTCTATCAACTAAGGACCATACATTATTCCTAGTAAATTGATTTAGTTCTTCTTGCATAGCTAGCATCCAGTTACTATCTTTTTCAGCTTCTTCAATAGTTTTATGTTCAATTTGAGATACAAATGCAAGATGATTATTGATATTTCTTATAGATGATCTAGTTCTTACTCCTTGAGATGGATCACCTATAATCAATTCCTTTGGATGTCCATAAGCATATCTCCAATCTCTAGGAAGATCTACCTCATTATGATTAGTATCAATAACATCAACTCTAGGTGAATCATCATCTTTAGCTTCTTATTCATGGTCTGAAGATACATCTATATTTAATTTTTCAAAATCTCTTTCTAGCAAATTTGTATCTTCCTCATCATCAATCTTTTCAGAACTTGATGCTAAAGATTCATCAAAAACTACATGAATAGATTCTTCTACAATTAAGTTTTTCTTGTTAAATATCCTATAGGCCTTACTAGTTGTTGAATATCCTAAAAATATGCCTTCATCAGATTTTGCATCAAATTTTCCAAGATTATCTTTACCATTATTATGAATGAAACATTTACAACCAAATGCATGAAAGTAACTAATATTAGGTTTCCTATTATGCCATAGTTCATACGAGTTTTCTTAAGGATTGGCCTAATTAAAGCTCTATTAAGGATGTAACATGCCGTATTTATGGCTTCCGCTCAGAAGTACTTTGGGAGTTGGCTTTCACATAGCATGGTACGGTCCATGTCTTCTAGTGTTCTATTCTTTCTTTCTACGACTCTGTTTTGTTGTGGTATTCTAGGTGCAAAAAATTATGATGAATGCCATGTTCAGTGCAGAAATTTTTAAATAAATGATTTTCAAATTCTGTCCCATAATCACTTCTAAGAGACACTATGGTGTTGTTTTTCTCATTAGTGACTTTCTTGAAGAATTTCATGAATGTAGGAAAAATTTCATCCTTATGAGCTAAAAATAATACACAAGTGAATCTAGAATAATCATCTACTATCACAAAACCATATTTCTTTCCTCCTAAACTAGTGGTTCTAGTAGGTCCAAAAAGATCTATGTGAAGTAGCTCTAGTGGCCTAGAAGTGGAAATAATATTTTTAGATTTGAAAGAGTTTCTAGTTTGTTTTCCAAATTGACATGCATCACAAATTCTATTATTTTCAAAATCTAGTTTTGAAAGACCTTTAACTAAATCCATTCTAATTAATTTTGAAATTAGTTGTGTGCTTGCGTGACCTAATCTACGATGCCATAGCCATCCAATCTCATTCACATTAGAATTATCAGCAACTAAGCAATGATTACTAGTAGATAGATTGTCTAAATCAATTAAGTATACATTACCATTTATATTACCAATAAATATAATGCTATTGTCTATGAGATTAGAAACAGTGCAAATGGAAGCTTCAAATGAAACTTTGAAACCTTTATCACACAATTGGCTAATGCTAATCAAATTTTGCTTTAAACCATCAATATATAAAACATTCTTAATAAAAGTGGATGGAGTTATTCGAATTTTACCAAGGCCCATAATTTGACCTTTACCATTGTCTCCAAATGTAACAACTCCTTTTCTTTTATCTTCAAGGGTGATGAATTGCTCCTTGTCACCCGTCATGTGCCTTGAGCAGCCGTTATCAAGATACCACTTTATTTTGATCTTTTGGCCGTAAGACACTCCTGCAAGATAATCAAATCTTATGCTTAGGTACCCAAGCTTTCTTGGGTCCTTCATGGTTAGTAGCAATAAAGATTGTTCCTTTCGGAACCCATATTTTCTTCCCTTTAACACTTAAATTCTTATTAATTTTTCTATAATTGCATTCATAAGCTTTATGTCCTTTCTTGTTACAGCAATAACATGAAACATCATTTTTATCTTGTTTCTTTATAAAGAAATTTTAAACAAACTTTTGTTTCTTGTTAGGCCTATAACCTAATCCAGCTTTATCAAATACAGCTCTTTGATTACTTAATAGCAAATTAAGTTTTTCAGAACTATATGTAAATTTATCAACTATAATTTTATTTTTATCAACTTCTTTCTTTAAGCTAAGGTTTTCACTTGATATCAATTCTTTTTCTTTTATCAAATTTTTATTTTCAGATTTCAGTTCTTCAACTTCATGAGTTAGTTTATCCTTTTCTTTGACAAGATTTAAATTATCATTTTTCAAATATTTCTTTTCTTTTTCAAGACTTTAAAATCACTAACTAATTCGTTAAATGCATCAAACAATTTATCAAAGGTAAAGTCATGAGTTTCGGTACTTACCTCATCGTCATTTGCCATAAAGCAAATGTTTGCAACTTCCTTTTGTTCCTCCTCGAAAGAGGATTCTTCACTATCACTCCATGTTACAACAAATGCCTTCTTCTTCTTCTTATACCCCTTTTTCAATTGAGGATATTCATATCGGAAATGTCCCGGCTTCTTACATTCATAGCAAGTCAAGGATTCTTTTTCTTTTTATTTCTCCTTCTCTTTATCCCTTTCACATTCCATCTTAATTCCAAATTACTTTCTGTGGAAGTGTCTCCTTCTTTGCATGAATTTCTTAAACTTTTTAGCAAGGAGAGCTATCTCATCATCATCATCTTCATCCTTACTGCTACTTTCCTCAATTTCTGCAGCCTTAAGAGCAATAGTTCTCTTTTTCTTGACGTCTTCCTCTATATGCTGCTTCATTGTTAATTCATGGGTCATCAATGATCCAAGTAGCTCCTCCAAAGGTAAGGCATTGAGGTCCTTGGCTTCTTGGATAGCAGTTACCTTAGCTTCCCATGACCTTGGAAGAGACCTAAGAATTTTACGAACCAATTCAGAATTAGTATAGGTCTTGCCAAGACTCTTTAAACTATTTACAATATCAGTAAATCTAGTGTACATGCATGTGATAGTTTCATTTTGTTCCATGCTAAACAATTCATATTTGTGCACTAAGATATTAATTTTAGATTCTTTAACTTGATTTGTACCCTCATGGGTAACCTCTAACCTATCCCATATTTTCTTTGCGGAATTACATGTAGAAATATGATTAAATTCGTTTGCATCTAAGGAACAATACAAAATATTCATGGCTTTAGCATTAAGCTGAGCCATTTTCCTATCATTATCATTTCAATCCCTTTCGGGCTTAGGAACAATAGAACCATCAACTATGTGTGTGGGTGTGCTAGGTCCATTCATTATGACACTCCACAATTCATAATCTAAAGCTTGAATGAATATCCTCATTCTTGCTTTCCAATATGAATAGTTGATGCCACTGAATAAAGGTGGCCTATTAGTGGATTGACCTTCTAAAAAGATGATCCAACTTGAGCTGCCATTTGGATCTTTGACTCTTGATTATGTAATCAAGCCGAAATGAGCACAAGCTTGATACCAATTATTGGCCTAGATAGCAACCCAAGAGGGTGGTGAATTGGGTTCTTTAAAAAATTTAATACTTTAAAATAATGTGCTCTGATATGAAAGTGCTTGAGTGCAATATGCTAAGCACAAATAAATAAGATAGAGAGAGAGACAAAGCACGACAAACACAAAGATTTTATAGTGGTTCGATGTATCCAACACCTACGTCCACTCCCAAGCAGCACTTGGGTCCATACTATAATCCACTTGATTAAAGTCGAGTTGTTTTGCAAGCTCACAACTCAAACTTGTTTTCCCAGGGTCACAACGAACCCAGCTGGTTTTTCTGAGCTTACCAGCACGAAACCCAACGTAAGCTACACTTAGCTTACCCCAAGGTTAGCAACCTCAACTAATTCAATCCCCTGATTGAATTAGACAAACAACAAATTAATTAAGAGTTTGCAACAATAATAGCTCCTTAATTGAGCAAATAAATAATATAAGTAATTGGAATAGAAAAGCCTGATTTCTGAAGCAATGTAGGGCTTGAGCTTTTCTTCTCTTCTCCTTCTCTTTTGAATTGAATGAAATTAGAGCACTTGAAAAGATTTTGGTGAAGAAACATTTGAAGGTTTAGGGCTTTTCTCCTTCTTCTTCAAAACTTGGGAAATCCTTTGAAATAGCTCTTTTGGCTCTTTTGGATTCCTCTTCTAGCTCTCAATAGTGAATAGGCTTTGGCTCAGAAAATTTCTTGAAGAAGGATTTTGATTTCTCTCCTTTTTCTTTTCATTTTCAATGTTTTTCCCCATTTCTTTTTCAAACGATTCAATCCTATTTTATAGGCGTTTCAATCCATGAGTAGGTGAAAAATAGCCATTGGAGTTATCCTTGGATGTACCTTACCAGAAGAAAATATATCCGTTAGAGATTAGGTAAGAAAAATATATCCGTTGAAAACTTTAAAAAACCATTTCTGACATGGAGGTGTCGACTCCAGGTCTTCAGGTGTCAGCTCCAAATCAGGATCCTAAAAATAGTAATAAACAATCCATCAAGGTGTTGGCTCCAAGATTTTGAAGTGTCGGTTCGGCGAGATCTAGAGTCGGCTCCAACTTTCTAAAGGTGTCGGCTCCACCAGTGTTCGAAAACATCACTCTCTGTAACTGGTCTGGAGTCGGCTCTACACTCTGCAGGTGTCGACTCCAACTTTCCATGTGTCGGCTCCAGAAATTTAGGTGTCGGCTCCGAAGCGTGCCAAAAATCAACACTGTTCTGATACTCTCTGAAGTCGGCTCCGAGGATTTAGGGTGTTGGCTCCAAGTTCTAAACTTACATAGATTCCATTTAAATTGAACTTGAAACTGATTTTCTAAGTAGCATATAGATGAATAACCAATCTTAATTCCTGAAACACTTATCAAATTTATTAGAAACATAAGAAATATACTCATGGCTTTTGTTAATCATCAAAATCAATAATTGGGTCAACAATTCTGATTTCCCATTTCCCAAGACACGTTCGAAAAGTCAGGTGAACAAACCACCAATATTCAGATAGTCTATAAATACCTTTCCCTAAGCTTCTTCAGGTACGCTCACTCTCACTCACTGAAAACTCCATTGAAGCTCAAAGTAGAGTTCCCGTCTCCTTGAGAAACCATTCTTGAGGGACTCTTCCGCGAGAGCCTTCTCCTCGTATCTGCTTATTGTGAATCTTCAGTAACTTGGATGTCGAAGGGTTTTTTGCAGAGGGCCACCCCCAAAGCTTTCTGCTCGAGGACTGTTTTGCAGGTTCATCCAGACGGAAGCCAGGTACCTGATTCTGGAGTTGGACCGTATCCGAGTCGAAGAACAGATTTTTGCGGCAATAGATTGGCGCTAGAAGAAGGACCTCAGGTCCCATAAACTTGTAATCCAGGAGACAAGACTTGAATTCGGAAGAACAACCCTTCAATGGTAAATCAAAAAAGAGCCACCTCTGATGCTCAGGGTCAGATGGCCTCCCAGAGGCCTGATCCCCCGAATAATATGGCACCTTCACATCCACCACCGGTCGAGACTCCCTCACTACCGGTGATGGTGGTGACTCAGGACCAATTTGCTACATTGATTCAGCAAGTCGAAACCCTGACCCAGCTAATCCAAGGGCTCCAAGGGTTTTTCCATCCGACTACCCCTACTCCACAATTCCTTGATGGAGTTGTCACCCCTGCCTTGCCGGCGATCTCTTCTTTCAAACCGCTTGAGGTTGCGAGCCACCCCCAACAGTCCAAAGGAGTTAGGCTGGTGCGGTAGAGGGATGAAGGTAAAAGCCTGCCTAGATCTCGATGGGCTCGATCTCTCACTCCGGCATCCTTCCATCATGACTCGATGCCATCATCATGACTCGATGCCGTCATCGTATTCCCCTCAAATCCAGCGATGGATTTGGGGGATGCATCGGGAGTGGCGGCAGGAGATAGATGATGTCAAGCAAGCTCCACAACCCCAGTCGAAGGTAGAGCAGGGCATCCCCTTCTTCAAGAAGATTATGTGGAAGGTAATCCCTCCTCATGTTAAGCTTTCCGCCATCGAGCCGTACCATGGATCACCGACCCCGATGACCATTTGAGCAGCTTTCAATCCATCATGATGTTCCATGGGGCATCAGATGAGATCCTATGTCGAGCCTTCTCCTCTACGCTTAGGGGGTCCATCAGAACCTAGTTCAATAGACTGAAGCTAGGTTTCATTAATTCTTTTGATGAGCTGAGCTGCCTATTCATCAACTAGTTTGTCCGTAGCTGCCGCCACCGACAAAGGTCCAATTTTCTCTCCGAGGTCAAGCAACGGAAGGGAAAATCTTTGAAAATTATCTTGGCCGCTTCAACATGGTCATGTTAGAGACCACCTCAACCACGAGGTGGCCATGTCTATCCTAACGGGCGGAGTGTCAAAGAAGGGTGATTTCTACTTAGCCCTGGAGGTCAACTATCCGAAAAGCCTCTTCAACATGATGGCCTTGGCTGACAAGTATGCCAAAGTTGAAGAGTCATGGAGGTCAGCTCGAGCTTAGCAATCAAAGAGAAAGGGGGTCAAGGGCTCGGAGAAGGGCCGATTCTTCCACCGTGCAAGCCCGCCCCATCGCTAGAGAGTTCCTCCGCTGCTGCCCAGAGATCATACACGAAGCTTGGCCTGGAGGTTTAATCAATATACCCCACTTACCGTGCCAAGGACACAAATCTTAATGAAGATCGAGCACCAGATCCTATGGCCGCCACCTCTCCAAGGGAACGCGGCCCGCAGAGACATGACCAAGTACTATCGATTCTATCGGGATCACGAGCATGGCACTAAAGAGTGCTGACAACTTCGGAATAAGATTGAGCAACTCATTCGACGGGGTAGGCTGGACCGTTTTAGAAGCCAGACAATGGAGGAGATCGTCAGCCTGAGCCTCGCCAACCTCTGCCACCGAATCAACCGGTTGTCAGCAATGTTAATATGATAGCAATGATCGACTCCTCTTCAGCTTGGCTAGACGAGGAGGAAAATCCACCAAAGAAGGCCCAGACCGATGAGCTTTCTTTTTTTGATGAGGACCACCGAAAAATACAATATCCCCACGATGATCCTCTGGTTGTATATCTCAATATGAATGACTATGATGTACACCAAATTTTGATTGATAGTGGAAGCTCTGTTATTGTTCTGTACTTTAATGCCTTTGCGAGGATGAAATTGTAGGTGAAAAACCTTCGAACCATAGACTCCACCTTAGTGGGTTTCACTGGTGATGTTATTACCCCCGAGAAGGTCATTACATTGATGGTCCGAGCAGGCACTTGGCCCAGTATAGCCACTATCTACATGGACTTCCTGGTAACCGAGCTTCAGTCTTCCTATAATGCGATCCTCAACAGGCTTGGATAGATGTCTCTCAAAGCTATTATCTTTGTCCCTCATCTCGCCATGAAGTTTTTCACCGAATGGGGAGTGGAGGTTGTCCAAGGAAGTCAAGCCGTGGCTCGGTACTATTTCATTGTTGACCTTCAGTCTAGAAAGCCCGAGGTCAATGGGCTAGATGCTCAAGAGGATTTTGTCAAGCAATAGGGAGAACCAGCCAAAAAGCTCGAGGAGGTGTCACTTAACGAAGCTCGGCCCGATCGAACCATAAGAATTAAGTCGCAGCTAGAAGGAAAGCCTCGACAGAACTTAGTTGAATTCCTCCGAAGGAATGTTGATGTCTTTGCTTGGTTTACTTTGGATATGCCAGGGATTAGCCCAGACGTCCTTGTCCATCTTTTTAATGTGGACGAAACATCTCGGCCAATCAAGCAAAGAAAAGGAGCTTTGCCCCTGAACGCTAGAAGGCCATTGAAGATGAGGTTGATATGCTCGTCAAGGCCAACTTCGTTCGGGAAGTAACTATCCTGACTGGTTGGCGATTGTTGTCATGGTGAAGAAATCGAATGGCAAATGAAGAATCTGCATTAACTTCACAGACCTCAACAAGGCTTGTTCAAAGGACAATTTTCTTCTACCTTGAGCCACCAGATGCTGACTTTCATGGATACTTATTCAGGCTACAACCAAATCCGATGGCGCCCGAGGATGAAGAGAAGACCGTCTTCATCACTGACCGAGGTATTTATTGTTACCGAGTCATGCCCCTTGGCTTAAAAAATGCAGGCGCAACCTACCAAAGATTAGTGAATAAGGTTTTCAAGGAACAATTGGTCGGAACATGGAGGTTTATGTTGACGATATGCTGGTTAAGAGCAAAGAAGCACCCCACACATTGAAGATATTGCGAAAAGCTTCGCAACACTCTGAAAGTATCAGATGAAGCTTAACCCAACCAAATGTGCCTTCGGAGTTAACTTCAAAAAATTCTTGGGCTTTATGGTCTTCCAGCAAGGCATCGAAGCAAACCCACAAAAAATTCAAGCTTGGCGGCAAATGGCACCTCCAGGGTCAGTCAAAGAAGTGCAGCATCTTACCGAAAGGGTAGCGGCTCTCAATCACTTTATTGCTCGATTGGTCAATAGATGTTTGTCCTTTTTCAAGGCACTTCGGTTGGCTAAGAACTTTTAGTGGACTTCGGACTGTCAAAAATCCTTTGAAGACCTCAAAAAATACCTCGGCTCACCATCTCTTCTGAGCAGCCCAAAACTGGGGGACAAGCTCTACCTATATCTAGCAGTGTTGGAAAGCACCATCGGGTCCGCGCTTGTTCGAAAGGAAAACAAAGTTCAAAAGCCAATCTATTATGTCAGTAAGTTGCTTCGGGATGCTGAGACAAGGTATTCTCGAATTGAGAAGGTGGTGCTAGCCTTGGTAACATCCGTCCGAAAGTTACGATCCTACTTTCAAGCATATACTGTGATAGTCTTGATTGACCAACCCATCAAATCAATAATTCATCGTCCAAAGGTATCAGAAACGATGACCAAATGGGCTGTTGAATTGAGCAAATATGATATTCAGTATTAACCTCGCCTAGCCATCAAAGCACAAATCCTGACGGATTTTCTCCTCGAATGTACCATACCCGAGGATGGATCTGCTCCGGATACCTCTGAGTCATTGAAGCCCGGAGATCTATGGCTACTTCATGTAGTTGAATCTTCCAGCAAGAAAGGCTCTGGCGCCGGCTTGGTTCTTACCAACTCAGAGGGGTTAACCTTTGAATACGACGTCCGCTTCTTCTTCCCAGTTTCTAATAATGAAGCTGAGTATGAGGCTCTACTTGCTGGACTCCGTATCGCCCGCGACTTAAAAGTGAAGAGATTGAGTGCATACACCGACTCCCAATTGGTTGCCGGCCACATGCGAGGAGAAGTCAAGGTCCGGAAGCCAAACATGATTCGATATCTTTAGAAGGTGCATGATTTATTCCCCTGTTTTTCTAACTTGAAGTGATTCGGGTCCCAAGGGCTGAAAATGCGTGCGCTGACCTTTTATCTCATTTGGTGACCACAAATTCGATGGATATCGAACGAAAGTTTCATTTGAAAGTCCTGGAGAAACCTAGTAACGTCAACAGTGCTCATGTAATGCAGATTGGGGCCGAGCCATCTTGGTTCGATCCAATTTTCAAATACCTCAAAGAAGGATCGCTCCCGACCGATAGAAAAGAGGCAAGGAAGTTGAAGGTGCAAGCATCTCATTATGTTTTACTTGACGACCAACTATACAAACGGTCCTTCTCCATGCCACTACTTAAGTGCCTTCACCCCTCAAAGGCTGGTTATACTCTTCGAGAGGTTCATAAAGGCATATGTGGTAATTATCTTGGCGGCCGAGCCTTATGCCACAAGGTGTTGCGCCAAGGGTATTATTGGCCAACTATGCAGAAGGATGCTGACGATCTTGTTTGAACCTATGACCCTTGCCAGCAGCATTCAAACATCCAGAGAGTTCCTTCCACACATTTGATGCTCATATTATCTGTCTGGCCCTTTGCTAAGTGAGGAATGGACATCCTTGGTCCTTTTTCTCTTGCCATGGGACAGAGAAAATTTCTGTTCGTAGCAATCGATTATTTCACTAAGTGGGTCGAGGCCAAGGCAGTCGCTCAGATAACTGAGGCTCGGGCCAAAGATTTTGTATGAAGATCCATTATTTATCGATTTGGCCTTTCACACACCATTATCACCGACAATGGAAGACAATTTGACAATATCAAGTTTTAGAAATTTTGTGAGGATTATGGTATCTGTCATCGGCTCACTTCGATCGGGCACCCCCAAGCCAATGGAGAAGCTGAGGTAACCAACCGAAACTTACTGCAGGGGATCATGGATCGGCTCAACAGGATGTGGGAAAGATGGGCGAAGGAGCTTCATCACGTCTTATGGGCCTACTGAACCACCCCAAGGATCCCCATAGGTGAAACCCCGTTCAGAATGGCTTTTGGCACGGAAGCTATCATTCCTGTGGAGATAGGACTACCCTCACCATTGGTGAAAAGTTATTCGGAGGAGTCGAATAACGAACAGCTCCGAGCCAATCTCAATTTAATAGAAGAAGTCAGGGAGAAGGCCCGAATCTAAATGGCAGCCTATCAGCAGAAAGTAGCCCACTACCATTCCTTTCGAGTCAAAGGAAAATCCTTTCTCCCTAGCGATCTCGTGCTTCGCAAGGTGTCTGTCTCCAAACCATTAGAGTAAGGAAAACTATCTTTGAACTGGGAAGGTCCCTATCAAGTTGCAGAGGTCATCAAGCTCAGCGCTTATAAACTCCAAGATCTGATTGGAAAATCTATTCTCCAGACATGGAATTCAGACAATCTCCGAATATATCACCAGTAGAGTACGCACCCACCGAACTCATCCTACTTGCAATGATTAGATCCTATTTTTTATTGTGATGTTTGTGCTTCGATCAATTTTCCTTAAAGCCTTTTGGTAAGAGACAGATTCCACCCGACTACCGACCCACGGATCCATCAGCAAAGACTCGGTATGTCCGAGCACCCTCGGCAGGTCCGAGGGCCAAGCTAAACATCAATAAAGACTCGGTATGTCCGAGCACCCTCGGCAGGTCCGAGAGCTGAGCTAAACATCAACAAAGACTCGGTATGTTCGAGCACCCTCGGCAGGTCTGAGGGCTGAGCTAAACATCAATAAAGACTCGGTATGTCCGAGCACCTTCGGTAGGTCCAAGGGCCGAGCCAAATATCAGCAAAGACTCGGTATGTCCGAGCACTCTTGGCAAGTCCAAAGGGTCCCCTTTATACCCAGACAACGTCAAATGAGGTATAATTGTTTTCGAACCTCGGCAAGACCGAGCAATTTTTTCAGGCCTCGGCAAAACCGAATGTTTTCTCTAAGCCTCGGCATGACCAAGCCATTCATTACAATCTTAATAAACTTAGTAAAAAATCCCTCAAGGATCTTCGGTATAACCGAACCCCTACTAAGAGCCAACGAGGCCGCCCAAGCCTCCCTACAGCCTAAAAATGGGTCATATGCCCTATCCATGAGGGATCGACATTATCTGGCACCTATCAGCAAGCATGAACTAATCCACATGATAAATTTAAAAACGTGCAATGCGTGCGAATATTTCATGTTACCATGAAGCAATTTATTGACAAAAAAAATTTGATTTTTCCTCTGTTATGTGCTGTGAAATTGTGGTTCTCTCATGGAGACTCTTGCTCTCCTTTGCCTTCCCTTTCTCACCTTCTCTCTCTTGCCTCTTAGAATGCCATGATCGCTTCAGTAGAAATTCTAGATTTCGGGCGTGTGCTCTCCCGTTCGATCTCAAGTAATTCATTTCTTTTAACCCACCCTTCATCCCACTTGTATGGTTTATTGGTGAAAATTCTTGTTTTATTTTATCTACTTTTATAGTCATATTGATACAGTGAGCTCGATGGCAATGTTGGTTTAGAATTCCTTGAATCGGATTAGCCAGCGGGATAATTAGTAGGTCATGCTTGCTAATTGTGTCACTGTGGTTGTATTAATTGCAGCCTATTTTAAAGGTATGAAACTTGTGGTGTTTTAAAGTTGACAGGGCTCATTTAGATTTTTATGCACTTTCTTCGAAGCTTTGAGAATCATATTCTTGAAATTAAGGTCTTACGGTGGAGTTGTTCTCATCAATTTACAGTATTTCTGGACCTGTCATCATGGATTAGAATTGTTCCCCCCAAATCATGTTCCTCGAACATCGGATAATGGAGAGGATCCGAAGGACTACGAGAGCGGCTGAGAAATCTTTTAATGCCTCCTTCTCGATGAAATTCCTGCAAGAAAGTCTCCGGGACCACTTGCATTGGTGGAACCCTTCGATGCTCAAGTGAACAACTTGAAAATAGTGAAGAAGAATGAGCTAAAAGACCTAATTGGAAACGTAGAGTTCAGATCCCTCTCGTTATGAGCAAAGGTTCTTATACCTATCCGGAAGTCCCCTCTACCCGTATTTGAAAGGTTTTTGATTTCGAGAAGTTACTGTCTGTTAGTGGACAGGCGACAAGACTGACAGGAACAGATCACAACAATCACTGAGCATGTCAGATGTCGTCCTAACCTTATTTGGTTTAAACATAACTCAATTGGTCTTATAAATCATAACAAGTCTTATTTTTATTCATTCTAATCATTTTTATTAATTATTTATCTTAACAATTAGATGTCTCGTTACCTATTTAACTTTTTTTATATCTAAATATTTTATAATCTATTTTAATAAATTTTTATTTATAATATTTTTAATATATTAATATGTATTTTAAGAATCACACTTTATGAATATAAAGATAATCAATTATTTGAATAAAATTAAAAGTTTTTAAGAAAAAAAATTTTAGATTGGCATTTTTTAATCTAATTTAAATTTTTTAATAAATCTATATTGATTATTGAATAATTAATTACTAAATTTTAGTTATACAATATTAGTTAAATACTTAATCAAATGATGTGATCTGAACTTAAATTTTTTGGTGAGGCTAGGATCAGATTTGGCCTTCCATTGGTCTGATTTGTGGGATACAACTCCGTCCCACCCAGTCAAAACCGACCTTCCAACGGATCAAGTGGAAGCCTGCCAAGATCGCGGACACCGTGTGATGGAGTCTCCAAGGTGAACGCAAGCGTAACAAACAGCGTTTTAAATATGTCATTTCAGGATTTTAAGATTTCATAATTTTTTTGTTTGATTTTTTTTTAAAAAAATGGAATTTAACAAAAGGCTAATAAAATTTTTATTTTATATAAAAACATTTATTTAATAATAAATATAATATTTTGCAAATATTAAAAATATTTTATTAAACATTTTATTAATTAAAAATAAAAGTTTAAAAATGTTTATAAAATATAACTAGTTATTATTATAAAATAAAATTAAAGTTTAATTACATAAATTATAAATTAAATATTAATTTATTTACATAAATATTTTAATTAAATATTTTTATGATTAGTAATTAATATTATTGATAATATTATCATTTTAATAAATAATTTTTATGTAATATTGAAAATAATAATATTTATGAAATAACAATAAATATTATTAATATTTATTTAATATATACAATAACTAAAATATTTTAATAATTATAAAAAACTAAAATAAATTAAAATAATAAAATAATTAAAATATTAAAATAAATTATAAAATTTATTTATGTAAATATTTTGACATGTAAATAAAACTAATATTTTAAATGATATTTTTAGAAGTGAAATTTGTAAATGACTATTTTAAGGGATTTATAAATTCTATGATATTTTAGAATTTTCTTTTGGGAATAGCTAAATAAAAAATTTTAGTTTTGCAATTCTAAAATCTTCCTTTCAAATAAAATCTCTTTTCAAAATCTCTCATCCAAACATAACTTAAATGATCTGTGGTTGTATTTTCTTATCCTGCATTGTTGAAAAAAATAACTTTTAGATAACATAAAAAAGATTATCCACATGCAGCTATTTTTGCTCATGAGGATTAGACGAAATAACTTTTAAGATTATTTATCTCATTTATTTCACATGAGAAATCAGGTAACACAAAATGCTGTATGAGAAGAGAAGGTATTGAACTAAAAAAAAGGTGTGAATAAAAATGTAAATTTTATATCTAAATTTTTATTCTTAAATAAGTTAGATTTGGATTGATAAAATTTTAATTTGATTCATATTTGATTTGATCTAATTCGTTGTTTAGAAGGATTTCAAAAGGTTTAGGCTTAACTTTCCTTATTTTATTTTTGACAATCTTATGAACCTATTTGGAAGGAGAAATGTATGGAAGGAAAATACCAATAAAAATTTTTATTTATAATGTAAGAGGAAAAAAGGAGAAAAATATCGTTACAGATTCTCTATTTTCTTTCAAAATTCAATATGTTTACCTTTTAAATTGAAGGTAAATTAGAAAAAAATGATTTATAATTTTTAATTCTATTTATATTTTTTTATAAAAAATAAATTTATAATCTTATAAGCATGTCCTTATCCTCTTTTCTCCTTTATATTAAAAAAAAAAAGATAACACGGTACTCCATTCCTCTTGTCAGAGGACATCGAGGATACGAAAAAAAAAAAAAAGTAAAATAAAATAAAAACATTAATGATATTTTTATGCCTTAAATAGTTTAGATAGTTTTCTCCCGGATAACTTTGGCATGAACCGAAGAGGGGGGACGTCGGAGAAGGAATGCAGCTCTTCTCCTCTTCCGGATCCGAATTCCATCGCTTTCCCCCTTCCTTCTCTAAACCATTACCACAACCCTAACCCAAACAACCCCATTTCTCTCACCAATATCACGATCAGGGCCTTCTCCCCCATCCCTCGTCGCCAAAGGCCTCTCTCTTCCCCCTCTCCAAGAACACCTTCTCTTATCTGAACCCGGCGACGAGAACGAAGAAAAGAGGAAAGAGGAGGAGGGAAGAAGGCTTCGGACGGATTTTTTGTCGTGCATCGTCCGGTGAAGGAGGTACAGGAAAAGGCAGTGGGCTCCTGACAGCAGCCAATCGATCTCTAAGAGGCTAGTCCCATATATATATATATATATATATATATATTCTTGGATTGAGGTATATGTTATCTTTTAATTTGCAAGTCTCTAATGATTTTTAGCTCAAACCTTATGTTTTATTTTGCTTTTTTCTGCACAAGCCTAACCCAGAGATCCTTCTGTGTCCAACCCATAAAATTTTGAGCAGGGCTAGACATGTTATTTGATTTGTAATTAATTGTATCTTAAAGTACAACACATTAAAGCTTATAGTATTTTCAGAATTAATAATAAAATAAATAACAATAAGAAGAAGAAGAGGAAGAAGAAGAATAAAGAAAGTATTAAATTCTTAAGAAGAGAGCTGAGGTGGAGGGACAAAGAGTGAGAGATTATGGACCTTTTTTATTTATTTAGAGAGAGAGAGAGAGAGAGAGAGAGAAAGAGAGAGGTAGGTTAAGAGTCAATGGTTATGGTAAAATGATGGAGAGGAGAATGGAGTTGTTCATTTGTATTAGAGTATATAATATATTCGATAAATTTGTTGGATAGAGGTGCTGATTAGTCAACATTTCAAAATAAATAATTATCTTCTAATGGTTAAAAGAATATTTGTCATAAATGGCTAGCTCTTTTTAAGGTTGAAACTCTAGCAAGCTAGTTGAATTATCCATTTCTATTAAAATATATAATGTATATGATAAATTTGTTAGATAGATGCATCAATAGGTCAATATTTCAAAATAAATAATTATTTTTTTGATGGTTAAAAAAGGGTATCTATCAAAAATGGTTAGTTATTTTGAGGGTTGAAACTCTAACAAATTCTTTGGTCCTATTAAAGCCACCGGCTCTAGCTAGCATAGCTACGGTTAAACAGTCGGTGGGCCATCATTTATTTAATAATTTTGCTTCAAAGTAATTAACCCAATCAAAGGCTAGGCTAAATTGATAACTTGCTTTTATTCTTTCACATTATGATCTAACATTCTAGAGGAGTCTTTTATTATTTCAGTGACACTAGGTAGCATGGCTGAAGCGTTGATACGGAATAAAGAGTCAGCTGGTACTTGATTAGTACTTTATTTCTTGGCTATGACTTACTTTGAATCAGAGATAGGCTAGCTTCCATGTTGGGAGCATCAATCCAATGAAGTCCAGCACAACCTTGGATTACCCATGTTCGGAGATGTTTAGCTTCAAATGAATCATGAGGTTTTCCATCTCTAGAGGTGGTTTGACACATTTTCATTTCCTCTCACGTGGAGGATTGTGGAGGATTAATAGTACACGTATCTTACTTAACAAATGACAAGTTCTTTAATTATGAATCATATACCTCACTGAGCTAAGTGTGCTCCTCAACTTACAACTCAACCTATCTCATTCCTTGTCTTGTTTCTGTGTCACTACTCTTAAGACATACTTTTATATCTAAGCCAAGGTTGTGTCTCAACATTTACAACACAAACTATCCTATTCCCCATCTCATTCTTTTTTAATTTGCTCTTGCTCTCATTCTTATTTTGCTCTTCCTTCTCCCTCTAAATCCACTTACTCTTGAGAGCTATGCTGAAGAAAAGTAACTTCCATCTCTCTAATAAAAAAAAATCATAAGGAGTATGAAGAAGAAGAAGAAGAGAACTAAGACTACAACCATGCATAGAGTCTCTTCCACAAGATCTCATCATCGAGGTCATTTCTCAGCTAGTCTTAGACTCCCCAGAACTAATACCAACTCAAGAACTTACCGATGATGTACATTTAATCTGACATCCATCTTTTATTTTATTTTATTTATTTTGTTTTTGTAATGAATATAAATTAATGCTAGTTTCTTGTGGTGCATTCGATCACTTTATATTGTTTAGGGTGCAAGATGTTTAGAACGACATCAAGTGCAAAGCTGGTTGGACATCATATAACCTTGGAGAAACTACGAAGCATGCGTTGGTGAAACAATGAGCTTTACTTTGTTGTTCTCAGACATTGTGCTACATCGGGGAAAACTTACAGCTTGTTTCACACTTGGACTGGTAACAAGACTTTTCTTACTCTAACCATCCGTACTCTCTACATAGCTATGTTTTTACTTTCTAATTAATCTTTCAGATAAAGTAATTGTTAATTTTAATGTCAAGTCTTTGATAAAATTTAGTTTGCTTCTCTATTCTGCCCATAAGTTGGCCAATTGCATAAGTTGAACACGCAAAATAAAAGTTCCTCCTTTTTTTTTCATTTTGGGTGAACATGAAATATAGAAGTTGTTCAGTTGGCTTTTTATTGAATTTTTCACACTTCAAGCAATACCAGATATTATCTCTCCACCAATAATTTTATAGTGATGCTGATATATAGAACAACAGTTTTAATTATCAGATACCATCACTTATCCAATATATCGCATTTTTTTCACACTTTAAGCAATGCATGATATAAGAGAATCATTGATTAAAATTATTCGAAGAAAAATACCATTAGAAACGAGAGAGACCTTCGTTCGTTTATTTTGGTTTGAGGGTCTTTTCTATGATTTAGGAACCAAAAATTTTGGTGGCGGTAGAAGATTTTCTAATCTATAAAACTTGATTTTCAGATAACCAAACAAATGGCTTTACATTGGGTGCCCCTAATGTTGACCATGGGAAAAGTTGGTACCCCCACTTCCCGGAACCCAGCTTTGCACCCTATCAGTAGCACGTGGTACCACCTAGGAAACCACCATGGAAGAGGTACGGGTTTGGGCGAGGCTAAAAGTTGGTGCATCGGTTGTGGGAGGTGCTTGCCCTTGAATTGGAGGCTATCCTCGAAGCCTACATAGACGTGCGAGTGCATGACAATGTTTATATTTTTGAGCCCTAGTTCACTTCAGCATGAGATTTTTTTAATCATAAAATATAAATTACTATCATATAGTTTAAACATTATTAAACCATATTCATGTAGTTTAAAGTATTACATTTAATTAACGTATGTTTTAAGTTTTATTAAATTATGCTCACATGGTTTGATACATTACACTTAACTACCATGTATTTGCAACAAATCACATAAATGTGATTTGACGAAATTTAAAATATATGATAGTTAAATGTAATATTATAAACCATATGGGTACAATTTGATAATGCTTGAACTATAGGATTGTATTTTGTATTTTATCTTTCTTGTATTAGTATTTCTAGGTCTAATGACACACTAGAGGGGGTAGAAATTTGACCCAACTTGTAAACTTGATTCGAACCCATTTGAAAAATATAATCTTAGGGTTTTGCTTTATTTTTTTTTATTTCTAGTCAAATCCGAAATGACTCAAATTTTATAATTAGATTGGATCGGGTTATGGGTGACCTAAAATGGCCTAAAAATAATATTTTGTAGAAAATACATAAATTTTGATTACCATTCGTAATTGGTTGTTTGCATATGGAGGTAAGATATACTTTTAATCTTATTTATTTTAAATTTTAAAAATTTTATTTAAGTGACATTATATAATTTTATAAATTATGAATTAGATTTTTTTAGATAGTTAATATTTAATATTTAAGATTCTTTGATGTATAATATGATGCTAATGTGACTCAATAAATGTTTGGATTAAAAGTGTACTTTTTTAATATTTGCTCATTTTGTTTTATAATATTTTTAATAATTTGATAATAATATTTATTTAATTTTACAAGTTTATGACCTATTTTTAATTTATTATTTTAATATTTTATAAGTTATAACTATTATTTCTGTTAGTGTATAATCATACTATAATTTTGTGTCTATCTATTATAATATTATAATAATAAATAAGTAAAAGAAGAAGAAAGAATTAAATTGATCATTGAAAAATTATTTGAGAAGAATAAGGAAAAAAGAATGTATTAATTTTTTTTTTAAAAAAAACTAAGCTAACCAAAATGATTCATGGATTGATCCTAATTTGATCATTTAGGGATGGGGTTTCTCTTACCTATATTCGAAAGTGATTGAAATTCAAAAATAATTTGAACCTAAAATAATTTGATCCTAAATGATCTAATTGCCACCTGTACATCCATCCCATAAGTCTTTCCTTTTCTCACTCAAGATCGCCAAATTTTGAGTTGAGCTCACTAGGCTGGGTAAGACGTCTGACTTGGGATTGGGTGAAACTCAAGGGATAGCAAATTAGAACCTTTATTATTTTAAAAATTAATAACAAAATATATAATAACAACAACAATAATAAAGAGGGCATTGAATTCTTGATCAAGGAATGACGTGGTTGGATAGAGAGTGAGAAAGTATTAGCTTTTTTTTTTCTTCTTATACTCAAAGAGAGAGAAGATAAGAATAAATGGTTGCAATAGTATGATATGGAGAAGAAAGGAGTTATCCATTCCTATTAGTTTATGTTTTGAATAGAGGCATCAATTGGTCAACATTTCAAAATTATTTTCTAATGGTTAAAAAGAGTATTTACCATAAATAGCTAGTTAGTAGTTATTTTGAATGTAGGAACTCTAGCTAACAAATTGTTTGGTTCAATTAAAACCTAGACAACGGTATTTTACTAGCCTTTCTAGATTTTTACGTGAATGAAATTATTAGTACTACTAATGTCAACTCTTGCGGACATAGGTACTCTTAAATGGCTGGTACAAATTTAAATGTTTAACATTTGTTTCAAAGTAATTAATCTTATTAAAGGTGGGACTAGATGGATAATTAATTTGCTTTTATTTCGATCACATTACGAACTAATAGTTTAGAGGGGCCTTTTATTAATTTATTCAGTGACTCTAGCATGGTTGAAGCCTACACGAGCTGTAGAGTCAAAATTAACCCAACCAAGTCCTACCCAACTTTGGACTATTCATGGATTACCCGGACTGCTTCTGAATGAGCGATTGGATTTTCCTTCTTGTGAGGTGGTTTGGCACATTTTCTTTTCCTCTCAAATTGATAGCCAGCGGCATCTTAAGAAACTAGGGGCACCTTACTAATTATTCACACCTTTTCAAGCTATAATTTAACCTATCCCATTTATTGTCTTGTTATCGTTTCAACTTTCAACATATACAACTCAATTAAAACAAATCAATAATCATCTATAATTAATATAACCACCTCAAAGACCGGTGAGCCTATGCCTCACGGCTACCTAATCACGGTTGGACTGCTTCGGACTGCATAGTTATGAGAACTGGATCGAATCGATCGGTTGGACCGATTAAATCGGGACTCAGAGGTCAAGCTGGTTTGGTTCTAACTTAAAATCGGATATGTAAGTTATCCGAAATAATTCGATCAATCCATTTGGTTTATTCGTGAACCGATCAATTCAGTTCGAATCAGATGAAATTACGATTTTATTACCATATTAACCTCAAATTTTTTATTAAAAATTAATTTTATTAATATAATATATTTTAAATATTAAAATAATTAATGATGGTTCAATCAGTAATCCAATGATTGAACCAGTGATCCAGTGATTTATGGCCTTGGTCAGGTCAATGTCCAGCCACAACTACACTCCGTAGTCAAGTGGGTGAAAAAATATATGGCGAGGACGGATCCCTCCACCGAGTTCCATATACGTACGTAGTAGGCGTAGCAGCATTTGTTGAAAGGTAGGCATTAAAGCACGGTGGACTGTTTTAAATCAAAGCTGCACAAAAGTCTTCTTAGAGATGGCCTTTTCATGCATCTCTTTTTAGCAGAGTTTGGTAAGGGTAGAATCTATATATATAGTGCTGCAAGGTCTGACGACTGGTGAAACTGCTCTTATCAGCATATCACCTCCCCCATATATATATATACACACCTGCTCACTCTTTGTTTGCAACCAGGGAAGTTGAAGACAAGCGATTGCTAGATAGATAGATAGATAGAGAGAGAGAGAGAGAGAGAGAGAGAGAGAGAGAGAGAGAGAGAGAGAGAGAGAGATGGGTCGAGGGCGAGCCCCATGCTGCGAGAAGGTTGGCCTCAACAAGGGCTCATGGACGCCGGAGGAGGATTTGAGACTCGTTGCCTACATTCAGAAGTATGGCCATGGAAATTGGCGGGCTCTTCCTAAACAAGCAGGTATCATTAATTCCTCTCCATTTCTATTGAATTAAACAATATTATTGTTGATCTTGGATACCGATTCTTTTTTAAGATGAATAGAAATTCACAGACAATGGAACAGTGATATGAGGAGAGTTGACGCCAGTCTTTGTTTTAAGTTTTGAAAGGTTTGCTACGTTGTGGGAAGAGTTTATTAGAAATATATAACATCTATACAATATTGTATTGAATTATAGATAGGATCTTTGTATTACCTTCAGCCATTGCTTATGATCTACCTCTCGAAGATCTGAATCAGCTGCAGATCTATCGCTTCGAGAATCTTGATTGAGTGCTTCCAATCAATGAGCTATCGCACACGATGGTGTATGCCCTCAGGATATACTCTTGATCAGGGACCCAATATCTCTGCTTCCTTCTGGTTTTCTCTCGATGATATTGTATTATCGAAACTCTCTATTTAAAGAGATTTCTCAAATCCCTTCCACCGCCTACTCCTATCAAAGTAGGCATTTAACATCATTTAAAGAGATCATCAAAGTAGACGTTTAACACCATTTAAAGAGATATCGTTATCACTTATTAACTAGTGGATAGCGTTGAAAATTATCCGCAAACGATTAAGTTATATCGTAATAAAATAAGACCATCTACCAACACGGGATACTACATTCTTTCACTTGGTTCGCATATTTTATCTTAATCAATAATTCTCAACACTGAACAAGAAATCAAATACATGAATCATAGCGATAGTTCCTCTATAATTGAGTATTATCTTCTATGTATTACAATGCATTCAATTTCTTTACCACTATTCTAAATGTGACAACATAACATAATGAATAAACCATATGTTCATTCAGAGTCCAAAAGAAAATTTTATCATTTCTCGAAAGTCAAATAATGTGTACACCTGAATGAGAAATAAATAAATAACTGAAAAAAGAGTTTCTTTGTACAAATTGTTATCCATGTAATTATATCATGGAACCAACTCCCATTCGTACCACATGATCCTTGAAATTCTTAATTGGCATGTCTTTAATCAAAGGATCAGCTATCATCAACTTAGTGCGAACATGTTCTATGACCACTTTGTTTTCTTTAACACGTTCTCTTATGGCTAAATACTTAATGTCGATATGTTTACTTCGACTACAACTCTTGTGGTTTTTAGCCAAAAATACAGCAGCTGAATTGTCACAGTACAGTTTAATTGGCCTAGCTATAGAGTTAATAATTCTAAGCCCTGAGATGAAACTCCTCAACCATATACCTTGCGATGTAGCCTCAAAACAAGCAACGAACTCTGCTTCCATAGTAGAGGTAGCAGTCAAGGTCTGCTTTGTACTCCTCCATGATATGGCTCCACCAAATAACAGAAATATAAATCCTGATGTTGATTTCCGAGAATCAACGAAGCCAGCAAAGTCCGAATCTGAGTAACCCTCTATCTCCAAA
The DNA here is from genome assembly GCA_900491605.1 of Calamus simplicifolius. NCBI lineage: Eukaryota > Viridiplantae > Streptophyta > Magnoliopsida > Arecales > Arecaceae > Calamus > Calamus simplicifolius. The sequence goes on along the minus strand of UESW01001731.1, from coordinate 72,626 downwards.
TGATCAGTTCGTCTATACATGAGCATGTAGTCCTTGGTCCCTTGAAGATACCTCATGACCTTTTTAGCAGCTCTCCAGTGGTCTAAACCTGGATTACTCTGATATCTTCCTAACATTCCTACTACAAATGCAATGTCAGGTCTTGTGCAAACCTAAGCATACATTAGGCTTCCAACAGCTGAAGCATATGAAATGTTGTGCATCTATTCCCGTTCAAGTTCATTTTTAGGGCACTGGTTCAAGGCAAACTTGTCACCCTTTACTATAGGTGCAATACTTGGTGAACAATTTTTATTTAAAATCTCTCCAAGACTTTATTGATATAAGTTTCTTGAGACAATCCTAAAATGCCTCGAGATCTTTCTCTATGAATCTTAATGCCAATGACATAAGATGCCTCACTCATATCTTTCATATCAAAATTTTTGGAGAGAAATTGTTTCACCTCATATAGCAACCCTTTTTCATTGGTTGCAAGTAGAATGTTATCTACATATATGACCAAGAAACAAATTTTGCTCCCACTAACCTTCTGGTATATACATTGATCCATGATGTTCTCTTCAAAACCAAAGGAAGAGATCACTTCATGAAATTTTAGATACCACTGACGTGAGGCTTGTTTCAATCCATATATGAATTTCTTAAGCTTGCAAACCAAATGCTCACTATCACCAGAGGAAAATCCTTCAGGCTGTATTATGTAAACCTCCTCCTCTAGATTTTCATTAAGAAATGCAGTTTCACATCCACTTGATGTAACTCAAAATCAAAATGAGCTATCAATGCCATAATTATTCCGAAAGAATCTTTCTTGGATACTGGAGAAAATGTCTTCGTGTAGTCGATTCCTTCCCTTTGAGTGAACCCTTTGGCAACGAGTATTGCTTTATATCTTTCAATGTTGCCTTGTGAGTCTTTCTTTATTTTAAAGACCCATCTACATCCAATGGCTTTTACACCATCAGGCAACTCAATAAGATCCCAGACTCGATTAGATGCCATAGATTCCATCTCATCCTTCATGGCATTGTACCATAAGTTTGATTCCTTAGTATAATCATCTTACACCATTAGAATTTTTCTTAAGATGATGATTTTAAAATTCATTAAATAGATAATTGATATGTTGTCTCCTATTTTGCATATTAGATTTATTTTATGCATGAATAAAATTATATTTGATGGTAGTGTTAAAAATCACAGGGCAAATCCTTCCAAGGTTTGATTGGTCAATTGGTGTCTAGAAAAGTAAAGAGATTGTGGTTACTTAATTGGTTCCGTTGACTAACCTAAGGAAAGCAATGGGGGACCCTCACTTCTCTTTCACTGGCCTAGCCAATTTGATTAATCCAGATCTAGATTTAAAATGTTATGTTGATTAAGATCATTATCTAATAATCATGCTAAATTGGTTAATTTATATGCATATAATGGAGTTCAAATGTCATGTGGTCAATATAATTTTGATTAATTGGGGAGTAGCCATAACATCTTTAATTAATCAAAATTATATATTGAGTTGCAAAGATCACATAAGGTTAAATGACATTAATTGTAATTAATTATATTAATGCACTGAATCTTATCCCACAGGAATTTTTATTGCATTGATATAATTAATTAGGATGGGATAAGAAATTATTTTCTTAATTACCCACATGAATTAAGAAAGAAATATAATTTGTTAGTTACATCATTAAGTTAATGAGTCTATTTAAGTATAATAACTTAGCCCACAGGTAGTTATTGTATGTTATTGATTCATGTTATTGCATATTTACATTGTTAAGACATGACAAAAGTTATATGCCTCAAATTCAGTTACATGAACATAATTTTATTTTTATGCAGCTATTTTGCCTGTTAATATTTCTGATATGAAATGTGATGTTCCCGATTTAAGTGGTGATAATTATAAATTATGGAAGGAGAGAATTATTCTTTAATTAGAATGCATAGATATTGACTATGCTATCAGGAAGGATGAACCACATTCAGTTATATCTACTAGCACTCAGGCTGAGATTGCTGTGTTTGAACGATGGGAGCGATCCAATCGCCTCAGTATGATGTTCATACGTACTAAAATTTCTGCTAGTATACGTGGTTCAATTCCTGAGTGCAAAAATGTCAAGGAACTTGTAAAGGCTATTGATGCACAATTTGAGTCTTCAGATAAGGCACTGGCTAGCACCCTAATGTCAAAATTGTCATCAATGAAGTTCACTACTGTTGGAGGTGTGCATGAGCACATCATGAAGATGAGGGACATTGCAGCTCAGTTGAAATCCCTAGAGGTTGAGATGTCAGAATCTTTCTTGGTGCACTTTATTTAAGCTCACTCCCATAATAGTATAGTCCCTTCAAAATATCTTACAACACACATAAGGACAAATGGTCAATTAATGAACTTCTGACCATGTGTGTTCAAGAGGAAGGGAGGTTATTTTGGAAATGGGAGAAAGTGTACATTTAGTCACTCAGAGAAAGACTGAAGCTCCCAAAGCCAAATGCAAAGGAAAGGGTAAAGTATCCATCCATACAAAAAATAAGGAGTACAAGTGCTTCTTTTGCAAGAAGAAAGGGCATATAAAGAAAGATTACCTCAAATTCAAAGCTTAGCTTGACAAGAAAGGTACTCTAACCTCATTCGTATGTCATGAATCTAATTTGGTTATATGTCATAACACATGATGGATTGATTCTGGTTCTACAATCCATGTTTCAAATACCTTGTAGGGTTTTCTAAATCAAAGAAAACCATTGGGAAGTGAACAAAGCATCTATTCAGGAAACAAGATGGGTTCACATGTGGAAGCGATTGGGACGTGCAGATTTATTTTAGTTATGGTTTTGTTTTGGATTTGGAAAAGACATTTTATATTCTAAGTTTCTCTAGAAATTTGATTTTAGTATCAAGGCTTGTACCAGCAGGATATTCCTTTAATTTTAATAAAAGCTCTGTTGATTTATTTTATAAATCTAAGCTTATTGGGAATGGTACATTGTCCGACAATCTTTTTCAAATTAATTTGAAAAATAATACCTCATATAATGTGATTTTTGCCCAAACTGGTATGAAAAGATGTGTTATGAATGAGAATTCCTCTATTTTGTGGCATCGGAGATTAGGTCATATCTCCATTGAGAGAATTAAAAGATTAGTAAAAGATGGAGTACTTGATACTCTTGATTTTGCTGATTTTGGTACTTATGTGGACTGCATAAAGGGAAAGCAAACTAACAAGTCCAAGAAAGATGCTAAGAGAAGTTCAGAAATACTGGAGATATACATACGGATATCTGTAGTCTAGATATGAACTCGTATGATCAAAGATACTTTATCTCATTTACTGATGACTATTCACGATACATGTATCTTTACCTGCTTCATAACAAGAACGAAGCATTAGATCCCTTTAAGGTATTTAAAGCAGAAGTAGAGAAATAATACGGCAAGCAAATTAAAATCATGAGGTCATATAGAGGTGGAGAATATTATGGTAGATACACTAAGAATGGACAAGCACCTGGTCCGTTTACTCGGTTTCTTGAAGAAAATGGAATTGTTGCACAATACACCATGCCAGGGTCTCCTGACCAAAACGGTGTAGCTGAAAGGAGAAACCGAACATTATTGGACATGGTAAGGAGCATGATTGCCAGCTCCAACCTACCTAAATCCTTGTGGACTGAAGCTCTTAAAATATCTGCATATATATTAAACCGGGTTCCAACCAAGGCTGTTTCCAAAATGCCATTTGAGTTATTTAAAGGTTAGAAACCAAGTTTGCAATATATACGTGTTTGGGGATGCCCATCTGAAGTAAGAGTTTATAATCCATAAGAAAAGAAACTAGACCCAAGGACTATTAGTGGATATTTTATTAGATATGATGAGAAGTCCAAGGGTTATAGATTTTATTGTCCATCTCACAACACTAGGATTGTGGAATCAAGAAATGCAAAATTTCTTGAGAATGACTTGATCAGTAGGAGTGATCAATCTCAGTATTTGGCTTCTTTCGAGAAAGATCATTCAGATATTTCAGCTTCCACTTCGAGTGAGGGATTGGTTGTTATTTATAGCACTCCTCAAGCTCAAATAAGTGCTCAATAACCAGTCATTGATATTTCACAAGCTGATGATAGTTTAGAAGATCATGTTGTTCATCAACAATCAGTTGTGCAAGATACTCCTCAAGAGGTCATTGACACAACATTAGATCAACTAATAAAGAAATCAGCAATTCCTAGTGATTATATTGTATATCTACATGAATCTGACTATAACATTGGAGCTGAAAATGATCCTAAAATGTTTTCACAAGCCATGAGTTCTAAGGAATTAAATTTGTGGTACAATGCCATGAAGGACGAGATGGAATCTATGGCATCTAATTGAGTCTGGGATCTTGTTGAGTTTCCTGATGGTGTAAAAGCCATTAGATGTAGATGGGTTTTTAAAATAAAGAAAGACTTACAAGGCAACATTGAAAGATATAAAGCAAGACTCGTTGCCAAAGGGTTCACTCAGAGGGAAGGAATCGACTACACATAGACATTTTCTCCTGTATCCAAGAAAGATTTTCTCCGAATAATTATGGCATTGATAGCTCATTTTGATTTTGAGTTACATCAAATTGATGTGAAAACTGCATTCCTTAATGGAGATTTAGAGGAAAAGGTTTACATGAAACAGCCTGAAGGATTTTCCTTTGGTGGTAGTGAGCATTTGGTTTGCAAGCTTAAGAAATCCATATATGGATTGAAACAAGCCTCACGTCAGTGCTATCTAAAATTTCATGATGTGATCTCTTCCTTTGGTTTTGAAGAGAATATCATGGATTAATGTATATATCAGAAGGTTAGTGGGAGCAAAATTTATTTCTTGATCCTATATGTAGATGACATTCTACTTGGAACCAATAATAAAGGGTTGCTATATATGAGGTGAAACAATTTCTCTCCAAGAATTTTGATATGAAAGATATGAGTGAGGCATCTTATGTCATTGGCATTAAGATCCATAGAGAAAGATCTCGAGGTATTTTAGGATTGTCTCAAGAAACTTATATTAATAAAGTCTTAGAGAGATTTCAGATGAAAAATTGTTCACCAAGTGTTGCACCTATTGTGAAGGGTGACAAGTTCGCTTTGAACCAGTGCCCTAAAAATGAACTTGAACGGGAATAGATGCACAATATTCCATATACTTTAGCTGTTGGAAGCCTAATGTATGCTCAGGTTTGCATAAGACCTAACATTGCATTTTCAGTAGGAATGTTGGGAAGATATCAGAGTAATCCAGGTTTAGACCACTGGAGAGTTGCTAAAAAGGTCATAAGGTATCTTCAAGGGACCAAGGACTACATACTCATGTATAGATGAACTGATTATTTGGAGATAGAGGGCTACTCAGATTCGGAGTTTGCTGCTGCGTTGATTCTCGGAAATCAACATCAGGATTTATATTTATGTTAGCTGGTGGAGCCATATCATGGAGGAATGCAAAGCAGACTTTGACTGCTACCCTACTATGGAAGCGGAGTTCGTTGCTTGTTTTGAGGCTACATCGCAAGGTGTATGGTTGAAGAGTTTTGTCTCAGGGCTTAGAATGTTGACTCTATTGCTAGGCCAATTAAACTGTACTGTGACAATTCAGCTGCTGTATTTTTGGCTAAAAACCACAAGAGTAGTAGTCGAAGTAAACATATCGACATTAAGTATTTAGCCAAAAGAGAATGTGTTAAAGAAAACACAATGGTCATAGAACACGTTAGCACTGAATTGATGATAGCTGATCCTTTGACTAAAGGCATGCCAATTAAGAATTTTAAGGATCATGTGATACGAATGAGACTTGGTTTCATGATATAATTGCATGGATAACAATTTGTACAAAGAAACTCTTATTTTAATTATTTGTTTATTTTTGATTCAGGTGTACACATTATTTGACTTTCGAGAAATGATAAAATTTTCTTTTGACTCTGAATAAACACATGGTTTATTCATTATGTTATGTTATCACATTTGGAATAGTGGTAAAGAAATTGAATGCATTGTAATACATAAAAGATAATATTAAATTGTAGAGGACCTATCGCTATGATTCATGTATTTGGTTTCTTGTTTAGTGTTGAGAATTGTGTATTAAGATAAAATATACGGACCAAGTGGGAGAATGTAGTATCCCATTTTAGTAGATGGTCCTATTTTATTGCGATATAGCTTAATCATTTGTGGATAATTTTCAACGTCATCCACTAGTTAATGAGTGATAACGATATCTCTTTAAATGGTGTTAAATGCCTACTTTGATGATCTCTTTAAATGGTGTTAAATGCCCACTTTGATGGGAGTAGGAGGTGGAAGGGATTTGAGAAATCTCTTTAAATAGAGATCCTTTCTAAGGTTTGCGATAACATTCGATAACACAATATCATCGAGAGAAAAACTAGAAGGAAGCAGAGATATTGGGTCCCTGATCAAGAGCATATCCTAAGGGCATACACCATCGTGCGCGATAGCTCATTGATTGGAAGCACTCAATCAAGGTTGTCGAAGCGATAGATCATAAGCAATGGCTGGAGGTAATACAAAGATCCTATCTATTAATTCTATACAATTTTATGTAGATTATTAATAGATTTCTAACCGTTGGTATCAGAGCATCAATACCTCTGCCTTGTTTTTGTTTGAGTGTTTCCATCATTTTAGATTTGATTATTGTTGGCCCAGATGACAACCCAAGAGGGGGGGGGGGGGGGTGAATTGGGTTCTTTAAAAAAAATTTAAACCTTTTGAAATATTTGTTTGCTTAGTGTGAGTGAAAGTGAATGCAGATGCAAAAACAAAATACAATCAATAAGATAGAGATAAAGGAGACATGGCAAACACAAAGATTTTATAGTGGTTCGGTGTATCCAACACCTACATCCACTCCCAAGATTCACTTGGGTCCACACTATAATCTTCCTTGATTACAGTCGAGTTGTTTTACAAGCTCACAACTCAAACTTGTTGTTTTTCCGAGATCACAACGAACCCAGCTGGTTTTCCGGGCTCACCAGCACAAAAACCATAACACAAGCTATACCAAGCTTGTACCGAGGTAAGACTACCTCCACTAGTTCAATCCCCCAGATTGAACTAGACACAAACAAAAGAAATATTGTTTTTCAAGTACACAGCTCCTCAATGAGCAAATAATCAAATAAATGAACAATGTTTAGAAAAGCCTGATTTGTAGTTGGTTGGCTTTTGAGCTTTTCTTCTTTTCTTCTTCTCCTTGCTAGATTGAATCAAGCCTTAGCTCCGATTCTTCACAGTTGAAGCAGTTGAGAAGGATTAAAAAGCAAGAAACTGATCCTCTTTCTCCAATTTGGGAAATCCACCAAAACTTTGATTTGAATGCCTTGGATTCCTCTTGAGCTTTTTGGAGTGGAGTGGATTTGAGCTAGAAGGTTTTTCTCTTGAGATTCAGGCTCTCTCTTTTTCGGATTTTTGAATTGGGATTTCTCTATTTCCGTTTTTCTTCTTTGTTTTTTTTTTCGTTCCTTGTTTTTGAATGATAGTCTTCCCTTTTTATAGATTTCTTTCAAACCATTTTTGGAAGAAAACTATCCGTTGGAGTGTACCTTGCAACAAAATATATCCGTTAGAAATAAAGTAAAATAGAAATATTACCGTTAGAGCTGATCTGGCAATTTGATTTTTCGTTCCAGGTGGGTTGGAGTCGACTCTAACTTTTCTGGAGTCGGCTCTAACTCGAAACACTTTAATCCGTTAATTCTGGAGTCGTCTCTGACTTTTCTGGGGTCGACAAGAAACTTTTCTGGAGTCGACTCTAACAGACCCGGAGTCGACTCTAAGTCGGGGCCAGAAAAATCAACGTTCTATCTTTTCTGTTGGAGTCGGCTCTAACAGTCTCGGAGTCGACTCTAACTTCCGTGCCAGATACTGGAGTCGGCTCTGTGATTCTCGGAGTCGACTCTAATGTCTGCAATCTTACCTAGACATTAGATTCGATCCAGAACAAGATTTAACTCCTGATTTTGATCATTCAATCGACTTATAATCTGAAAAACTTAATCAAAATCATTAGAGCCTTCAATTGTTATACTCAAATAGTTTTGTTAATCATCAAAATCATCAATTGGGTCAACAATCTCCCCCTTTTTGATGATAACAAAAACTTTGAGTATATGCATTCAAAAAATTCATTCGAACTAAAGATTATAGTCATTTTAAAGCTTAAAACATTTTTAATGAAGGATTTGATGCCAATATTCAAAGTGAACTTTTAAAATTATGCATGAGTTCTATATAAGCCATCAATTATGAACATTTAAACTAAATGTACAGAAAATTGCAATTAAGCTTGTTGTTAAGCTCCCCCTGCATTGAATAGCTCCCCTATATAAAAATCGAATTTTAATTGAACTGATTAAAATTTCAAGTCTCTTTCTTTTTGCATAAACAATCATTTCTCCCCCTTTCTTTCTTTCTTTTTGCATATTCAACCATCTCTCATTAAAATTTCAAGTCTTTTTTTTTTTGCATATTCAACCATCTCTCCCCCTTTTTTGTTATCAGCAATAAGGAGAGTATTAGATAAAGAAAGTTATTAGAGAAAAATTGTTGGTTCAATAAGACATAGGGATTCAAGCAGTCAATCATAGACAGATTTGAAAATGTGTAATTGCATTACATAAGTAAGAAACATTACATAAGTTGATTCAAGTACATTCCAAAGTGAGATACATTAGATACTCAAAATTCCTAAATACAAACTATCAAGATAAAGTAAACCTGGAGAACCTAAGATACAAAAGAGTATCAAAATCAAAATCAAAGTCAGATATGTTTGAATACAATTTTCTTCAAGTGACCTATGATTTCCATTACATCATCTTTTTGAGATTTCTTAAAATTTTCAAGACAAGCTTCAATCTGTGAGACTGCAAGGTCAATGTCCTTCTTCAGTTGACCAGTTGCATGAACATAAGATCCCGAGCCATCAGCAATGCCTTCCATCCTTTCAAAGATTTTGTGAAGTTCAGCACCAAAGGATTCAACAGAATTGCTTATGGAAAAGGAAATCATGTCAAGTCTCGAGTTAAGTTCTTCTTTTAGCTGATTGAAGTCTTCTTTTAATTGATTAATCTCATGAGATCTCTGACTGTCATATTCAGCAAGCAAGGCTCTCAACTGACCAATCTGCTCATCAGAGAATCTCCCAGAAGCAGTAACAGACAGATGTGGAGGAGAGGGAACTGTGCTCGGTCCAGCTTCTGAAGGTCCAGCTGTAGATGGTCCCGCAATAAATGGATCAGGGACTGATGGTCCCGCAGTGGATGGTCCAGGGATATCTTCTACTCTGGCCTCTTCAGTTCTATCTCTCTCAGCTCTTTCTTCTCGTCCTCCTTTCATCCAGATACCATTTAACTTCTTGAAGCCCATCCGATGAATAGTAGAAATACTATAATAGTCAGTGTGCCTTAATTTCCTTAGGGGTTCATTATCCATAATTAGCACACCTTGGCTTCTAAAGATCAATGTCAGAACCATACCATATGGCAGTGTAGATCTTTTCTTTGTAGCAGCCTCTGCCATATAACCAATCATCATGCCAGCTAGGTTGACTGGCCTTCCAGTTATAATACAATCCATCAAAAGAATGTCTCGCTCCGAGACGTACTCAAATCTACCAATTTTGGGGAATAAAATTCTTCCACATATGTTGTGTAGTAACCTGAGCTCCAGATTTAATTGATTAGCAAGAATTTCCTCAAACTCGGTTACATCCCTCCCTAACATTCTTGACAATGCACCACTTCTATCATCATGCTGATATTCCATAATACCAATTGTGGGCATTTCCAACAGATTTCCAAGGATTTCAGCAGTTATTACAACTCTAGTTCCTCTTACAATACTGACTAAACCGCCTTCTCCTCTACTCAAATCATTGTAAAATTCTCTCACTAGGGCAGGATAAGTGGGGATATCTAATGAACAAATCTTTTCCCACCCCATTTCTTTTAAACATCTTCCTATTGAGAAGCCCTCCGACTCAAAGAAATCAAAGTTGACCTTCCTTCCAGTTGTGATAGTCTTACCGGCTAGTTGATCTACTTTGGGTGAAGAGGGTGAAGGAGGGGAATCTTCTTGAGTGGCCGAAGAGGAGGATGGCGAGGGTTGCCTCCGAATCGTGCGTCGCCTCGTGGGAACGGACGCTCCTCCGATGAAACCGCGCCTCTTGGGTGCCATTGAGTTGATTGGAATGTGTAATCAAAGGTTTTGAGAAGATTGGGGAGGTTGGAAAGGCTTTGGAACTCCTTGGAGGGGTTTTGGGAGACGGATAAAATGATTTGGGGTCGACTCCGCCTTTTTATTTTTGACCTAGTTCGACCTAGAGTCGACTCCCGAAAACTGGGTGTCGGCTCCGAACCAGAAAGTCTGTCAGCGCTCGAATTAGAGTCGGCTCTACAGAAGCCGGAGTCGGCTCTAATTGCTTAGACAGAACATCAAAAACTAAGGTGTCGACTCCACAAACTGTTAGAGTCGACTCTAACAGTTTCAGAGATAAAAAATCAAGTTTCAAGGATCTGAAACTATTCAAATTAATCATCAAACTCTAGATAAATGTTCCTTAGCAATTGGGGAAACAATGAATCAAGATCTAGATAGATTTCCTTATTGAATATCGAGATTTTTCAAGAAATTGATGAAATCTAGATAGTTGTTCTTAAGAGTTTCAGAAAATTATTCCAAAGGATCACAAACTCCTAATTCTCCTCTAAGATAACAAAATCTCTCTTCACTTAAGGGTTTTGTAAATATATCTGCCAGTTGTTCTTCAGTATTCACATAATCAAGACAAATTTCATTATTGGCAACATGTTCTCTTATAAAGTGATATCTAATTTCAATATGCTTTGTTCTTGAGTGTTGAATTGGATTTTTAGTTAGATTGATTGCACTTGTATTATCACATCTTATAGGTGTCTTATCAAGTGTGATACCATAGTCTTCAAGTTGTCTCTTAATCCATAGGATTTGAGCACAGCAACTTCCAGCTGCAACATATTCTGCTTCAGCAGTAGATAATGCAACCGAATTTTGCTTTTTGCTAAACCATGAGATTAAGTTACTTCCTAAAAATTGGCATGCACCACTTGTGCTTTTTCTATCTAACTTACATCCAGCATAATCAGAATCAGAATAAGCAATCAGATTTAATGTTGAGTCTCTAGAATACCATAAACCTACATTTTTTGTTCCACTAAGGTATCTAAGAATTCTTTTAACAGCAATTAAATGTGATTCTTTAGGTTCAGACTGAAATCTAGCACATAAGCAAACAGCAAACATTATGTCTGGTCTACTTGCAGTTAAGTAAAGTAGGGATCCGATTATACCTCGATAATATTTTTGATCAACCTTCTTACCTTCTTCATCTTTGTCCAGCTTGCATGAAGGACTCATTGGTGTTCCGAGGGGTTTGATTGATTCCATACCAAACTTCTTTAGAATTTCTCTTGTGTACTTTGTTTGGTTGATAAAGATTCCCTCTTTGCTTTGTTTGATTTGGAGTCCAAGGAAGAAATTGAGTTCTCCCATCATGCTCATTTCAAATTCTCCCTGCATTAACTTAGCAAACTCTTGACATAGAAGATTGTTAGTAGCACCAAATACAATGTCATCAACATAAATTTGAACTACAAGTAAATCTTTATCTTTTCTTTTCAAAAACAATGTTTTATCAACATTTCCTCTTGTAAAATCATTTTCAATCAAAAATTTACTTAGTCTATCATACCAAGCTCTAGGTGCTTGTTTCAAACCATATAAAGCTTTGTGCAATTTAAAAACGTGATTTGGAAATTCATGATCTTCAAATCCCGGTGGTTGTTCAACAAATACTTCTTCATTTATTAATCCATTTAAAAATGCACTTTTGACATCCATTTGAAATAAATTAAAGTTCATGTGACATGCAAATGCAAGTAATAGCCTAATGGCTTCTAATCTAGCTACAGGTGCAAAGGTTTCATCAAAATCAATACCTTCTTCTTGATTATATCCTTTTGCAACTAATCTAGCTTTGTTTCTAATTACTATGCCATTTTCATCTAGTTTATTTCTAAAAACCCATTTTGATCCTATAACAGAATGATCTTTAGGTCTTTCCACTAATGTCCATACATTATTTCTAGTGAATTGGTTTAATTCTTCTTGCATAGCTAACATCCAATTATTATCTTTTTCAGCTTCTTCAATGGTTTTAGGTTCAATTTGAGAAACAAATGCAAGGTGATTACTAATATTTCTCATAGATGATCTAGTTCTTATTCCTTGAGATGGATCACCTATAATCAATTCCTTGGGATGACTATAAGCGTATCTCCAATCTCTTGGTAGATCTACATCATTATGATTAGTATTAATAACATCAGCATTAGGCGAATCATTATCTTTAGCTTCTTGTTCATGATCTGAAGATACATCAATATTAAGTTTTTCAAGATTGTTTTCGAGAATGTTTGTATCTTCCTCATCATCAATCCTTTTGGAACTTGATGCTAAAGATTCATCAAAAACTACATGAATAGATTCTTCAACAATTAAACTTCCTTTATTGAACACTCTATATGCTTTACTAGTTGTTGAATAACCTAAGAATATTCCTTCATCAGATTTTGCATCAAATTTACCTAAGTTATTTTTACCATTATTATGAATAAAACATTTACAACCAAATGCATGAAAATATTTAATGTTGGGTTTTCTATCATGCCATAATTCATAAGGTGTTTTCTTTAAAATAGGTCTTATTAATGCTCTATTTAGGATGTAACATGCTGTGTTAATAGCTTCCGCCCAAAAGTATTTCGGGAGTTTACTTTCACATAGCATGGTACGGGCCATGTCTTCTAGAGTTCTATTTTTCCTTTCAACTACTCCATTTTGTTGAGGGGTTCTTGGTGCAGAAAAATTATGATTAATACCATTTTCATTGCAAAAACTTTCAAATAAGTGATTTTCAAATTCAGTTCCATGATCACTTCTTAGAGACACTATGGTAGTGTTTTTCTCATTTGTTACTTTCTTGAAGAATTTCAGGAATATCGAGAAAGTCTCATCTTTGTGAGCTAAAAACATTACCCAAGTGAATCTAGAGTAATCATCTACTATCACAAGACCATATTTCTTTCCTCCTAGACTTGTGGTTCTAGTTGGTCCAAAAAGGTCCATGTGAAGTAGCTCTAATGGCCTAGAAGTTGAAACAACATTTTTAGATTTAAAAGAACTTCTCGTTTGTTTTCCAAACTGACATGCATCACATATTTTGTTATTTTCAAAATCTATTTTAGGTAGTCCTTTTACTAAATCCATTCTAATTAGTTTTGAAATCAGGTGTGTGCTTGCGTGACCTAATCTTCGATGCCACAACCAACCAATCTCATTCATATTAGCATTATTAGCAACTAAGCAATGATTATTAGTAGACAAATTGTCTAAGTCAATCAAGTATACATTGCCATTTCTATTTCCAATAAAAACAATGCTATTATCAATGGGATTAGCAACTGTGCATATAGAAGATTCAAATGATACTTTAAAACCTTTGTCACATAATTGACTAATGCTAATTAAATTATGTTTCAAACCATCAACATATAAGACATTTTCAATATATTGGAGGGAGTTATTTGAATGTTACCAAGCCCCAAGATTTGGCCTTTGCCATTATCCCCAAATGTAACTACTCCTCCTCTTTTGCTTTCGAGGGTGATGAATTGATCTTTGTCACCCGTCATGTGCCTTGAGCAGCCGCTATCAAGATACCACTTTCGCTTTGATCTTTTGGCCGCAAGACACTCCTGCAAAGATGATCAAGTCTTATGTTTAGGTACCCAAGCTTTCTTGGGTCCTTCATGGTTAGTAGCAATAAAAACTGTTCCTTTTGGAACCCATATTTTCTTTCCTTTAATATTTAAGTTTTTATTAGGTTTTAGAATTTTACATTCATAAGATTTATGTCCTTTTTGATTACATTTAAAGCATGTAAAATTACTTTGGCCAGCACACACAAAAATATTTTTCAATGATTTTTGTTTTCTAAAAGTGTTATACCCTAATCCGGCTTTGTCAAAAACTGCTTTTTGACTATTTAATAACATGTTCAATTTAGTTGAGCTTAAGGTAAACTTATCAACTATGTTCTTATATTTTTCAACCTCTTTCCTTAGTTTATCATTTTCATTGGAAATTAATTCTTTTTCTTTTACCAAAATTTCATTTTCAGATTTAAGTTTCTTAACTTCATTATTAAGATCTTCCTTTTCTTTAATGAAAGTTGAATTTTCATTTTTCAAAAGCTTGTATTTCTTTTTCAAAACCTTGAAATCGCCGACAAGTTCATTAAAAGCATCAAATAATTCATCAAATGCAAACTCATCGCAAGGGTTATCGGAACTTACCTCATCGTTGTCGTCGCCATAAAACATACATTTGCGACTTCCTTTTGTTCTTCTTCTTCGGAAGAAGATTCTTCGCTATCACTCCAAGTCGCCACATAAGCCTTCTTTTTTTTTTGTAGGCTTTCTTTAATTTAGGACATTCATTCCTAAAGTGCCCGGTTTATTACACTCATAGCAAGTCAAGGGGTCTTTCTCTTTTTCTTTGTCCTTGTCCTTGTTTTTATCCTTTTCTCCTTCCCACTTTGCTCCAAATTTCTTCTTGTGGAAGGGTTTCTTTCTCCTCATGAATCTTTTAAACTTTTTAGCTAAGAGAGCAGTCTCTTCATCATCATCATCATCATCATCGCTGCTGCTCTCTTCTTCTTTTGCAGCTTTGAGGGCAATCACTTTCTTCTTCTTTGTGTCCTCCTCTACGTGCTGCTTCATTGTCAACTCATGGGTCATAAGTGATCCTAGAAGCTCCTCTAAGGGCAGAGTGTTGAGGTCCTTTGCTTCTTGGATTGCTGTCATTTTGGCTTCCCATGATCTTGGTAGTGACCTAAGAATTTTTCGAACAAGTTCTGAGTTAGTATATGTCTTACCAAGACTTTTTAAACCATTTACAATATCTGTAAATCTAGTATACATGCATGCAATGGTTTCAGATTGTTCCATGCTAAATAACTCATATTTATGAACAAGAATATTAATTTTAGATTCTTTTACTTGGTTGGTACCCTCATGGGTAACCTCTAATCTATCCCAAATCTCCTTTGCGGAATTACATGTGGAGATTCTATTAAATTCATTTGCATCTAAAGAGCAATATAAAACATTCATGGCTTTAGCGTTAAGCTGTGCCATCTTCTATCATTATCATTCCAGTCCCTTTCGGGCTTAGGAACAATAGTGCCATCAATAACATGTGTGGGTGTACTAGGTCCATTAATTATAACACCCCATAGTTCATAGTCAGAAGCTTGAATGAATATCCTCATTCTAGCTTTCCAATATGAATAATTTGAACCATTAAACAGTGGGTCTATTCGTAGAATGACCTTCAGCAAATGATCCAACTTGAGCTGCCATTTGGATCTTTAGCTCTTGATCGTGTGATCAAAATCTAATGAGCAGCTCTGATACCAATTGTTGGCCCAGATGACAACCCAAGAGGGGAGGGGGGGGGGTGAATTGGGTTCTTTAAAAAAAATTTAAACCTTTTGAAATATTTGTTTGCTTAGTGTGAGTGAAAGTGAATGCAGATGCAAAAACAAAATACAATCAATAAGATAGAGATAGAGATAGAGATAAAGGAGACACGCAAACACAAAGATTTTATAGTGGTTCGGTGTATCCAACACCTACGTCCACTCCCAAGATTCACTTGGGTCCACACTATAATCTTCCTTGATTACAGCTGAGTTGTTTTACAAGCTCACAACTCAAACTTATTGTTTTCCCGGGATCACAACGAACCCAGCTGGTTTTTGGGCTCACCAGCACAAAAACCCTAACACAAGCTATACCAAGCTTGTACCGAGGTAAGACTACCTCCACTAGTTCAATCCCCCAGATTGAACTAGACACAAACAAAAGAAATATTATTTTTCAAGTACACAGCTCCTCAATGAGCAAATAATCAAATAAATGAACAAGGTTTAGAAAAGCCTGATTTGTAGTTGGTTGGCTTTTGAGCTTTTCTTCTTTTCTTCTTTTCTTCTTCTCCTTGCTAGATTGAATCAAGCCTCAGCTCCGATTCTTCACAGTTGAAGCAGTTGAGAAGGATTGAAAAGCAAGAAACTGATCCTCTTTCTCCAATTTGGGAAATCCACCAAAACTTTGATTTGAATGCTTGGATTCCTCTTGAGCTTTTTGGAGTGGAGTGGATTTGAGCTAGAAGGTTTTTCTCTTGAGATTCAGGCTCTCTCTTTTTCGGATTTTTGAATTGGGATTTCTCTATTTCCATTTTTCTTTTTTGTTTTTCCCGTTTTTCGTTCCTTGTTTTGAATGATAGTCTTCCCTTTTTATAGATTTCTTTCAAACCATTTTTGGAAGAAAACTATCCGTTGGAGTGTACCTTGCAACAAAATATCCGTTAGAAATAAAGTAAAATAGAAATATTACCGTTAGAGCTGATCTGGCAATTTGATTTTTTGTTCTAGGTGGGTTGGAGTCGACTCTAACTTTTCTGGAGTCGGCTCTAACTCGAAACACTTTAATCCGTTAATTCTGGAGTATTCTCTGACTTTTCTGGGGTCGACAAGAAACTTTTCTGGAGTCGACTCTAACAGACCCGGAGTCGACTCTAAGTCGGGGCCAGAAAAATCGACATTCTATCTTTTCTATTGGAGTCGGCTCTCACCGTCTCGGAGTCGACTCTAACTTCCGTGCCAGATACTGGAGTCGGCTCTATGATTCTCAGAGTCGACTTTAATGTCTGCAATCTTACCTAGACATTAGATTCGATCCAGAACAAGATTTAACTCCTGATTTTGATCATTCAATTAACTTATAATCTGAAAAACTTAATCAAAATCATTAGAGCCTTCAATTGTTATACTCAAATAGTATTGTTAATCATCAATATCATCAATTGGGTCAACAATTATTTTGGTCTCTATTTCTCTCACATAGGGATAGTCCAAAGGGGAGGTTACTAGTAGTACCCTGCATTATTTGACCCAACGGACGTGTGGTAGGGATATTAGGGACGCACCAAAAGGAAGGCTACTGGTAGCACCTTGGTGCGTTTTACCCAACTACCTACGTACCAGGAGAGTTAATAGATCGCCATGAAGTTTGTTTGAGACCATCAGAATTTATTTCTTTTATTCTTTGAAATGGTTTAAAATCATCGTCTTAAAAATTTTTTTTTGTTAATTAAAACACGTCCAGTCGTAGCTCATTATTCCATTGGGCCAATCTATGCAAAACACGGTAGGCATAGAGACTCAGAAGGCATATTTTAATACAAAAATTTAAACTTAAGAAACAAATGATAAAAACAAATCATATCACATGATATAATAAAATATTAAACAGATAATAGCATGCATTTAAAATTTAACCAAATGGATAAGATGCTATTTCAACCTCTCTTTTTTAAAATTATACGAAAAGCAAAAAAAAAAAAAAATCGCGTCTAAACAAGCTAGCTGAACAAATGCTTGCCAACCACCTTCTTTATAATGGATATAATAAATTAAATCATATCCTAAAATTTGTTTATCCATATCATCTCCCGTTATACTGCATGAGAGAAGAAAAGGCTCTTCTAAAATCGCGGAAGAAATTTTAACAACCATATCATCTCCCAGCGGCCAAGCATAAGAATAGGAAGAAAAACAATTCAAAACCTTTTTTTATAACAGCTAAAATCATGTTCTTTTTTAAAAAAAAATCCATGCTTTAACTTAATGGCATCGCCAACCCTCACCCGCAAACAGGTCCTCACCACATGGCACCATAATGTCAATGAGAGAGGATTCACCGCATGGCCTGCATCATAATGTCATGGTCATTTAATGTCTACATGACCATGTATTTTTTAACTGAATAGGATTCACCGCTCAAAAACTCTATGCAGGAGAAGGGAAAGGGAAAGGACATTTCCGCTCAAATCTGTAAGCCAAAAAAAATGGAACCATAAAACCATCCCACGGGTGTTTGAACTTAAGAATGTGGGATTAAAAAACCGAAGAGTAACACAACACAATTGATATTTCATCAATTATATCAACTTTCTTTTATTTAAACCATATCAAAGAATAAAAAAATAAATTTCGATGGTCTCAAACAAACTACATGGTGATCTATTAACTCTCTTGGTATAGGTAGTTGGGTAAAACGCACCAAGGTGCTACCAGTAGCCTCCCTTTTGGTGCATCCCTAATATCCCTACCATACGTCCGTTGGGTCAAATAATCCAGAGTACTACCAGTAGCCTCCCCTTTGACTATCCCTATGTGAGAGAAATAGAGACCAAAATAATCAAATCTGAAATGATGGAAACACTCACAACAAAAACAAGGCAGAGGTATTGCTGCTCTGATACCAACTGTTAGAAATCTATTAATAATCTACACGAAATTGTATAGAATTAATAGATATGATCTTTGTATTACCTCCAGCCATTGCTTATGATCTACCGCTTTGAGAACCTTGATTGAGTGCTTCCAATCAATAAGCTATCGCACACGATGGTGTATGCCCTCAGAATATGCTCTTGATCAGGGACCCAATATCTCTGCTTTCTTCTGGTTTTTCTCTCGATGATATTGTGTTATCATATGTTATCGCAAACCTTAGAAGGGATCTCTATTTAAAGAGATTTCTCAAATCCCTTCCACCGCCTACTCCCATCAAAGTAGGCATTAACACCATTTAAAGAGATCATCAAAGTAGGCATTTAAGATCATTTAAAGAGATATCATTATCACTCATTAACTAGTGGGTGGCGTTGAAAATTATCCGCAAACGATAAAGCTATATCGCAATAAAATAGGACCATCTACTAAAATTATCCGAACAAATGCTTGCCAACCACCTTCTTTATAATGGATATAATAAATTAATCATATCTTAAAATTTCTTTATCCATATCATCTCCCGTTATACTGCATGAGAGAAGAAAAGGCTCTTCTAAAATTGCGGAAGAAATTTTAACAACCATCATCTCCCAGTGGCCAAGAACAAGAATAGGAAGAAAAATAGTTCAAAACTTTTTTTTTATATATACGGCTGAAATCACGTTCTTATAGGAAAAAAAATCTATGCTTTAACTTAATGACATCACCAACCCTCACCCGCAAATAGGTCCTCACCACATGGCACCATAATGTCAGGGAGAGAGGATGTTCACCGCATGGCCACTTAACATCCGCATGGCCTCATCATAATGTCATAGTCATCTGTTAGAAATCTATTAATAATCTACATGAAATTGTATAGAATTAATAGATAGGATCTTTGTATTACCTCCAGCCATTGCTTATGATATACCTGCTTCGAGAACCTTGATTGAGTGCTTCCAATCAATAAGCTATCGCACACAATGGTGTATGCCCACAGGATATGCTCTTGATCAGGGACCCAATATCTTTGCTTCCTTCTGGTTTTCTCTCGATGATATTGTGTTATCGAATGTTATCGAAAACCTTAGAAGGGATTTCTATTTAAAGAGATTTCTCAATCCCTTCCACGACCTCTCTCATCAAAGTAGGCATTTAACATCATTTAAAGAGATCATCAAAGTAGGCGTTTAACACATTTAAAGAGATATTGTTTTCACTCATTAACTAGTGGATGGCGTTGAAAATTATCCGCAAAGGATTAAGCTATATCACAATAAAATAGGACCATCTACCAAAATGGGATACTACATTCTCCCACTTGGTCCACATATTTTATCTTAATCCATAATTTTCAACACTGAACAAGAAATCAAATACATGAATCATAGCGATAGGTCCTCTATAATTGAGTATTATCTTCTATGTATTACAATGCATTCAATTTCTTTAGCACTATTCAAAATGTCACAACATAATATAATGAATCAACCATATGTTTATTCAGAGTCCAAAAGAAAATTTTGTCATTTCTCGAAAGTCAAATAATGTGTACACCTGAATGAGAAATAAACAAATAATTAAATAAGAGTTTCTTTGTACAAATTGTTATCCATGCAATTATATTATGGAACCAAGTCCCATCCGTACCATATGATCTTTGAAATTCTTAATTGGCATACCTTTAGTCAAAGGATCATCTATCATCAATTCAGTGCTAATGTGTTCTATGACCACTTTGTTTTCTTTAACACGTTCTCTTATAGCTAAATACTTAATGTCGATATGTTTACTTAGACAACCACTCTTATGGTTTTTTGCCAAAAATATAGCAGCTGAATTGTTACAGTACAGTTTAATTGGCTTAGCAATAGAGTCAACAATTCTAAGCCCTAAAATGAAACTCTTCAACCATACACCTTGCGATGTAGCCTCGAAACAAGAAACGAACTCCACCTCCATAGTAGAGGTAGCAGTCAAAGTCTGCTTTGCACTCCTCCATGATATGGTTCTACAAGCTAACATAAATATAAATCCTGATGTTGATTTCGAAGAATCAATGCAGCTAGTAAAATTTGAATATGAGTAGCCCTCTATCTCCAAATGATCAGTTTGTCTATACATGAGCATGTAGTCCTTGGTCCCTTGAAGATACCTCATGACCTTTTTAGCAACTCTTCAGTGGTCTAAACCTGGATTACTCTGATATCTTCCCAACATTCCTACTGCAAATACAATGTCAGGTCTTGTGCAAACCTGAGCATACATTAGGCTTCCAATAGCTGAAGCATATGAAATGTTGTGCATCTGTTCCCGTTTAAGTTCATTTTTAGGGCACTGGTTTAAAGCGAACTTATCGCCCTTTACAATAGGTGCAACACTTGGTGAACAATTTTTCATCTGAAATCTCTCTAAGACTTTATTAATATAAGTTTCTTGAGACAATCCTAAAATGCCTCGAGATCTTTCTCTATGGATCTTAATGCCAATGACATAAGATGCCTCACTCATATCTTTCATATCAAAATTCTTGGAGAGAAATTGTTTCACCTTATATAGCAACCCTTTATCATTGGTTGTAAGTAGAATGTCATCTACATATAGGACCAAGAAATAAATTTTGTTCCCACTAACTTTCTAGTATATACATTGATCCATGATATTCTCTTTAAAATCAAAGGAAGAGATCACATCATGAAATTTTAGATACCACTGACGTGAGGCTTATTTCAATCCATATATGGATTTCTTAAGCTTGCAAACCAAATGCTCACTATCACCAAGGAAAATCCTTCAGGCTGTTTCATGTAAACCTCTTCCTCTAGATCTCCATTAAGGAATATAGTTTTCAAATCCATTTGATGTACTCAAAATCAAAATGATCTACCAATGCCATAATAATTCAGAGAGAATCTTTCATGGATAAAGGAGAAAATGTCTCAGTGTAGTCGATTCCTTCCCTCTGAGTGAACCCTTTGGCAACGAGTCTTGCTTTATTTCTCTCATGTTGCCTTGTGAATCTTTCTTTATTTTAAAGAACCATCTACATCCAATGGCTTTTACACCATCAGGCAACTCAATAAGATCCAGACTCGATTAGATACCATAGATTCCATCTCGTCCTTCATGGCATTGTACCACAAGTTTGATTCCTTAGAACTCATGGCTTGTGAAAATGTTTCAGGATCATTTTCAGCTCCAATGTTATAGTCAGATTTATGTAGATAGACAATATAATCACAAGGAATTGCTGTTTTCTTTATTCTAGTTGATCTTCTTAATGTTGTGTCAATGACCTCTTAGGAGTATCTTGCACAACTGATTGTTGATGAACAACATGATCTTCTAGACTACATCAGCTTGTGAAATATCAATGACTGGTTGTTGAGCACTTATTTGAGCTTGAGGAGTGCTATAAATAACAACCAATCCCTCACTGAAGTGGAAGCTGGAATATCTGAATGATCTTTCTCAGAAGAAGCCAAATACTGAGATTGATCACTCCCACTGAATCAAGTCATTCTCAAGAAATTTTGCATTTCTTGATTCCACAATCCTAGTGCTGTGAGATGGACAATAAAATCTATAACCCTTGGACTTCTCAGCATATCCAATAAAATATCCACTAATAGTCCTTGGGTCTAATTTCTTTTCTTGTGGATTATAAACTCTTACTTCAGATGGGCATCCCCAAACACGTATATGTTGCAAACTTGGTTTCCAACCTTTAAATAACTCAAATGGCATTTTGGAAACAGCCTTGGTTGGAACCCGGTTTAATATATATGCAGCAGTTTTAAGAGCTTCAGTCCACAAGGATTTAGGTAGGTTGGAGCTGACAATCATGCTCCTTACCATGTCCAATAATGTTTGTTTCTCCTTTCAGCTACACCGTTTTGGTCAGGAGACCCTGGCATGGTGTATTGTGCAACAATTCCATTTTCTTCAAGAAACCGAGCAAACGGACCAGGTGCTTGTCCATTCTCAGTGTATCTACCATAATATTCTCCACCTCTATCTGACCTCACGATTTTAATTTGCTTGCCGCATTGTTTCTCTACTTCTGCCTTAAATACCTTAAAGGCATCTAATGCTTCGTTCTTATTATGAAGTAGGTAGAGATACATATATCGTGAATAGTCATCAATAAATGAGATGAAGTATCTCTGACCATACAAGTCCATATCTGGGCTACAGATATCCGTATGTATGATCTCCAGTATTTCGAACTTCTCTTGGCATCTTTCTTGGACTTGTTGGTTTGCTTTCCCTTTATGCAGTCCACACAAGTGCCAAAATCAGTAAAATCAAGAGTATCAAGTACTCCATCTTTTACTAATCTTTTAATTCTCTCAATGGAGATATGACCTAATCTCCGATGCAAAATAGAGGAATTCTCATTCATAACACATCTTTTCATACCAGTTTGGGCGTGCATCACATTATAGGTGGTATTATTTTTCAAATTAATTTAGAAAAGATTGTCTGACAATGTACCATTCCCAATAAGCTTAGATTTATAAAATAAATCAACAGAGCTTTTATTAAAATTAAAGGAATATCCTGCTGGTACAAGCCTTGACACTGAAATCAAATTTCTAGAGAAACTTGGAATATAAAATGTCTTTTCCAAATCCAAAACAAAACCAGAATCTAAAATAAGTCTGCACGTCCCAATTGCTTCCACATGTGAACCCATCTTGTTTCCTGAATAGATGCTTTGTTCACTTCCCAATGGTTTCCTTTGATTTAGAAAACCCTGCAAGGTATTTGAAACATGGATTGTAGAACCAGAATCAATCCACCATGTGTTATGACATATAACCAAATTGGATTCATGACATACGAATGAGGTTAGAGTACCTTTCTTGTCAAGCCAAGCTTTGAATTTGAGACAATCTTTCTTTATATGCCCTTTCTTCTTGCAAAAGAAGCACTTGGACTCCTTCTTGTCTTCTGTATGGATGGATACTTTACCCTTTCCTTTGCGTTTGGCTTTGGGAGCTTTAGTCTTTCTCTGAGTGACTAAATGTGCACTTTCTCCCATTTCTAAAATCAGCCTCCCTTCCTCTTGAACACACATGGTCAGAAGTTCATTAATTGACCATTTGTCCTTATGTGTGTTGTAAGATATTTTGAAGGGACTATACTGCTGTGGGAGTGAGCTCAAAATAAAGTGCACCAAGAAAGATTCTGACATCTCAACCTCTAGGGATTTCAACTGAGCCGCAATGTCCCTCATCTTCATGATGTGCTCACGCACACCTCCAACGTAGTGAGCTTCATTGATGACAATTTTGTCATTAGGGTGCTAGCCAGTGCCTTATCTGAAGACTCAAATTGTGCATCAATAGCCTTCAGAAGTTCCTTGACATTTTTGCACTCAGGAATTGAACCACGTATACTAGCAGAAATTTAGTACGTATGAACATCATACTGAGGCGATTGGACCGCTCCCATCGTTCATACGCAGCAATCTCAGCCTGAGTGCTAGTAGATGTAACTGAATGTGGTTCATCCTTCCTGATAGCATAGTCAATATCCATGCACCCTAATTGAAGAAGAATTCTCTCCTTCCATAATTTATAATTATCACCACTTAAATCGGGAACATCACATTTCATATCAGAAATATTAACAGGCAAAATAGCTGCATAAAAATAAAATCATGTTCATGTAATTGAATTTGAGGCATATAACTTGATGTCATGTTTTACCAATGTAAACATGCAATAACATGAATCAATAACATACAATAACTACCTGTGGGCTAAGTTATTATACTCAAATAGACTCATTAACTTAATGATGTAACTAACAAATTATATTCCTTTCTTAATTCCTGTGGGTAATTAAGAAAATAATTTGTTATCGCATCCTAATTAATTATATTAGTGCAATAAAAATTCCTGTGGGATAAGATTCATTACATTAATATAATTAGTCACAATTAATGTCATCTAACCTTATGTGATCTTTGCAACTCAATATATAATTTTGATTAATCAAAGATGCTGTGGCTACTCCTCAATTAATCAAAATCATATTGATCACATGACATTTGAATCCATATAGATTAACCAATTTAGCATGATTATTAGGTAGTGATCTTAATCAACGTAACATTTCCAAATCAAGATCTGAGTTAGTCAAATTGGCCAGGCCAGTGAAAGAGAAGTGGGGGTCCCCCGTTGCTTTCCTTAGGTCAGTCAACGGAACCAATTAAGTAACCACAATCTCTTTACCTTTCTAGACACCAATTGACCAATCAGACCTTGAAAGGATTTGCACTGTGATTTTTTACACTACCACCAAATTCATGCATAGAATAAATCTAGTATGCAAAACAAGAGACAACATTTCAATTATCTATTTAATGAATTTTAAAATTATCATCTTAAGAAATTTTTGTTAATTAAAACACGTCCGGCCGTAGCTCATTATTCCCTTGGGCCAGTCTATGCAAAACACCGTAGGCATAGAGACTCAGGAGGCGTATTTTAATACAAAAATTTAAACTTAAGAAACAAATGATAAAAACAAATCATATCACATGATATAATAAAACATTAAACAAATAATAGGATGCATTTAAAATTTAACCAAATGGATAAGATGCTATTTCATCCTCTCTTTTTTTAAAATTATGCGAAAAGCAAAAAAATCGCGCGTCTAAACAAGCTAGCCGAACAAATGATTGCCAACCACCTTGTTTATAATGGATATAATAAATTAAATCATATCCTGAAATTTCTTTATCCATATCATCTCTCGTTATACTTCATGAGAGAAGAAAAGACTCTTCTAAAATCGTGGAAGAAATTTTAACAGCCATATCATCTCCCAGTGGCCAAGCACAAAAAATAGGAAGAAAAACAGATCAAAACCTTTTTTTTTGTTGGCTTACGGATTTGAGCGAAAATGTCCTTTCCCTTTCCTTTCTCTTGCATAGAGTCTTTGAGTGGTGAATCGTGCTCAGTTAAAAAATATGTGGCCATGCAGACATTAAATGACCATGACATTATGATGCGGCCATGCGGACGTTAAGTGGCCATGCGGTGAACATCCTCTCTCCTTGACATTATGGTGCCATGTGGTGAGGACCTATTTGCGGGTGAGGGTTGCCATTAAGTTAAAGCATAGATTTTTTAAATGAAAAAATGTAACCAATTTAGCATGATTATTAGGTAGTGATCTTAATCAACATAACATTTTCAAATCAAGATCTGAATTAATCAAATTGGCTAGGCCAGTGAAAGAGAAGTGGGGGTCCCTTGTTGCTTTCCTTAGATCAGTCAATGGAACCAATAAAGTAACCATAATCTCTTTACTTTTCTAGACACCAATTGACCAATCAAACTTTGAAAGGATTTGCACTGTGATTTTTTACACTACCACCAAATATAATTTTATTCATGCATAAAATAAATCTAATATGCAAAACAGGAGACAACATATCAATTATCTATTTAATGGAGTTCAAATGTCATGTAGTCAATATAATTTTGATTAATTGGGGAGTAGCCACATCATCTTTAATTAATCAAAATTATATTGAGTTGCAAAGATCACATAAGGTTAAATGTCATTAATTATAATTAATTATATAAATGCATTGAATCTTATCCCATAATTTTTATTGCACTGATATAATTAATTAGGATGGGATAAGAAATTATTTTCTTAATTACCCATAGGAATTAAGAAAGGAATATAATTTGTTAGTCACATCATTAAGTTAATGAGTCTATTTAAGTATAATAACTTAGCCCATGGGTAGTTATTGTATGTTATTGATTCATGTTATTGCATGTTTACATTGGTAAGACATGACATCAAGTTATATGCCTTAAATTCAGTTATATGAATAAAATTTTATTTTTATGTAGCTATTTTGCGTGTTAATATTTTCGATATGAAATGTGATGTTCCTGATTTAAGTGGTGATAATTATAAATTATGGAAGGAGAGATTCTTCTTTAATTAGGGTGCATGGATATTGACTATACTATCAGGAAGGATGAACTACATTCAGTTACATCTACTAGCACTTAGGTTCGCTCCCATAGCAGTATAGTCCCTTCAAAATATCTTACAACATACATAAGGACAAATGGTTAATTAATGAACTTATGACCATGTGTGTTCAGGAGGAAGGGAGGCTGATTTTGGAAATGGAAGAAAGTGTACATTTAGTCACTCAGAGAGGGACTAAAGCTCCCAAAGCCAAACGCAAAGGAAAGGGTAAAGTACCCATCCATACAAAAAACAAGGAGTACAAGTGCTTCTTTTGCAAGAAGATAGGGCATATAAAGAAGATTGCCTCAAATTCAAAGCTTGGCTTGACAAGAAAGGTACTCTAACCTCATTCGTATGTCATGAATCCAATTTGGTTATATGTCATAACACATGGTGGATTGATTCTAGTTCTACAATCCATGTTTCAAATACCTTGCAGGATTTTCTAAATCAAAGAAAACCATTGGGAAGTGAACAAAGCATCTATTCAGGAAACAAGATAGGTTCACATGTGGAAGCGATTGGGACGTGCAAACTTATTTTAGATTCTGGTTTTGTTTTGGATTTGGAAAAGAAATTTTATATTCCAAGTTTCTCTAGAAATTTGATTTCGGTGTCAAGGCTTGTACCAGCAGGATATTCCTTTAATTTTAATAAAAGCTCTGTTGATTTATTTTAAAATCTAAGCTTATTGGGAATGGTACATTGTCCGACAATCTTTTCTAAATTAATTTAAAAATAATATCTCTTATAATGTGATGCACGCCCAAACTGGTATGAAAAGATGTGTTATGAATGAGAATTTCTCTATTTTGTGGCATTAGAGATTAGGTCATATCTCCATTGAGAGAATTAAAAGATTAGTAAAAGATGGAGTACTTGATACTCTTGATTTTGCTGATTTTGACACTTGTGTGGACTACATAAAGGGAAAGCAAACCAATAAGTCCAAGAAATATGCCAAGAGAAGTTCAGAAATACTGAAGATCATACATACGGATATCTATAGTTCAGATATGGACTCATATGGTCAAGATACTTCATCTCATTTATTGATGACTATTCATGATATATGTATCTCTACCTACTTCATAACAAGAACGAAGCATTAGATGCCTTTAAGGTATTTAAAGCAGAAGTAGAGAAACAATGCAGCAAGCAAATTAAAATCGTGAGGTCAGATAGAGGTGGAGAATATTATGGTAGATACACTGAGAATGTACAAGCACCTGGTCTGTTTACTCGGTTTCTTGAAGAAAATGGAATTGTTGCACAATACACCATACCAGGGTCTCCTGACCAAAATGGTGTAGCTGAAAGGAGAAACCGAACATTATTGGATATGGTAAGGAGTATGATTGCCAGCTCCAACCTACGTAAATCCTTATGGACTGAAGCTCTTAAAACAACTGCATATATATTAAACCGGGTTCCAACCAAGGCTGTTTCCAAAACACCATTTGAGTTATTTAAAGGTTGGAAACCAAGTTTGCAACATATACCTGTTTGGGGATGCCTATCGATCTGAAGTAAGAGTTTATAATCCATAAGAAAAGAAACTAGACCCAAGGACTATTAGTGGATATTTTATTGGATATGCTGAGAAGTCCAAGGGTTATAGATTTTATTGTCCATCTCACAGCACTAGGGTTGTGGAATCAAGAATGCAAAATTTCTTGAGAATGACTTGATTAGTGGGAGTGATCAATCTCAGTATTTGGCTTCTTCTGAGAAAGATCATTCAGATATTCCAGCTTTCACTTCGAGTGAGGGATTGGTTGTTATTTATAGCACTCCTCAAACTCAGATAAGTGCTCAACGACCAGTCATTGATATTTCACAAGCTGATGGTAGTCTAGAAGATCATGTTGTTCATCAACAATCAGTTGTGCAAGATACTCCTCAAGAGGTCATTGACACAATATTAAGAAGATCAACTAGAATAAAGAAATCAGCAATTCCTAGTGATTATATTGTGTATCTACATGAATCTGACTATAACATTGGAACCGAAAATGATCCTAAAACGTTTTCACAAGCCATGAGTTCTAAGGAATCAAACTTGTGGTACAATGCCATGAAGGATGAGATGGAATCTATGGCATCTAATCGAGTCTGGAATCTTATTGAGTTGCCTGATGGTGTAAAAGCCATTGGATGTAGATGGGTCTTTAAAATAAAGAAAGACTCACAAGGCAACATTGAAAGATATAAAACAAGACTCGTTGCCAAAGGGTTCACTCAGAGGGAAGGAATCGACTACACTGAGACATTTTTTTCTGTATCCAAGAAAGATTTTCTCCGAATAATTATGGCATTGATAGCTCATTTTGATTTTGAGTTACATCAAATGGATGTGAAAACTGCATTCCTTAATGGAGTCTAGAGGAAGAGGTTTACATGAAACAGCCTAAAGGATTTTCCTCTGGTGATAGTTAGCATTAGGTTTGCAAGCTTAAGAAATCCATATATGGATTGAAACATGCCTCACATCAGTGGTATCTAAAATTTCATGATGTAATCTCTTCCTTTGGTTTTGAAGAGAACATCATGGATTAATGTATACCAGAAGGTTAGTGGGAGCAAAATTTATTTCTTGGTCCTATATGTAGATAACATTCTACTTGCAACCAATGATAAAGGGTTGCTATATGAGGTGAAACAATTTCTCTCCAAAAATTTTGATATGAAAGATATGAGTGAGGCATCTTATGTCATTAGCATTAAGATCCATAGAGAAAGATCTTGAGGCATTTTAGGATTGTCTCAAGAAACTTATATCAATAAAGTCTTGGAGAGATTTCAGATGAAAAATTGTTCACCAAGTGTTGCACCTATAGTAAAGGGTGACAAGTTCGCTTTGAACCAGTGCCCTAAAAATGAACTTGAACGGGAACAGATGCACAACATTCCATATGCTTCAACTGTTGGAAGCCTAATGTATGCTCAGATTTGCATAAGACCTGACATTGCATTTGCAGTAGGAATGTTGGGAAGATATCAGAGTAATCCAGGTTTAGACCACTGGAGAGCTACTAAAAAGGTCATGAGGTATCATCAAGGGACCAAGGACTACATTGTTGGCCCAGATGGCAACCCAAGAGGGGGGGGGGGGGGGGTGAATTGGGTTCTTAAAAATTTTAAGACTTTTTGAAATGTTGTAAACTCAAGATGTGCAAGTGAGAGAAATTAACTTATAAGCAATACACAAACTAAATATAAAGAGATAGAGTGAGAGACAAGTGAGCACGGCAAACACAAGATATTTTTATAGTGGTTCGGTGCAACCAACACCTACGTCCACTCCTAAGATTCACTTGGGTCCACACTATAATCTCCCTAGATTACAGCCGAGTTGTTTTACAAGCTCACAACTCAAACTTGTTGTTTTTCCGGGATCACAACGAACCCAGCCGGTTTTACACGGGCTTACCAGCACAAAACCCTAACCCAAGCTTAACCAAGCTTGAACCGAGATAAAACTACCTCCTCTAGTTCAATCCCCCAGATTGAACTAGGCACAAACAAAATAAGTATTGTTTTTGAAATACAAAGCTCCTCAATGAGCAAATATACAAATTAAGAATAACAAGGTTTAGAAAAGCCTGATTTTGGATTGGTTGGCTTTTGAGCTTTTCTTCTTTTCTTCTTTTCCTCTT
>UESW01001731.1:16178-36383 GCA_900491605.1 Calamus simplicifolius | reverse complement strand
TGGTCCCATCGAGCAAATGGGTATGACGGTTGGTGAGTTTGGTCCCATCAACTGCGCGGGTTAGGCGGTAGGTGGGCCTGGCTCTATCGGGCCATGCAGGCCAGGCGGTAGGTGGGTCTGATCGTGTCAAACAGCGCAGGCCAGGCGGTAGGTGGGCCTGGTCTTGCCAGTCAGTGCGAGCTGCCTTAGAGAAGACAGGGCCGCTGAAGTCGCCTTGGAGGAGGTGGGGCCGCTGGGACTGCCTCGGAGAAGTCGGGACGCTGGGAGCCGACTTGGAGGAGGCGAGGCTGCTGGGGCTGCCTTGGAGAAGTCGGAGCCGCTGGGGGCCGACTTGAAGGAGGTGCGGCCCGCTGAAGAGTGGGGCCGCCTTGGAGATGCGCGGCCGCCGAGGTCACCTTAGAGAAGTCGGGACTGCTGGGGGCCAACTTGGAGGAGGTGCGGTCTGCTGAAGAGCGGGGCCGTCTTGGAGACACACGGCTCCACTGAAGAGCAGGGCTGCCTGAAGAAGCGAGGCCGCCTGCCCTGTCTACGCCATCAATTAGCTTCTCCATTAACGTCTACATGGTGCCATCGGCCACATCAAATGCTCCCCTGCTCCTGAGCTCTCGAGGCCACGCGTCCGTTGACCCTTGGGCAAAATGAGCATGAAAATTTGTAATAACTATTGGCTTTCGCGCGCCTTCAATTGTCAGGGGTGCGGCGCATCCTCCCAATGCTATGTCGCATCAAAATTCTTTCGTAATCAAATAATTCTAGATGGCCTTTCATCCTAAGCGGCCCTTCCTCACAATAATTCTAGACGGCCTTTCATCTTAAGCGGCCCCTCCACACAATAATTCTAGGTGGCCTTTCATTTTAAGCGGCCCCTCCTCACAATAATTCTAGGCGGCCTTTCATCTTAAGCGGCCCTCCTCACGATAATTCTAGGCGCCTTTCATCTTAAGCGGCCCCTCCTCACAACAATTCTAGGCGGCCTTTCATCCTAAGCGGCCCCTCCTCACAACAATCCTAGGCGGCCTTTCTTCTAAGCGGCCCTCCTCAACAATCTTAGGCGAGCTTTCATCCTAAGCGGCCCCTCCTCACAACAATCTTAGGCGGCCTTTCCTCCTAAGCGGCCCTCCTCAACAATCTTAGGCGGCCCCTTCTCGACAATCTTAGACGGCCCCTCCTCGACAATCTTAGACGGCCTCTTCCTCGATGGCCTTCTCAACCGCATTTATGTGCCGAGGCATTTATGGTCTTATAAAAGCCCTCGCTTCAAGGCATTTATTGGAGAGCATTCAATAGAATAGAGCATTCAATGTCAAGTCATGGACCAAGAGGAGAGAGAGACTGCGGAGTCCTAAGCGGCCTCTTCCTCTGCGGCCTTCCTAAATGGCCATCCTAGGCGGCAGTCCTAGGCGGCCTTCCTCAACGGCCATCCTAAGCGGCCTTTCTAGGGGCCATCCTAGGCGACCTTTCTAGGCGGCCATCCTAGGCGGCCTTTCTAGCGGCCATCCTACGTGGCCTTTCTAAGCGGCTTCGGTTTCAGACTCCCAATGCAACCACACGATGACTCCCTACCACATTTATGTGCCAGGGCATTTATGGCCACGTGCATTTATGGCTACCACATTGACTCCCTTTTTGGTCCCATACACGATAAAAGATGGCGTAGAGAAGCCAGGACGAGGAGTTTCCCACTCCCCATCTTATGGAGGTCCTCGACGACCTTTTCTAGCTTCTTCCCGCTGGGCGGCCCCGAGTAATCCCAGATGGCTCCCGACATTTCCATGACGGCAGCCAAGAGCAATCCTAGGCGACCTCACCGGACCCAGGTCCCACATATGCCTTCCCGGCCTCAGCCAGCAACATCCTCGTGGAGCAGAGGCCCTAGGCGGCCACCAGTGCCCCTAGGCGACCTGCTTCTCCTAGCTAGCAAGCTCCTCCAAGCCAGCCGTCCACGGTGGCCCCTCGCCCAACGACCGCGACCTTCCGCGGACCTTCCGACTCTACACGCCAAGTAGAGGGTATGGCCTCCATGGCTAACCAAGGCCCAGGTCCAGGCATTAGAATTGGACGAAGGGACGATATAGCTTCTCCACGTGTCAGGTGGCATATGCATAAGCCAGAGGCATCGTTGAGTGGCCTATGGGTCCGAGGGTACTATTAGCCTTTATTTAATTCAAGAAGGGACTCATGGAGACTAAACAAGGACTCTGGCCATTAAATAAATACTCAAGATCAATGTACTAGAAAAGGCCAGCTGTGCACACTTGATCTGCGGATGAAATCATGACTTGCATGAAGTAGGACGATGCTTTTAGTCCTGACATATCACTAAAAGACAATGCCTGCAGCTCTGACATTCTACTAAGAGGTAAGCTTTATTGAAAGTTATCGTTTATCCTTGACAAGTAGCAGCATTTTGAGCCTCACAGATGTCAGCCCTGATAATTCACCCACCAAAAGTCCTCAGTCATCATGACACTTCAGCCACTCAGACTAAATGAGCCCCCAAAAGTCATGGTCCATCATAAGGCTCCACGTGACTCCTTCCCACTAGAGGACAAGAACCTAAACTTCTCCAGCAAGTTACACAGAGTATAAAGGTAAATAAATTAGGTTAGAAGAGGTAACTCTAGAAACTCAACACGCTCATTCTGAGCCTCTCACTCTTTCTCTTTCGAGCTTTCTCAAGCTCACGGCTGTTGCCCAGAGTACTAACTTGAGCGTCGGAGGGTCTCCGCCGGAATACTCAGTCGTGAGACTTCTTGCAGGCTTTGAAGACAAAGGAAGGGCTCCAATATTCTATGGAGGAACGACCGACGCTCAAGGACGCTGACTCAAAGTGATCGGGCATCAACAGATTGGCGCGCCAGGTAGGGGGCGGCTGTGCTAAAGGAAAGAGAGCTTTGTCTACCTGATCTGTAAGTCTTTGTCCCCTCTAAAATAGTGCCGAAGGTCCTCACCAATCATGCTGGGGGGCATCCACATCGCACTGGGCAGGATAAGACCATCGTGAAGCTTTCAGGAGATTGCAGTCTCCTACCCCCCGCTCAAGCTGCCACTCCTCTCATTGCTCATCTTCTGAGCCATCTGGGAAAGATCTTAATCCTAAAGAAGCATCTGGATAGACAGCACCAGCGGCCAGAGGAGCTCAATTAAAGGCTCAACAGACAGCCGAAGGTGGATTGCAACATGGTCAGCAGAATAATTTCCAAAAAGGGGGCAAACTTGGGGCATTATCCATGGCCTGTCACTTCAAGTATTTGTAGGCATTTTGATTCTAGTGGTAGTAGGCCAAGAGGTGTTGATGCAATTAATGCAAGATGAAAGATGAAGATAAAAGGCTTTGACTACTGACTTTACCAAAACCCTCTATGTTTCTCTCTCTTCCTGCCTATTGCACCCAAGAGCCAAACCAAGCTCGAGCCCTCTTGCGGATTCGGTTCCAGCTGCTCTCAGACTTTAGCACTGAGGGTGACCAATTCCTTCAAAGGAAAAACACTGCGCAAGGGCAAAAAGCTATGAAAGAGGATGTTGGCCCAGATGGCAACCAAGAGGGGGGGGGGTGAATTGGGTTCTTAAAAATTTAAGACTTTTTGAAATTTAATTGATTAGTTAGCAAGATGTGCAAGTGAGATTAACTAATAAGCAATGAACAAGCAGTTAATAAAGAGAGATAGAGATAGAGAAAATGAGCACGGCAAACACAAGAATTTTATAGTGGTTCGGTGCAACCAGCACCTACGTCCACTCCCAAGATTCACTTGGGTCCACACTATAATCTCTCTAGATTACAGCCGAGTTGTTTTCCAAGCTCACAACTCAAACTTGTTGTTTTCCGGGCACAACGAACCCAGCTGGTTTTAACTCGGGCTTACCAGCACAAAACCCTACACGTTGTTTTTCGGGCTCACAACGAACCCAACACAAGCACTCCGGCTTGTAACGAGGTATACCTACCTCCACTGATTCAATCCACTGATTGAATCAGCAACAAAAAATAAAGTGTTTAACAATAAATGCTCCTTTGAGCAGATATACAAATTAAGTAAAAATAAAAAGGTTAGAAAAGCCTGATTTTTGCAGATGGTAGGCTTGGGCTTTCTCCCTTCTTCTCTTCAACTCCTCTTGAAGTGTGGAATCAGCCTCAGCAAGATTCTTCACGTTGAAGCTTTTGGAGTTGAGATGAAGCTTTTTCTTTTGAAAATCCTGATTTGACCTTTGAAATGCTTGGATTTTCTTTGCTTTTGTGGATTGATGAGAAGGAGCAGACGAATCTCTCTCTTGGATTTCACTCCTTTTGAATCACTCTCTTTGAGCTAAATGATTTTTCAATAAGCTCTGTTTTTCCCTCTTTTCAAAGATATTCTTTTCTCTCTTTTTGATTTTCTCTTTGTTTTGATTTGAAAAGAGCTCCTCTATTTATAGATCTGCAAAAATATATCCGTTAGAGACAAGAAAAATAGCCGTTATTCAAAAATCTTACCGTTGGGGCTGATGTGTCATCGTTAAAAATCGCCCCAGATTTGCGGAGTCGACTCGAGCTTGGGGAGTCGGCTCGAGGTCGATTACCAAAAATAGAAACATTTTAAATTAGGGGTCGACTCGCGAAAAAAAGTGTCGACTCCTGAAAGTCGGGAGTCGACTCGAGGAAACTGGGAGTCGACTCGAGAAGTGCTCAAAAAACATGCTTCTGTTGTCTGAGCGGAGTCGGCTCGCACAGTCAGGAGTCGGCTCGCAAGAATTCAGGGGTCGACTCTTGAAAACCAAGGGTCGACTCGAGAAATCACAAACTGGGAGTCGACTCGGAAACTCAGAGTCGGCTCGGGAACGATACAAAAATCAGAAAAATTTCTGATTGACTTTAAAATTGTCCCAATTAAATTTAAAATATAAATTTGACTTGAATACATTAAATATGACATTAACATGATTCAAGACATGTTTCAAGAATTCATTGATTGAAATATAATGTATAAAATCTTTTTGAAATCTTTAATATTGAAACTTCTTTTTCAAGATTCAAAATCATTATTAACATTGAAAGTTCATTCCTTTCAATTTGAATAAGCTCAAGGTTTTTGATAAAAACTCATTTATTCCTTTAAAACTCATGGCTTTTGGAAATCATCAAAATCAATAAGTTGGGGCAATTATGTTTCAATAATTTCTCAACAATCTCCCCCTTTTTGATGATGACAAAAACATTGAGTATATGCATTTAAAATTGAAAAAATTTGTGATTCCAAAATCAATTTTGTGTTCATGGAAAGGCTCCCCCTCAATGAGGTAGCTCCCCCTATTAATTTCAAAATTTTTAAAATCAAAAATTAAGCAATTTTATTTAATTTATCTCTTCCCCTTACTCTCCTCTCTTCACAATGCATATACGATTAAATAAAATCTCTCCCCCTTTTTTGTAATCAACAAAAAGGTTAGAAATCAAATCAATTATTAATCATTCAATTCATTTTCAATTCATCATTCAAAGCATTCAATATTCATACAATTGAACAAAAGTAACATCAAACTTTTCATTACTTCAAAATGAAACTTACATAAAGTAAAAACATCAAAATTACATGAAAATTAAATTCTTCTAGTAATTCTATTAAATGATCTACAATTTGCTTCATTCCTTCACATTGAATCTTACATAATCTTTGAGTTTTTCATCAACAAAGTGCAAGCAGTGAATTTTGTCTTGAAGCTCTGCGTTGCATTGGCATAGTCTCTGAGTCTCCACAAATATCCTTAAGTTCTTCAAAATATTCTTCAAGTCTTCACTTAAGGAGGTGATGAGCTAAGAGTAGACTCAATCGATGAACCGATCACTAAGAGAATAAAGCTTCTTTCAAATTCATAAATTTTCATTAAATTCAGTTTTCAATCTTTTTTGCTCAATTAACTCAGATTTGAATAAAGATAAGCTGATCTAACTGAATCAGAAAAACTACAGATGATGGAAGACTGAGCAGGAGCAATAGGGAGCAGGGGTAGGAAGAGGAGCTGGAGAATCTGGAAAGGAACTGAGGAGGCTCAGGAGATGAATGTCTCAAGAAGGTCTGGGGCCTCAGCATCTATCTCTATCCTGTTCTTTCCTTTCCCAATTTCCATTTTTCTTAATAAACCCATTCGATGAATAGTGCCAAAGTATAATAATCAGTATGTCTTAATTCCTTCTTGGCTCACTATCACTAAACACAATCCCTTGGCTTTGAAATAACTTAGTTAAATCATGCCATAGGGCAAGACTTGATTTCTTCTTCCCACACAATCAGCAATGTACCAAAATCATCCTAGGCAGATTATGGTTTCCTGAACAACAGCATCCATACAAAATATCTCTCAGAAACATAGTCAAATCTGCCTGTCTTGGGAAATAAATCCTACTGCAGATATTGTGTAAATCTCAGTTCCAATGGCAAGTTGACTTGCAAAACTTCTTCAAATCCTCAAAGTCTGTTCAATAGGGTGAGAGCAGGAGACCTATCTTCTGGGCAAATGTGGAGGTCCAGACAAGGGTAATTTAAAAGTCTAGATAAGAATAGGAGTAATGTTTAGACCATGCCTCTCACTTGCTACTAAGCCATCATCTCCTCTAGTCAAATTCTTGTAAAATTCTTTACCAAGGCAGGATAGGTGGGACAATCCAATGAACAAATTTCAAATCCCATCTCAATAACTGTCCCAATATAAATCCCTCATTCTCAAATAATTCAAAATCCACCTTCCTTCCCGTTGTACAACTCTACTGGCTAGGAGATCTACCTGAGGAGTGGAGCTGGAGCAGGAGAATCACTGGAAGGGTAGAAGATGAATCCGGACGGCTCGCGGACGGGTCGTCGACGGTCCTTTTCCTCTTCACCCGGCGCCACTAGCTAGCTCCACGGGTTTTGGGTGCCATAGATCTTGAAGGAGTGATAATCAGGGTTATTTGAAGTTTGGAGGGTTTGGGAAATTTTGGAGAGGATTTGGAAGATTAAGAATGAAATGTCCGTCGGGTCGACTCGTGCCCTAGATAATCGACTGGGACCACGTCGAGTCGACTCGCGCAAAGTGTGGAGTCGGCTCGCGAAAGTCACAGAGCACGGACCGAACTCGAGTCGACTCGCTCAGAGAGGGGTCGACTCCTGAGTTTCAGAGAAACTCGAGTCGACTCCGATACTCTCGAGTCGGCTCCGAGACCATTTCAGAAAAAAAAATTGAATTCAGAGAATCTGAAATGTCCGGATTTGATCTTTGAGTATGATTAAAAATCATGGATTGAGAGATCAAATTGATATGAGTTCTAGATAATTTCCTTAAGATTTTGAGAAGAATTAGATATTTCCTTAAGGTTTCAAAATTTATTCAAAAGGATTACAAATTCCTAATTCTCCTCTAAGATAACAAAATCTTTCTTCACTTAAAGGTTTTGTAATATGTCAGCTAATTGTTCTTCAGTGTTTACATAATCAAGACAAATTTCATCATTAGCTACATGTTCTCTTATAAAATGATATCTAATTTCTATGTGTTTTGTTCTTGAATGTTGAATTGGATTTTTAGTTAAATTGATTGCGCTAGTGTTATCACATCTTATGGGTGTCTTATCAAGTGTGATACCATAGTCTTCAAGTTGTCGCTTAATCCATAGGATTTGCGCACAGCAACTTCCAGCTGCTACATATTCAGCTTCAGTAGTTGATAATGCAACTGAATTTTGCTTTTTGCTAAACCATGTGATTAAGTTACTTCCTAAGAAATGGCATGCACCACTTGTGCTTTTTCTATCTAATTTACATCCAGCATAATCAGAATCTGAATATGCAATTAGGTTTAATGTGGAGTCTCTAGAATACCATAAACCTACATTTTTTGTTCCATTTAGATATCTTAGTATTCTTTTAACAGCTATTAAATGTGATTCTTTAGGTTCAGATTGAAATCTAGCACATAAACATACTGAAAACATAATATCTGGTCTACTTGCTGTTAAATAAAGAAGGGATCCGATATACCTCGATAATACTTTTGATCAACCTTTTTACCTTCTTCATCTTTGTCCAGCTTGCATGAAGGACTCATTGGAGTTCCGAGGGGTTTCATTGATTCCATACCAAACTTTTTGAGTAGTTCTCTTGTGTATTTGGTTTGGTTGATAAAGATTCCCTCTTTGCTTTGTTTGATCTGGAGTCCAAGGAAGAAGTTGAGTTCTCCCATCATGCTCATCTCGAATTCTCCCTGCATCAACTTTGCAAATTCTTGACAAAGAGATCGTTAGTAGCACCAAAAATAATGTCATCTACGTATATTTGTACTACAAGTAAATCTTTACTTTTTCTTTTCAAAAACAAAGTTTTATCAACATTTCCTCTTGTAAAATCATTTTCTATTAAAAATTTACTTAACCTATCATACCAAGCTCTAGGTGCTTGTTTCAAACCATATAAAGCTTTGTGCAATTTAAAAACGTGATTTGAAAATTCGTGATCTTCAAAACCTGGTGGTTGTTCTACATAAACTTCTTCATTTATAAATCCATTTAAAAATGCGCTTTTTACATCCATTTGAAATAAGTTAAAATTCATATGACATGCAAATGCAAGTAATAGCCTAATGGCTTCTAATCTAGCTACAGGTGCAAAGGTTTCATCAAAATCAATACCTTCCTCTTGATTATATCCTTTAGCAACCAATCTAGCTTTGTTTCTAATTACTATGCCATTTTCATCTAGTTTATTTCTATAAATCCATTTTGATCCTATTACTGAATGATTTTTAGGTCTTTCAACTAAAGTCCAAACATTATTTCTTGTAAATTGATTTAGTTCTTCTTGCATTGCTAACATCCAATTATTATCTTTTTCAGCTTCTTCTATAGTTTTAGGTTCAATTTGTGATACAAATGCAAGATGATTACTAATATTTCTCATGTATGATCTAGTTCTTATTCCTTGAGATGGATCGCCTATAATCAATTCCTTGGGATGACTATGAGCATATCTCCAGTCTCTTGGAAGATCTATATCATTATGATCAATATTGACATCATCGTCCTTATGTGAATCATCATCTTTAGCTTCTTGCTCATGATCAGAAGATACTTCAATATTAAGTTTTTCAAGATCTTTTTCAATTATGTTTGTATCTTCCTCATCATCAAGCTTTTCAGAACTAGATGCTAAAGACTCATCGAAAACTATATGAATGGATTCTTCAACTACTAAGGTTTTCTTGTTAAAGATTCTATAAGCTTACTAGTTGTTGAATAACCTAGAAAAATTCCTTCATCAGATTTAGCATCAAATTTTCCTAAGTTGTTTTTACCATTATTATGAATGAAACATTTACATCCAAATGCATGAAAGTATTTTATATTTGGTTTTCTTTCATTCCATAATTCATAAGGTGTTTTCTTTAATATTGGTCTTATTAAAGCTCGATTTAAGATGTAACATGCTGTGTTAATAGCTTCCGCCCAAAAGTACTTTGGTAAGTTGCTTTCGCATAGCATGGTACGGGCCATGTCTTCTAGAGTCCTATTTTTCTTTCAACTACACCATTTTGCTGTGGAGTCCTAGGGGCTGAAAAATTATGATTAATTCCATTTTCAGTGCAGAAATTTTCAAATAAGTGATTTTCAAATTCTGTTCCATGATCACTTCTTAGAGATACTATAGTAGTGTTTTTCTCATTTGTGACTTTCTTGAAGAATTTCAGGAATATCGAGAAAGTCTCATCTTTGTGAGCTAAAAACATTACCCAAGTATATCTAGAATAATCATCTACAATCACTAGACCATATTTCTTTCCTCCTAGACTTGTGGTTCTAGTTGGTCCAAAAGATCCATGTGAAGTAGCTCTAGTCCCCTAGAAGTTGAAACAATGTTTTTAGATTTGAAAGAACTTCTAGTTTGTTTTCCAAATTGACATGCATCACATATTTTATTATTTTCAAAATCTAGTTTAGGTAATCCTTTAACTAAATCCATTTTAATTAGTTTTGAAATAAGGTGTGTGCTTGCATGACCTAATCTACGATGCCACAACCAACTAATTTCATTTATGTTAGCATTGTCAGCAATTAAGCAATGATCACTCAAAGATAATTTTTCTAATCAACTAAGTAAACATTGCCATGTCTATAACCAGTAAATACAATGCTATCATCAATAGAATTAGTTACAGTGCATATAGAAGATTTAAATGAAACATTAAAGTTTTTATCACATAATTGACTTATACTAATTAGATTATGCTTCAAACCATCAACATAAAGTACATTATCAATAAATATAGATGGAGTTATGCGAACTTTACCAAGGCCCATAATTTGACCTTTACCGTTATCGCCAAACGTCACAACTCCACCTTTCTTTTCTTCCAGGGTGATGAATTCATCTTTGTCACCCGTCATATGTCTTGAGCAGCCACTATCAAGGTACCACTTTTTCTTTGATCTTTTGGCTACAAGACATTCCTGCATTTTAATTTATGTTTTATGTATTGTTTCTTCCTTCTTTAGTTTCTTCCTTTATATTTTTTGTAGTTCTTTCATTCATACTTAAGTTGGCTTTTTGCATCATAACACACTAAGGGCTCTTTTTCTTTTCTTTCTCCTTGTCCTTTTTCTTATCCTTTTCTCCTTCAAATCTTGCTCCAAATTTCTTTTTATTGAAGGGCCTTTTTCTCATAAACCTTCTGAATTTCTTGGCCAAGAGAGCAGTTTCTCATCATCTTCATCATTACTTTCACTGCTGCTCTCTTCCTTTCTGCAGTCTTGAGGGCAAAAGTTTTCCTTCTTTTTGTTTCCTCCTCAACATGCTGCTTCATTGTTAGCTCGTGGGTCATTAAGGATCCTAGAAGCTCTTCTAAGGTAGTGCATTGAGGTCTTTGGCTTCTTGGATGGCTGTGACTTTTGCTTCCCACGATCTTGGAAGTGACCTAAGAATTTTGCGAACAAGATCAGCATTAGTATAAACTTTTCCAAGACTTTTCAAACCATTCACAATATCAGTGAATCTAGTGAACATGCATGTGATGGTTTCAGTTTGTTCCATGTAAATAATTCATATTTATGAACCAAAATATTTATCTTTGATTCTTTTACTTGGTTTGTTCCTTCATGTGTAATTTCCAACCTATCCCAAATTTCTTTTGCGGAATTACAAGTTGAGATTCGGTTGAATTCATTTGAGTCTAAGGAACAATACAAAATATTAATGGCTTTAGCATTTAATTGTGCCATTCTCCTATCATTATCATTCCAATCCCTTTCGGGCTTAGGAACAATAGTGCCATCAATTAAGTGTGTGGGTGTACTAGGTCCATTAATTATAACTCCCCAAAGCTCATAGTCAGAAGCTTGAATGAATATCCTCATTCTAGCTTTCCAATATGAATAGTTGGTTCCATTAAAAAGTGGAGGTCTATTCGTAGAATGACCTTCAGCAAAACTTGAACCACTTTGTGTTGCCATAAGGATCTTTAGCCCTTGATCGTGAGATCAAATTCTAAATGAGCACTTGCTCTGATACCAATTGTTGGCCCAGATGGCAACCCAAGAGGGGGGGGGTGAATTGGGTTCTTAAAAATTTAAGACTTTTTAAATTAATTGATTAGTTAGCAAGATGTGCAAGTGAGATTAACTAATAAGCAATGAACAAGCAGTTAATAAAGAGAGATAGAGATAGAGAAAATGAGGCACGGCAAACACAAATAATTTTATAGTGGTTCGGTGCAACCAGCACCTACGTCCACTCCCAAGATTCACTTGGGTCCACACTATAATCTCTCTAGATTACAGCCGAGTTGTTTTCCAAGCTCACAACTCAAACTTGTTGTTTTACCGGGCACAACGAACCCAGCTGGTTTTAACTCGGGCTTACCAGCACAAAACCCTACACGTTGTTTTTCTAGGGCTCACAACGAACCCAACACAAGCACTCCGGCTTGTAACGAGGTATACCAACCTCCACTGATTCAATCCACTGATTGAATCAGCAAAAATAATAAAGATTGTGTTTGAACAATAAAGTGCTCCCTTTGAGCAGATATACAAATTAAGTACAAAATAAAAAGGTTAGAAAAGCCTGATAATTTGCTGATGGTAGATGCTTG
This sequence comes from Calamus simplicifolius, assembly GCA_900491605.1. Lineage (NCBI taxonomy): Eukaryota > Viridiplantae > Streptophyta > Magnoliopsida > Arecales > Arecaceae > Calamus > Calamus simplicifolius. Next base: position 24,290 of record UESW01001731.1, on the reverse strand, counting down.
GGCTTTCTCCCTTCTTCTCTTCAACTCCTCTAGAAGTGTGGAATCACGCCTCAGCAGATTCTTCACGGTTGAAGCTTTGGAGTTGAGATGAAGCTTTTCCCTCTTTTGAAAATCCGAGATTTGACCTTTGAAACGCACTTGGATTTTCTTCTGGCTTTTGTGGATGATGAGAAGGAGCAGACGAATCTTTCACTTGGATTTCACTCCTTTTGAATCACTCTCTTTGAGCTAAAAGATTTTTCAATAAGCTCTGTTTTTCCCTCTTTTCAAAGATTTCTTTTCTCTCTTTTTGATTTTCTCTGGGTTGTTTTGATTTGAAAAGAGCTCCTCTATTTATAGATCTGCAAAAATATAGCCGTTAGAGACAGGAAAAAATAGCCGTTATTCAAAAATCTTACCGTTGGGCTGATGTGTCAACTTAAAAATTGCGCCCAGATTCGCGGAGTCGACTCGAGCTCTGGGGAGTCGGCTCGAGGTCGATTACAAAAATAGAAACATTTTAACCATTGAGGGGTCGACTCGCGAAAACATAAGTGTCGGCTCCTGAAAGTCGGGAGTCGACTCGAGGAATACTGGGAGTCGACTCGAGAAGTGTTCAAAAAACATGGGTTCTGTTGTTTGAGCGGAGTCGGCTCGCACAGACAGGAGTCGGCTCGCAAGAATTCAGGGGTCGACTCTTGAAAACCAAGGGTCGACTCGAGAAACTCAGGCAAACTGGGGAGTCAACTCGGAAACTCATGAGTCGGCTCGGGACCGATACAAAAATCAAAAAAATGTTCTGATTGAGTTTAAAACTTGTCCCAATTAAATTTAAAATATAAATTTGACTTGAATACATTAATTATGATATTTAACATAGATTCAAGATATGTTTCAAGAATTCATTGATTGAAATATAATGTATCAAAAAAAATTTCTTTTTGAAATCCTTTGAGCATACAACATGAAACTTCTTTTTCTAACAGTTCAAAATTCATTTGATATAACTATTGAAAGTTCATTCCTTTCAATTTGAATAAGCTCAAGGGTTTTTGATAAATAAACATATTGTATTCTTTAAGATACTCATGGCTTTTGGGAATCATCAAAATCAATAAAGTTGGGGCATTTATGTTTCAATAATTTCTCAACAGAGGAGTCAGGACGTAAGCCTCTGGATCGAAAGCGGGATGAGCTCAGATCATGTGTACGTGGACACGAGCTTGTAGAGGAGGTGGGAGAGCTTGCAAAGGATTTACCCCAGATGCATAACGTCGAAGAAGATTTTGAGAAATTGAAGGTTTCTGAAGATTGTTCCCAGTTACCTGAGGAGGGAAACCATATTTCGGAGAAAGGTCTTTGCAGCTTCTCCACCACTTCAAAAAACCAAGAATCTGAAACCAAAAGTCACTAAATTCTAATGGTGTGACTGCGGCGGAAGAAACTAATCGGGAGAGTGTCCAGAAGAAAAGAAAAAAAAAACTCATACATTAAATGATGCTAGTGGACGTCTGATGAGGGAAGAGTTAGCATTCTCAGCAATGGACAAGTGATGACACCCAAGCGAGGACAGACCACTAGCGGGCTGAAGTACCCAGGTCAGCAGCAGGAGACCAATTTCTCCAAAGAAGAGCTCCCAAGCCCTTAATCGACACCAAACACGATGCAAAGGCAAAAAGCCTTGAAAGCTAAGTATACCACACTCTGAGAACAAAGTTTCTTTTCATATAGTCCAATAGATTTCTTTTTATTTGACTTCCTAACCCCTCAGTGGCCCAAGGGACACAGACACCCTGGACCGGCACAAGAAACCTCCGGAGGTTCAAGCCCTGTGTCCTAAGTGGCCCCAAGCTAAACCCCTGTGGCAATGTGGTACAAAAAAAAAAAAGAAGAGAAAAAGAAAAAGAAAGGAAAAAGAAGTTTTCCATTCAATTTCTCAAAAGCCACTCGGACCGGCCAAGCGACCGCCGAGGTAGTTTACCGGTAGCCCTGCGATCATAAGGACACCCCCGGACCAGTGTGAGAAACCTTCGAGGCGGTTCAAGTCCTATGGTCTCAGCGGCTCCGAGTCAACATCCGGTCCGGTCGAGAAACCCGCGAGGCGGTTTTATTTTTGCCCTATCAATAAAGGCTACCCTTCGGGGTTCAAAATGACCCTGAGCCAGGTCAAAGTGCCCTCAGGTCACCCTTCGGGGTTAAAGGCTCCCGAGCATGGTCCCACCACAGCGACTCTCGGGTTACCCTTCGGGGTTTCAAAAAAGGACCCTGAGCTAGGTCAAAGTGCCCTCAGGTCACCCTCTGGGGTTAAAGGCTCCCGAGCATGGTCCCACTACAGCGACTCTCGGGTCACCCTTCGGGGTTTCAAAAAAGGATCCTAAGCCAGGTCAAAGTGCCCTCAGGTCACCCTCCAGGGTTAAAGGCTCCCGAGCATGGTCCCACAACAGCGACTCTTGGGTCACCCTTCGGGGTTTCAAAAAAGGACCCTGAGCCAGGTCAAAGTGCCCTCAGGTCATCCTCCGGGGTTAAGGCTCCCGAGCATGGTCCCACCACAGCGACTCTCAGGTCACCCCTTGGGGTTTCAAAAAGACCTCGGCAGCCCAAAAGACACAGACACCCGGACCGGCGCGAGAAACCACCAAGACAAGTAAGTTAGGCCCCTAGCCGGCCCTCGGGCTGGTCCTAGGCGGCCACAGTATGTTAGGCCCCTAGCCGGCCCTCGAGCTGGTCGTAGGCGGCCACAAGTAATTTAGGCCCCTAGCCGGCCCTCGGGCTGGTCCTAGGCGGCCACAAGTATGTTAGGCCCCTAGCCGGCCCTCGAGCTGGTCATAGGCGGCCACAAGTATGTTAGGCCCCTAGCCGGCCCTCGGGCTGGTCCTAGGTGGCCACAAGTATGTTAGGCCCCTAGCCGGCCCTCGAGCTGGTCGTAGGCGGCCACAAGTATGTTAGGCCCCTAACCGGCCCTCGGGCTGGTCCTAGGCGGCCACAAGTAAGTTAGGCCCCTAGCCGGCCCTCGGGCTGGTCCTAGGTGGCCACAGTATGTTAGGCCCCTTGCCGGCTCACGGGCTGGTCCTAGGCGGCCATAAGTATGTTAGGCCCCTAGCCTGCCCTCGGGCTGGTTTCGAACGGCCTCAACATCTAACCCAAAAAGGGGCATGGGCGCCCTGAGCCAGCATAAGAAATTCTCGAAGGTTTAAACTTGGATTCTAGGCGGCCCCGAGCCAAGGCCCGAGGCCAGCTTGGCACCTAATACTTTTGGAATTGGCACCAGCTCTATCTATCAGCCTCAACAACACTATTGTAGCTCCATCTATCGCTTTGCCTCGTCAGCTCTCCTAGCCTCAGCAACTTTCTGCGGCTAGTGGACAACTAGGTAAAACCTTTACTTAAACTATGCATTTGAAACAGATTGATAATGCTGGCCACTCTTAATTGGCCAATTAAACCCCAAGTCAACCCACATCTTGGATTTATAGTTGACGGGCACCACTTCCAGACCCTGAGGGAATTGCTGGCTGCCCCAGTCAACCTAAGGTGGCCAACCCACCTTCAACATCCTTTAAAGTTCTTAAGCAGGTAAGGCCATTGATGGGGCAAGTTGCCCCATAGGCGATCCCAAGCTTAAAAGAATTAATCAAGTTTCCATACATATTGGGCTAAGTACTTTGAATAATCTCGCTGGGTTTCAAACCTGATATCTAATAAGCTATCGTCACCTCAGCTGGGTGCCCGCTATCTAATCAACTTAACAATAATGTGCACTACAACCTGTTAAAAGCCGTGTAGGCAAGTCTCAGAGCAAGAGAACATGGTCAGGCGGTGGCGCTGCCCACCACAGTTTTCGTCCTGCCAAGGCATCCAGAACCTACAACACTCCTTATGCTTCGTATCAGTAATCACCCATGGCTCATCATCCATACGGTTATCTAGAATAGGGTGGCTTTGATAGCCCGGCTTCTGGCCCAGCTTATGCATCATATGGTTCGGCTCATAGCCAGAGCTCCGATGTAGTTCAACAGTATCATGTGCCCAAAGAGGTGGGCGGAAGATGAATATAACCAACTATCACGACTGCCCACCTGGCATTTCCTCCAACCCCATCATACAAGGGCCGAGTATAATAGAGGAGCGACACTAGAGCGAACGCGATTCCCACCTTTAGGCCATGGATGACCTTCCTGGGATCATCAGCTCCCATTCTCCAAATCATACTCTTCTTCGCTCCGGATGGCTGGCCATACCTCCGATCACATAGAACTTATTATCCATGATGACGCCCGAGCACATCTTCCTCGGCTTATTCATGCTGGACAGAGTTTCCCATTTTTGTACGGTAGAATTGTAGAGCTCTGCAGAGTCCGATATGTTACCTCGAGCATCAGTACCACCGGCTACAATGGCCTTTTCCCCAAGGCTAATAGATCCCAATGGGCACCTTAGGGAGTTCACCTCAACACCAGGAGACCATGAATTTGTTAGAATATTGTATCTCAGAACCACATGAGAGGCATTCTCCTTGCTGAAAACAAGGAGTTCGGGGCCCACTGCAAGAGGCTCCTTATCTGCAAGCGTGAAGTAGTCACTACGGAGCACCATCCTTGGAATGCAGCTATGGACCCCTTATTCCACGACGGCCAATTAGGTGCATGATGTTGCATGCACGTAATGGAGGCTATAGAATCCAAAGGAAAGACCCTGATCTCAACTCTCTGGCTATCCTTGTCATCCACAGTGGCCCGAGCGTCCTGGGCAGTACCCAGTGGCCCCCAAAGATCCTAGGCGGCCCCTTGGAGATCCCAAAATGGCCAGTTAGTTGACGAGCATCACTTTCATATCCTATGTCAGGAGAAAGTTGCTGGCTGTCCTAGCCAGAGGTAATTAACCTCCTACTTTTAACATTCCTTAAAGTTTTTAAGAAGGTACGAGCACAACCTTAAATAACATGCCGACGTGGTCACAAGTCCATGCAAAGCAAGTAGAAAAAAGAGAAAAAGTTTTACACTCCTTCAGCTTGGTTAGTGCAGGACCTACAAGCTCAAGGAGTGTAGAGGGCATCTGATAGGACCAGTTAACAGGCCCATGAGCAATAAAAAAGAAATTTTCAAAATCTTTTCTAAGCGGCCATCTTCGGCGGCCTTCCTAAGCGGCTTAGTTTCTGGACGGCCTCACTGGCCTACCGGGTCTTCTCTTTAAGGACGCAACGGGCATTAAAAGAGCTATGTGATGTGAGTGGGTTCTCCCAAGAACCGCCTTTTGTCGTAATGTCCCATAGGCAAATCAATGGGCGGCATTTAATGATACAGAGACGGAAGACAATTCTAGGCGGCCTTCCATCTTAAGCGGCCCCTCTTCACAATAATTCTAGGCGGCCTTTCATCCTAAGCGGCCCCTCCTCACAATAATTCTAGGCGGCCTTTCATCTTAAGCGGCCCCTCCACACAATAATTCTAGGTCGCCTTTCATTTTAAGCAGCCCCTCCTCACAATAATTCTAGGCGGCCTTTCATCCTAAGCGGCCCCTCCTCACAATAATTCTAGGCGGCCTTTCATCTTAAGCGGCCCCTCCTCACAATAATTCTAGACGGCCTTTCATCTTAAGCGGCCCCTCCTCACGATAATTCTAGGCGGCCTTTCATCTTAAGCGGCCCCTCCTCACAACAATTCTAGGCGGCCTTTCATCCTAAGCGGCCCCTCCTCACAACAATCCTAGGCGGCCTTTCTTCTAAGCGGCCCCTCCTCAACAATCTTAGGCGACCTTTCATCCTAAGCGGCCCCTCCTCACAACAATCCTAGGCGGCCTTTCCTTCTAAGCGGCCCCTCCTCAACAATCTTAGGCGGCCCCTCTCGACAATCTTAGACGGCCTCTTCCTCGACGGCCTTCTCAACCGCATTTATGTGCCGAGGCATTTATAGGTCTTATAAAGGCCCTCGCTTCAAGGCATTTATTGGAGAGCATTCAATAGAATAGAGCATTCAATGTCAAGTCACGGACCAAGAGGAGAGAGACTGCGGAGTCCTAAGCGGCCTCTTCCTCCGCGGCCTTCCTAAATGGCCATCCTAGGCGGCAGTCCTCAACGGCCTTCCTCAACGGCCATCCTAAGCGGCCTTTCTAGGCGGCCATCCTAGGCGACCTTTCTAGGCGGCCATCCAAGCGGCCATCCTAGGCGACCTTTCTAGGCGGCATCCTAGGCGGCCATCCTAGGCGGCCTTTCTAGGCGGCCATCCTACGTGGCCTTTCTAAGCGGCTTCGGTTTTAGACTCCCAATGCCACCACACGATGACTCCCTACCGCATTTATGTGCCAGGGCATTTATGGTCTTATAAAGGCCACGTGCATTTATGGCTACCACATTGACTCCCTTTTTGGTCCCATACACGATAAAAGATGGCGTAGAGAAGCCAGGACGAGGAGTTTCCTACTCCCCATCTTATGGAGGTCCTCGGCGACCTTTTCTAGCTTCTTCCGCTGGGCGCCCCCGAGTAATCCCAGATGGCTCCCGACATTCCATGACGGCAGCCAAGAGCAATCCTAGGCGACCTCACCGGACCCAGGTCCCACATATGCCTTCTCGGCCTCAGCCAGCAACATCCTCATGGAGCAGAGGCCCTAGGCGGCCACCAGTGCCCGTAGGCGACCTGCTTCTCCTAGCCAGCAAGCTCCTCCAAGCCAGCCGTCCACGGTGGCCCCTCGCCCAACGGCCGCGACCTTCCGTGGACCTTCCGACTCTACACGCCAAGTAGAGGGTACGGCCTCCATGGCTCACCAAGGCCCAGGTCCAGGCATTAGAATTGGACGAAGGGAATATATAGCTTCTCCACGTGTCAGGTGGCATATGCATAAGCCAGAGGCATCGTTGAGTGGCCTATGGGTCCGAGGGTACTATTAGCCTTTATTTAATTCAAGAAGGGACTCATGGAGACTAAACAAGGACTCTGGCCATTAAATAAATACTCAAGATCAATGTACCAGAAAAGGCCAGGTGTGCACACTTGATCTGCGGATGAAATCATGACTTGCATGAAGTAGGATGATGCTTTTAGTCCTGACATATCACTAAAAGACAACGCCTGCAGCTCTGACATTCTACTAAGAGGTAAGCTTTATTGAAAGTTATCGTTTATCCTTGACAAGTGGCAGCATTTTGAGCCTCACATATGTCAGCCCTGACAATTCACCCACCAAAAGTCCTCAGTCATCATGACACTTCAGCCACTCAGACTAAATGAGCCCCCAAAAGTCATGGTCCATCATAAGGCTCCACGTGACTCCTTCCCACTAGCGGACAAGAACCTAAACTTCTCCAGCAAGTTACACAGAGTATAAAGGTAAATAAATTAGGTTAGAAGAGGTAACTCCAGAAACTCAACACACTCATTCTGAGCCTCTCACTCTTTCTCTTTCGAGCTTTCTCAAGCTCACGGCTGTTGCCCAGAGCACTAACTTGAGTGTCAGGGTCTCCATCGGAATACTCGGTCGTGAGACTTCTTGCAGCTTTGAAGACAAAGGAAGGGCTCCAATATTCTATGGAGGAACGATCGACGCTCAAGGACGCTGACTCAAAGTGATCGGGCATCAACAGATTGGCGCGCCAGGTAGGGGGCGGCTGTGCTAAAGGAAAGAGAGCTTTGTCTACCTGATCTGTAAGTCTTTGTCCCCTCTAAAATAGTGCCGAAGGTCCTCACCAATCATGCTGGGGGGCATCCACATCGCACTGAGCAGAAAAGACCATCGTGAAGCTTTCAGGAGATTGCAGTCTCCTACCCCCCGCTCAAGCTGCCACTCCTCTCATTGCTCATCTTCTGAGCCATCTGGGAAAGATCTTAATCCTAAAGAAGCATCTGGATAGACAGCACCAGCGGCCAGAGGAGCTCAATTAAAGGCTCAACAGACAGCCGAAGGTGGATTGCAACATGGTCAGCAGAATAATTTCCAAAAAGGGGGCAAACTTGGGACATTATCCATGGCCCGTCACTTCAAGTATTTGTAGGCATTTTGATTTCTAGTGGTAGTAGGCCAAGAGGTGTTGATGCAATTAATGCAAGATGAAAGATGAAGATAAAAGGCTTTGACTACTGACTTTACCAAAACCCTCTATGTTTCTCTCTCTTCCTGCCTATTGCACCCAAGAGCCAAACC
>UESW01001731.1:0-15782 GCA_900491605.1 Calamus simplicifolius | reverse complement strand
AAATAATGCTGGTGGGCATCTGATGAGGGAAGAGTTAGCATCCTCAACAATGGACAAGCGATGACGGCCTTAGCGAGGACAACGGCACCTTCGTTCCAGTGAACCCGATTTCCTGAGGGACAGACCACTAGCGGGCTGAAGTACCCAGGTCAGTAGCAGGAGACCAATTTCTCCAAAGAAAAGCTCCCAAGCCCTTAATCGACGCTGACACCAAACACGAATGCAAAGGCAAAAAGCCTCGAAAGCTAAGTATACCACACTCTGAGAACAAAGTTTCTTTTTATATAATCCAATAGATTTCTATTTGACTTCCTAACCCCTCAGCGGCCCAAGGGACACAGACACCCCGGACCGGCACAAGAAACCTCTGGAGGTTCAAAGCCCTGTGTCCTAAGTGGCCCTGAGCTGAACCCCTGTGGCAATGTTGTACAAGAAAAAAGAAGTTTTTTATTCAATTCTCAAAAAACCACTCGGGCCGGCCAAGCGACCGCCGAGGTAGTTTTTCGTTAGCCCCGCGATCATAGGACACCCCGGACCGGTGCAAGAAACCTCCGAGGCGTTCAAGTCCTATGGTCGCGGCGGCTCGAGTCAAACTCCAGGACCGGCCGAGCGACCCCGAGATTTTAAAAATGACTTTAGTGGTCCCGAGATCATAGACACCCCGAACCGGTGCGAGAAACCTCCGGTGGTTCAAGCCCTATGGTCTCGGCGGCCCCAAGTCATGCCCAGCCGGTCGTAAAACCCCCGAGGCGATTTTATTTTCGCCCCATCAATAAAGCTACCCTTCGGGCTTTCAAAAAGGACCCTGAGCCAGGTCAAAGTGCCCTCAGGTCATCCTCCGGGGTTAAGGCTCTCGAGCTGTCCTACCACAGCGACTCTTGGGTCACCCTTCGGGGTTTCAAAAAAGGACCCTGAGCCAGGTCAAAGTGCCCTCAGGTCACCCTCCGGGTTAAAGGCTCCCGAGCATGGTCCTACCACAGCGACTCTCGAGTCAACCCTTCGGGGTTTCAAAAAAGGACCCTGAGCCAGGTCAAAGTCCCTCAGGTCACCCTCTGGGGTTAAAGGCTCCGAGCATGGTCCCACCACAGCGACTCTCGGGTCACCCTCGGGGCTCAAAAGGCCTCGGCAGCCCAAAAGACACAGACACCGCAGACCGGCACGAAACCTCCGGAGGTTCAAGTCTTATGCTCTAGGCGGCCCGAGTCAAAACTCCCAGATCGGCGCGAGAAACCCCCGAGGCAGCTATGTCTGGCCCCTAGCCGGCCCTTGGGCTGCCCTAGGCGGCCACAAGTTGTTAGGCCCCTAGCCGGCCCTCGGCTAGCCCTAGGCGACCACAGTCTGTTAGGCCCCTAGCCGGCCCTCGGACTGGTCCTAGGCAGCCACAGTCATGTTAGGCCCCATAGTCGGCCTTCGGGCTGGTCCTAGGCGGCCACAGTCATGTCTGGCCCCTAGTAAGCCCTCGGGCTGGTCCTAGGCGGCCACAGTCATATTAGGCCCCTAGCCGGCCCCGGGCTGGTCCTAGGCGGCCACAAGTATGTTAGGCCCTAGCCGGCCCTCGGGTTGGCCCTAGGCGGCCACAGTCAGTTAGGCCCCTAGCCGGCCCTCGGACTGGTCTTAGAAGGCCACAGTCATGTTAGGCCCCTAGTCGGCCCTCGGGCTGGTCCTAGCGGCCACAGTCATGTTAGGCCCCTAGTCGTCCCTCGGGCTGGTCCTAGGCGGTCACAAGTATGTTAGGCCCCTAGCCGGCCCTCGGGCTGGTCCTAGGCGGCCACAAGTATGTTTGGCCCTAGCCGGCCCTCGGGCTGGCCTAGGCGGCAACAAGTATGTTAGGCCCCTAGCCGGCCCTTGGGCTGGTCCTAGGCGGCCACAGTCATGTTAGGCCCCTAGCCGCCCTCAGGCTGTCCTAGGTGGCCACAGTCATGTTAGGCCCCTAGCTGGCCCTCGGGCTGGTCCTAGGCGGCCACAAGTATGTTAGGCCCTAGCCGGCCCTCGGGCTGGCCCTAGGCGGCCACAGTCATGTTAGGCCCCCTAGCCGGCCTCGAGCTGGTCCTAGGCGGCCACAGTCATGTTAGGCCCCTAGCTGCCCTCGGGCTGGTCCTAGACGGCCACAAATATGTTAGGCCCTAGCCGATCCTCGGGCTGGTCCTAGGCGGCCACAGTATGTTAGGCCCCTAGCCGACCCTCGGGCTGGTCCTAGGCGGCCACAGTCATGTTTAGCCCCTGGCCGGCCCTCGGGTTGGTCCTAGGCGGCCACAGTCATGTTAGGCCTAGCCTCTAGCCTGTCCTCGGGCTGGTCTCGAACGGCCTCAACGGCTTTATTGCAGCCTCATCAGCTCTATCAGCCTTAGTGGCTCTATCCCTCTGCCCCAGCGGCATCATTACGGCCTCAATGGCTTTATTGCAACCTCATCGGCTCTATCAGCCTTAGTGGCTCTATCCCTCTGTCCCAACGGCATCATTACGACCTCAGTGGAATTATTATAGCCTTAGCGGCTCTATCGCTTTGCCTCATCGGCTATATCAATCTCAACGGTTTTATTGCAGCCTCGTTGGCTCTATCTCTCAGCCTCAGCGGCGTTAGTGCAGCTCCATCAGCTCTATTTTTGCCTTGCTAACTAATTGACGAGCGTCCCCCCCCAAAAAAAATGGGCGTACATTGCTTTAAGTGGCGGGCACAAGGTAATAAACTTGCCCCCAATGTTGCTTAAAAATTGTTTTACACTCCTTCAGCTTGGTTAGTGCAGGACCTACAAGCTCAAGGAGTGTAGGGGGCATCTAGGACCAGTTAATAGGCCCATGGGCAATAAAAATAGAAATTTTTAAACAATTTTTTTAGGCGGCCATCTTTGCTCTCTGTTGCAACAAGCATCCGTCATAATGAAGAAGAGAATAAGAGGAAAAAAGAGATATGTGATGTGAGTGGGTTCTCCCAAGGATCATCATTAATGTCCCATAGGCAAATCAATGGGCAGCATTTAACGATACAGAGACAAAAGGAAATCTTAGGCGGCCCCTTCCTCAACGGCCATCATAGGCGGCCTTTCTAGGTGGCCTTTCATCTTAGGCGGCCCCTTTCTTAATAATTCTAGGCGGCCATCTTAGGTAGCCTTTTCCTCAACAGCCTTCTCAACGGCATTTATGTGCCGAGGCATTTATAGGTCTTATAAAGGCCCTCGCTCCAAGGCATTTATTAAAGAGCATTCAATGGAATGGAGCATTCAAGTCACGAAGAGAGAGAGACAGCGGAGGAAGTCCTAAGCCGCCTCTTCCTCAACGGTCATCATAGGTGGCCTTTCATCTTAGGCGGCCCCTTCCTTAACAATTCTAGGCGGCATTTTATCTTAGGCGGCAGTCCTAAGCAGCCTTCCTCAACGGCCATCCAACCTTTCTAGGCGACCTGTCATCTTAGGTGGCCTTTTCCTCAACGGCCTTCTCAACGGCATTTATGTGCCGAGGCATTTATATGTCTTATAAAGGCCCTCGCTCCAAGGTATTTATTAGAGAGCATTCAATGGAACGGAGCATTCAAGTTACGGACCATGAGGAGAGAGAAGAGGCCTCTTTTTCAACGGCCTTTCTAGGCGGCCTTTCATCTTAGGCGGAAGTCCTAAGCGGCCTTCCTCAACGGCCATCCTAGGCGGCCTGTCATCTTAGGCGAATATCTTAAGTGGCCTCTTCTTCAACGGCATTTATGTGCCGAGGCATTTATGGTCTTATAAAGGCCATGTGCATTATGGGTTGACTCCCTTTTGGCCCCATGCCATGCACGTAAGGGTTCTTCGGTAATAACTTCGGGACCCATCTTCATCCTAGGCGGTCCGAAAGCTCTCCCAGCTAGGCGGCTCCGAGCAATCCTAGACGGCCCCCGACACCCCATGACGGCGGCCAAGAGCAGCCTAAGCGGCCCCTGGCAAATCCTAGGCGGCCTTCGGCCTTCCATGATGGCTTCTGGCCTTTCTGCACGACCCCTGTCACAGCGGCCTTCCGTCCATCCTAGGCGGCACCTGGCAAATCCTAGGCGGCCTCCAGCCCTTCCATGATGGCTTTCGGCCTTTATGCAACGCCCCCGTCACAGCGGCCTTCCGTCCATCCTAGGCGGCCCCTGGCAAATCCTAGGCGGCCTCCAGCCCTTCCATGATGGCTTCCGACCTTTCTGCAATGGCCCCTATCACAGCGGCCTTCCGTCCATCCTAGGTGGCCCCTGGCAAATCCTAGGCAGCCTCTAGCCCTTCCATGATGTCTTCTAGCCTTTCTGCAACGGCCTCTGTCACAGCAGCCTTCCGTCCATCCTAGGCGGCCCCTGATGGTCCGAGCGAATCCCACGGCGGCCCCAGGTCTTCCATGGACTTCTAACTCTCTGAACTTCATGACTTCGAGCATCCAGGGCTCCCCTGGTTCAGACTCCAGGCTGCATGGATGGCTCTGGGAGGGAGAAGGACTCCAACCAATGAAAAGTGACGTGGAGGATAATAGGGAGGTGAAGGACCAGTCATGGTCCTTCCAAGATGACTCAATGACCCAATAAAAAGAAGGAGGGACACTGGCATCATGATCTAAAGTATTTATAGGGCCCTCAGGAGCTTGTCAAAGGACAGGGCACCGCCACAGTTCATAATTATAAATGACAGCTGGCGATAGATTGATTCGGAACTACGGATCAGCCGAGTATCTTCAATAGATTACCATAATTCGGCATCAGATTCCGAGTTAAGGTGAACACAAGTCTCAAAATAAGAAAAGAAAAAAGTGATGAAGGATGTGACAGCGCCTGTAGCTCTGACATTCCACTAAGAGGTTAGCTTTATTGAAAGTTATCATTTATCATAAAAGTCTTGATAAGTGGCAGCATTTTGAGCCTCACAGATGTCAGCCCTGACATTTCACCCACCAAAAGTCCTCAGTCATCATGACACTTCAGCCACTCAGACTAAATGATCCCCAAAAGTCGTGGTCCATCATAAGGCTCCACGTGACTCCTTCCCACTAGAGGACAAGAACCCAAACTTCTCAAGCAAGTTTCACAGAGTATAAAGGCAAATAAATTAGGTAAGAAGAGGTAACTCTAAAAAACTTAACACGCTCATTCTGAGCCCTTTTTTTTCTCTTTCAAGCTTTCTCAAGTTCACGACTGTTGCCCAGAGCACTAACTTGAGCATCGGAGGGTCTCCGCTGGAATACCCGGCCGTGGACTTCTTGCAGGCTTTGAAGACAAAGGAAGGACCCCGATATTTCTATGGAGGAACGGCCGACGCTTAAGGATGCCAGCTCAAAATGATCGGGCATCAACACATGCAAAGAGCCGGGTCCATTTAGGACAGTGGAGGCAGGCTTGGGTCATTGTCGGGGCTTGGTCATTGGGGCGACCAAAGCTGGAGTTGGCAGCCGGGGCTGGGTCAGCATGACTGTGACACCCGGTTCATGTGAACCAGCCTTGGTTCAGATGAACCAAACCCTATCTGTTGGTCTACCCTACCTGTTGGTTTTCCCAGACGGACGTTTCGCTCCTCGTAAAGCGATAAGTCATAACTCTTAAAACCGAGGCGTCACGCGGGGGATTAAATAGAGGATGGAGGGTGACCTCCCTCCTCCTGCCCGGCGTGCGCGCGTTCTGCAGGTAACTTTCGTAACCATGCCTGAGATAGAGAGAGGGAGAGAAAGTCTGGTAGAGGGAATTAGAGAGAGAGAGAATCTGAGAGAGAAAGAGAGAACCTGAGAGAGGAAGAGACAGAGAAGAGAGAGAGAGGAAGAGCCGGAAGAGAGAGAGAGGAAGAGCTGGAAGAGAGAGGAGAAAGAGAGCCAGAGTGAGGGAGAGGCCGGTGGATCGGCCGGTGACCTCCACCGGCACCGGACGAGTCGTCCGGTGGAGGTCCGGCCGGCCGGCCGAGCCGCCGGTACGGTGCGCACAGTGCGGGAATAGAGAGAAGGAAAGAGAGGGAGAGAGAGAGAATTAAGGAGAGGGAGAGAGAGGGAGGTCGGCCGCGACGCGGCCAGCTTTGGTCGGCCACGACGGCCGGACCGGCCCCATTTTGGCCGGAATCGACGCCGGCGCGATGATTTCCACGCGGGAGCAGCGGAGGTAAAACGAGAAAAAGAACGAGAAAGAGTGAAATTGGAGAGAGAGGTTTGTTGGAGGTGGTTTGGGGTGGCGGCAGCCGTCTCCGGTCCGGCCAATGGTGGCCGGACCGCCCCCAATTAGCCGGTGAAGCCACCGGCACAGTGACGGGCAAGCGGGAGATAAAATGAGAAAAAGAGAGAGAGGGAGTGAAATTAAAGGATTTGGATTGGGGGAGGCGGCCGGCCGCGGCGGCGGCCGGCTCCGGTCCGGCCAACGGTGGCCGGACCGCCCTTGATTTCGGCCGGCGGCGGCCCTGGCCGCCGGCTGTTATCTCGGCTGTTAACTCCTCTGTTTCTCTGAAACAGAGGAGTTAGCTAAGGTATGGGCCGGCTGGGCCGGCCTAGTATGGGCTCTGCTGGGCCGTGCAACTAGCATGTTTGGGGATGAGTTTTGGGCCCTGTAACGGGCCGAAAAATAGAAAATAAAAATATGGCTAGAATCTGGGTTAATTCTAGTTTCTAAGGATATTTTTACTTCCCCATTTGGGTGAGTATCGAGGGAGTTATGCGAGCCCGAAGTTGGGCCCGTGAGCTGGTCTGGGTGGGGTGTTAAAAAGTCAAATTTATTTCAGATTTCAGTGAAATGATTATGTACATTGATCCTGTAGGTACCCAGACATCTAATTAGTTGAAGTATCATTTGGATTTTGCGTAGAAGGTAAGTAAGACTATTATGCAAAATTTTTAAATTGAATATATATATAGTTGCATGCATTTTTGAAATTATTTGAATTGTCTATATAGCATGGAATTATGGATTTCAAATGATTTGATTTATTCATGCATATGCCAGAAATGTGACTGTATGTATAACATGTTATGTGGCTACATGTATGTTCTAATAGCTGTGCAAACCACTGTGAAATAATGTGAGATACATATGCATGATGTAGTTGCGATGGAAATGTTAAATAGATTTATATGTCGCCGCGGTTCTCCTTTACTATGGCCCCACACATTGTGGTTGTGTTCTGTTATGATATGGCCTCACACACTGGAGATGTATTCTGTTATGTTATGGCCTCACACACTGGAGATGTATTCTGTTATGTTATGGCCTCACACACTGGAGATGTATTCTGTTATGTTATGGCCCACATATTGTAGACGTGTTCGGTTATGGTTGACCCCACATGTTCTACGATGTGTTCTGTTGAGTTCCTATGGCCACATACATTGATGAGAGTGTGTTCTGTTGAGTTTCTATGGCCACATACATTGAGGATAGTGTGTTCTGTTGAGTTCTTATGGCCACATACATCGAAGATAGTGTGTTCTGTTATGGTATGGCCCCACACACCAATGTGTTCTGTCGAGCTTATATGGCCACACATCTGGAGGATGTGCTCTGATAGAGGTATTGCAGGGCCGTGGGACACATAGGAAATCTATAATTATATAAACAGTGGGTTTGCTAGAATGTATACACTGATGCTTATGGGAGGTTCGAATTATGTTAAGATGCATATGTTGATAGCATGTTAAATACAAATTATGACATGATGATTGATATGATGATTAAATTGTATAATAGGCTTACTTACTGAGTGTAAACTCATATCATTTTTCTAATGTTTTTGTGTCAGAGCCACGGAACTGAAGATGGATAATAGAGATCGGTGGATCTTGTGATAAATAAAATAATGATCCAGTATTTTGCTGTAATTCCAGTATCAATTATGTGTGTAGGGCTTATAGCCCAAACTTTATGGTGTGTAGGGTTTGTAACCCAAAAACTTTAGTATCCAGTTATGAACCTGGTTGGTTTATATATTCTCATATGCATGTTTGAAGAATTTTGTAACGCCTTGCGTGCCCGGCACGCGGCGGGTTGTCACCCTAGCCAATAGTTGGGTCTGGGGCGTGACAGCTTAAGTGGTATCAGAGCCTAGGTTATGACCTAGGGACACGGACATATTGACATGATAACAGTTATGACCCTAGGGACATAGACATATTGACATGATAACACGTAGAGAACATATTTTGATGATATTATACTTAGAGAACCCCGACACTTTAGTTTATGATGATATTAACCACATCTAATTTAACAGAAGTAGTTATGGCTCGCCGTACTAGGAGCCATCGGTATGAGGAGGACTCTTTGGCCGGTAATGCTGATCAGCCGGTGGGTCAAGGAACTACTGGAGGTTCGGCCTCCGCCAACCCAGTAGGTACTGAGCACCAGCAATTCTAGTCCGAGATGCTTCATGCTCTCTCGGGTATGGCGCAGTCTATGCGGGACATGCAGCATCAGATCCAGCAGGCTTTGACCGCTCAGTCTACACCCCCTTCTGCTCTGACTCAGCCTACCCTTCCTATTCCGCAGCTGCAGCCAACCTTACCCACTCCATCAGCACCGCCGACCCAGTCTGCTTTATCTCAATCCTGGGTAGGGAATGGCCGTAGCTTTGCAGATTTCAAGAAATTTGCCCTGCTCCTTTTTCTGGTTCTAGCAACCCCATTGATGCTGAGAGATGGGTACGAGATATGGAGAAGGCCTTCATGGCCCCGGCTGAGCTAAAGGAGTTAAAAGACCAATTGCAGGAACTCCTAGATCGGGGATTTATTAGGCCTAGTGCTTCTCCTTGGGGTGCTCCAGTTCTATTTGTTAAAAAGAAGGATGGTAGTCTTCGGCTATGCATTGATTACCGGGAAATCAATAAGGTGACAGTGCAGAATAAGTACCCTCTGCCGAGGATTGATGACTTGTTTGATCAACTTCAAGGAGCCCGGGTGTTTTCTAAGATTGATCTCAGGTCAGGTTATCATCAGCTTAAGGTCAAAGATGGAGATGTGCCTAAGACAGCTTTCAGGACTAGATATGGCCATTATGAGTTTCTGGTGATGTCGTTTGGCTTGACCAATGCCCCGGCAGCATTTATGGACTTGATGAACAGGATGTTTAGACCATACTTGGATCAGTTTGTGGTAGTATTTATTGATGACATCTTGATCTATTCAAAGAGCCATGAAGAGCATGAAAATCACTTGAGGATCGTGCTACAGACTCTTCGGGACAAGAAGCTTTATGCCAAGTTACAGAAGTGTGAATTTTGGTTGGACCAAGTAGCTTTCTTGGGTCATGTAATCTCTGTGGATGGCATTTCTGTAGACCCAAAGAAGATTGAAGCTATCACCAACTGGAGCCGACCTTCCAATGTGGCAGAAGTCAGAAGTTTCTTGGGGCTAGCCGGTTATTATCGAAAATTTGTGGAAGACTTCTCTCGCATCGCTCTACCCCTAACTCGCCTAACTCAAAAGCGAGTAAAGTTCGATTGGACAGAGGAATGTGAGAAAAGTTTTCGTGAGTTAAAGCAGCGTTTGGTGTCAGCTCCCATACTTGTTCTTCCGTCAGGATCTGAGGGTTTTACCTTGTACACAGATGCCTCTCGGAAAGGATTGGGATGTATTTTGATGCAGAAGGGAAAGGTGATAGCCTATGCTTCCAGACAGCTGAAGCCTTATGAGCAGAACTATCCTACTCATGATCTGGAATTAGCTGCAGTGGTTTTTGCATTGAAAATCTGGCGGCATTATCTCTATGGAGTGTCGTGTGATGTGTATACAGACCATAAGAGTCTAAAATATATCTTCACACAGAAGGAGCTCAATTTGAGGCAAAGGAGATGGTTGGAACTACTGAAAGATTATGATCTGAATCTACATTATCATCCGGGGAAGGCTAATGTTGTGGCTGATGCCTTGAGCAGGAAGACTCCTTCTGAGTTAGCTGCTATGCTAACTTCCCAACCTCACATTTTGAGGGACCTTGAGAGGTGGGAAATTGGGATGAGAGTACATCAGCCTGATGGACTTGGTGCTGCACTCATTCTTCAACCGACCTTAGTAGACAGAATTAAATCCTCCCAGCTGGAAGATCCAGATCTTCAAAGAATTAAAGTTGCAGTTCAGCCAGGCGATCAGAGTGGATTTTATGTAATGGATGATGGATCCCTGAGATTTGGAGGCAGACTTTGTGTGCCTGGCGATGAGGAGTTGAAAGCCGAGATTTTGAGGGAGGCACACTACTCTCCCTATACCGTGCATCCTGGTGGTACTAAAATGTATAGAGACTTGAAGGAAAATTTTTGGTGGAAAGGTATGAAGAGGGAAATTGCTCAGTTTGTGGCCAAGTGCTTAGTATGCCAGAGGGTGAAGGCCGAGCATCAAAAACCTGCGGGACCTCTTCAATCTTTGTTGATTCCTCAGTGGAAATGGGAAAAGATTACTATGGATTTTATGACTGGTCTGCCCAAAACTCCCAGAAATAATGATGCAGTTTGGGTTATTGTGGACAGACTAACAAAGTCAGCTCATTTCCTACCTTTCCGTGTTGGAGTCTCGAGTGATAGATTGGCTAGTATGTATATTGACCAAATTGTGAGACTTCATGGTGTGCCTGCCTCTATTGTATCTGACCGGGATACCAGATTTGTATCACAGTTTTGGAAAAGCCTTCATAAAGCCTTGGGGACCAAATTAGACTTCAGTACAGCCTATCATCCCCAGTCAGATGGACAGTCAGAGAGGACCATACAGATTTTGGAAGACATGTTGAGAGCCTGTGTAATAGACTTAGGTGGGGCTTGGGACAACCATTTATCCTTGGTGGAGTTTGCTTATAACAATAGTTATCAAGCCAGTATTCAGATGGCTCCATTTGAAGCTTTGTATGGTAGGAGATGCAGATCTCCTTTATGTTGGGATGATGTGGGGGAAAGAAAATTGCTAGGCCCTGAGCTGATCCAACAAACGGTGGACAAGGTGCATTTGATCAGGGAGCGTCTTCGTACAGCTCAGAGCAGGCAGAAAAGTTATGCTAATGTCAGAAGAAGAGAATTGGAATTTCAGGTTGGGGAGCATGTTTTCTTGAGGATATCACCAACTAAGGATGTAATGAGATTTGGGATCAGAGGGAAACTGAGTCCACGTTACATTGGACCTTTTGAGATTTTGAGCAGAGTAGGAGAAGTTGCTTACAGTCTTGCACTGCCTCCAAGTCTTTCTGGTGTTCACAACGTATTCCATGTATCTATGTTGAGGAAGTACGTTCCAGACCCCAGTCATGTTATAGCTTATGAGCCTATTCAGTTGAGGAAGGATCTATCATATGAGGAACACCCTATACGTATAGTGGACCGTAAAGATCAAGTACTGAGGCGGCGTACCATTCCTTATGTCAAGATTCAATGGAACAATCATACTGAGAGAGAGGCTACTTGGGAGCTAGAGGAAGAAATGAAATCAAAGTACCCATAATTATTTGAAGGTAATTTATCTATCTTAAATTACTGTCTTTTGAAAATTTATAGTGTACTAATTTCGAGGCCGAAATTTTTGTAAGGAGGGGAGAATGTGACACCCGGTTCATGTGAACCAGCCTTGGTTCAGATGAACCAAACCCTATCTGTTGGTCTACCCTACCTGTTGGTTTTCCCAGACGGACGTTTCGCTCCTCGTAAAGCGATAAGTCGTAACTCTTAAAATCGAGGCGTCACGCGGGGGATTAAATAGAGGATGGAGGGTGACCTCCCTCCTCCTGCCCGGCGTGCGCGCGTTCTGCAGGTAACTTTCGTAACCATGCCTGAGATAGAGAGAGGGAGAGAAAGTCT
Source organism: Calamus simplicifolius (assembly GCA_900491605.1). NCBI lineage: Eukaryota > Viridiplantae > Streptophyta > Magnoliopsida > Arecales > Arecaceae > Calamus > Calamus simplicifolius. Next base: position 4,050 of record UESW01001731.1, on the reverse strand, counting down.
GGTAGAGGGAATTAGAGAGAGAGAGAATCTGAGAGAGAAAGAGAGAACCTGAGAGAGGAAGAGACAGAGAAGAGAGAGAGAGGAAGAGCCGGAGAGAGAGAGAGAGGAAGAGCTGGAAGAGAGAGGAGAAAGAGAGCCAGAGAGTGAGGGGAGGGCCGGTGGATCGGCCGGTGACCTCCGGATCGGCCGGTGACCTCCACCGGCACCGGACGAGTCGTCCGGTGGAGGTCCGGCCGGCCCGTCCGGCCGGCCGAGCCGCCGGTACGGTGCGCACAGTGCGGGAACAGAGAGAAGGAAAGAGAGGGAGAGAGAGAGAATTAAGGAGAGGGAGAGAGGGGAGGTCGGCCGCGACGGTGGCCGGCTCTGGTCCGGCCAACGACGGCCGGACCGGCCCCATTTTGGCCGGAATCGACGCCGGCGCGATGATTTCCAAGCGGGAGCAGCGGAGGTAAAACGAGAAAAAGAACGAGAAAGAGTGAAATTGGAGAGAGAGGTTTGTTGGAGGTGGTTGGCGGTGGCGGCAGCCGTCTCCGGTCCGGCCAATGGTGGCCGGACCGCCCCCAATTAGCCGGTGAAGCCACCGGCACAGTGACGGGCAAGCGGGAGATAAAATGAGAAAAGAGAGAGAGGGAGTGAAATTAAAGGATTTGGATTGAGGGAGGCGGCCGGCCGCGGCGGCGGCCGGCTCCGGTCCGGCCAACGGTGGCCGGACCGCCCTTGATTTCGGCCGGCGGCGGCCCTGGCCGCCGGCTGTTATCTCGGCTGTTAACTCCTCTGTTCTCTGAAACAGAGGAGTTAGCTAAGGTATGGGCCGGCTGGGCCGGCCTAGTATGGGCTCTGCTGGGCCGTGCAACTAGCATGTTGGGGATGAGTTTTGGGCCCTGTAACGGGCCGAAAAATAGAAAATAAAAATATGGCTAGAATCTGGGTTAATTCTAGTTTCTAAGGATATTTTTACTTCCCCATTTGGGTGAGTATCGAGGGAGTTATGCGAGCCCGAAGTTGGGCCCGTGAGCTGGTCTGGGTGGGGTGTTAAAAAGTCAAATTTATTTCAGATTTCAGTGAAATGATTATGTACATTGATCCTGTAGGTACCCAGACATCTAATTAGTTGAAGTATCATTTGGATTTTGCGTAGAAGGTAAGTAAGACTATTATGCAAAATTTTTAAATTGAATATATATATAGTTGCATGCATTTTTGAAATTATTTGAATTGTCTATATAGCATGGAATTATGGATTTCAAATGATTTGATTTATTCATGCATATGCCAGAAATGTGACTGTATGTATAACATGTTATGTGGCTACATGTATGTTCTAATAGCTGTGCAAACCACTGTGAAATAATGTGAGATACATATGCATGATGTAGTTGCGATGGAAATGTTAAATAGATTTATATGTGTCGCCGCGGTTCTCCTTTACTATGGCCCCACACATTGTGGTTGTGTTCTGTTATGATATGGCCTCACACACTGGAGATGTATTCTGTTATGTTATGGCCTCACACACTGGAGATGTATTCTGTTATGTTATGGCCTCACACACTGGAGATGTATTCTGTTATGTTATGGCCCACATATTGTAGACGTGTTCGGTTATGGTTGACCCCACATGTTCTACGATGTGTTCTGTTGAGTTCCTATGGCCACATACATTGATGAGAGTGTGTTCTGTTGAGTTTCTATGGCCACATACATTGAGGATAGTGTGTTCTGTTGAGTTCTTATGGCCACATACATCGAAGATAGTGTGTTCTGTTATGGTATGGCCCCACACACCAATGTGTTCTGTCGAGCTTATATGGCCACACATCTGGAGGATGTGCTCTGATAGAGGTATTGCAGGGCCGTGGGACACATAGGAAATCTATAATTATATAAACAGTGGGTTTGCTAGAATGTATACACTGATGCTTATGGGAGGTTCGAATTATGTTAAGATGCATATGTTGATAGCATGTTAAATACAAATTATGACATGATGATTGATATGATGATTAAATTGTATAATAGGCTTACTTACTGAGTGTAAATCATATCATTTTTCTAATGTTTTTGTGTCAGAGCCACGGAACTGAAGATGGATAATAGAGATCGGTGGATCTTGTGATAAATAAAATAATGATCCAGTATTTTGCTGTAATTCCAGTATCAATTATGTGTGTAGGGCTTATAGCCCAAACTTTATGGTGTGTAGGGTTTGTAACCCAAAAACTTTAGTATCCAGTTATGAACCTGGTTGGTTTATATATTCTCATATGCATGTTTGAAGAATTTTGTAACGCCTTGCGTGCCCGGCACGCGGCGGGTTGTCACCCTAGCCAATAGTTGGGTCTGGGGCGTGACAATGACCGGGGTTGGCATCGGCAGTCGGGGCTGGCATCAGTAGCTGGCGCTAGCATCGGCAACCGAGGCTGGCATCGGTAACTAGCGCTAGCATCGGCATGACCGGGCTGGCGTTGGCAAGAGTCATCGGCCGAGACTGCAAGGCTTTGGAGTTGGCAGCCAGAGCTGGCATTGGCAAGAGTCATCGGCCGAGGCTGCCGAGGCTGTGGCGTCGGGGGCTGCTTGGAATGCCCGTTCGGGACTGAGTCGGGAACCCAAAGACATCGAGATGGAGTCATCCTGGCCCTATTCAGCTTCTCGGATGTAGGGAGCTCTGCTGGATGACTTGGGAAGGTGCAGGAGGTGTGATCAACCATGGAGTCAGAAGAACCAGCCGGGAGCAGCAAGGAGAAGGCCAGGGGAAGCCGAGAGAAGGGCTGGAGCCAAGAGTCTCCGTCTGGACTCGGGAGCGACATTCGAAGAAGGCTCAGAGTCGGCTGCTTGGAGTCAGGAGTTGGGGACGACCATTCGAAGTCGGGGAAGCCGAGAGTTGTGCTACAGGAGGTTGCCAAGATCTCGGGCAGAAGGGGGACTGGTTGGTGTTGGAGTAGGCAAGCTAGCCAATGGTGCCAATCTAGATCGGCACGGCCAGCACAGAGCTCACTAGCTCCGTTAGCGCCTCCACCACCTCGCCGCTGAACATACCTGATGACGCCAAGTCACCGCCTTCGAACGTCGGGGAAAGACGGATGTCTCGCTCCGGGAAATCCTGCAAGAAAAGTCCCGGGGAGTCCCCGGTAGGACCGGTGGGGACCCTCCGACGATCAAGTTAGTGGCTTGGTTCAGACAGGAACCACCCCCCGCCGAGAGAAGCTGGGCAGTTAGGGTTTTTTATCAAAAGGAGAAAGCTCTGAGAGTCAGAGTTCGGATCCAGCTTATAGCCTGAATATGTTTCTTTTATACCTGTCTGAACACCGTCACGTGCAGCTTCGGAAGACCTTTCTTTTGTACTGTTCTTGATGGACGTGGCTGGGCTCCTATTGCTAGAGGCGGCGAGTCGTACATCCTAGTAAGGCGTAGTGGCGCACAGAGGCGTGCAATGCGCCAACATCGTTATGAGACATGACCCTCCGTACCGGGGCACATTTTACAGGAGTACGAAATGGTACTACGGCAAGGCACAGCCATATGCCGGAGATCATGCGTGAGCACCGTACTTGCTGACAGTTGCTGTTTTCTTTGGCGGTTGAATAGCATGTCGACCATGCACCCTGAGGCCAGTAGGGGCCCTGGGTTTAAGGAAACGATGACCCCACCCACCCCGAGGGGGTGCCGGAGGTGGGGAAATGACTGTTCACCCCGAGGCTGGTAGGGGCCCCGGGGTTAGGAAACGATGACCCCACCCCGACCCCGAGGGGGTGCCGGAGGTGGGGAAATGACCATTCACCCCGAGGCTGGTAGGGGCCCCGGGGTTAGGAAACGATGACCCCACCCCGACCCCGAGGGGGTGCCGGAGGTGGGGAAATGACCGTTCACCCCGAGGCTGGTAGGGCCCCGGGGTTGGGAAACGATGACCCCACCCCGACCCCGAGGGGGTGCCGGAGGTGGGGAAATGACCGTTCACCCCGAGGCTGGTAGGGGCCCCGGGGTTAGGAAATGATGACCCCACCCCGACCCCGAGGGGGTGCCGGAGGTGGGGAAATGACCGTTCACCCCGAG
>UESW01001730.1:326584-371868 GCA_900491605.1 Calamus simplicifolius | reverse complement strand
ATGCTTCAAACCATCAACATAAAGTACATTATCTATAAAGGTGGATGGAGTTATACGGATTTACCAAGGCCCATAATCTGACCTTTACCATTATCACCGAACGTAACAACTCCTCCTTTCTTTCTTCAAGGGTGATGAATTCTTCTTTGTCACCCGTCATATGTCTTGAGCAGCCACTATCAAAGATACCACTTTCTCTTGATCTCTTGGCCACAAGACATTCCTGCAATGAAATCAAACTTTATGTTTAGGTACCCAAGCTTTCTTGGGTCCTTCATGGTTAGTAGCAACAAATATTATTTCCTTTCGGAACCCATTTTCTTCTTCCCTTTAAAATTTAAATTCTTATTTGGTTTTTGTAAATTACATTCAATGATTATGCCTTTTAAATTACATTTAAAACAAGTGATGTTACTTTGGCTAGCACGTACAAAAATTTTTCAAGATTTTTGTTTTTCTTGATGTGTTGTATCCTAATCCAGCCTGTCAAAAACTGCTTTTTGACTATCTAAAATCATATTTAGTTTAGTGGAACTTAAAGTGAATTTATCACATATCTTTGTATTTTTAACTTCTTTCTTAGAGATTCATTTTCTACAATGTGCTGTTCATTTCCAAGGATAGAGTTTGCATTTGCTTTTTCAAATCTTTTGTCAGATTTTGTTTTCAGATTTTGTATTAATTTCATGAGTAAAATCATTCTTTCTTAAGAAATATTTCCTTTTATCTTTTGAATCTTTTGCAAGCATCACCTCATTTTTCTCTTAATTAAGTTTATGTTTTTATTTTTCAGAGATTTATATTTCTTTTTCAAAATCTTAAAATCATCTACAAGTTCATGGAAGGCTTCAAATAATCATCGAAAGCAAATCATCACAGGGGTTTTCAGTACTTACCTCATCGTCGTCATTCGCCATAAACAAATGTTGGCAACCTCTTTTTGTTCTTCTTCTTCGGAAGAAGATTCATCACTGTCGCTCCAAGTTGCAACATAGCTTTCTTCTTTTTCTGAAGGTCTTTTTCAATTGCGGACAGTCATATCTATAATGCCCTGGTTTCTTACATTCATAACAGATCAAGGGGTCTTTCTCTTTGTCCTTGTCCTTATCTTTCCTTTTCTCCTTCCATCTTATTTCCAAATTTTGTTTTGTGGAAGGGTTTCTTTCTCCTCATGAATTTCTTAAACTTTCTTGCTAGAAGAGCTGTGTCTTCATCATCATCCTCATCATCGCTCGCTGCTATCTTCAACTTTTGCAGCCTTGAGGGCAATGTCTTTTTCTTTTTGTTGTCCTCTCCACATGTTGCTTCATTGTCAATTCATGGGTCATAAGAGATCCAAGAAGCTCTTCCAAGGTAGAGTATTTAGGTCTTTGGCTTCTTGAATGGCTGTCATTTGGCTTCCCATGATCTTGGTAATGACCTAAGAATTTTGCGAACTAATTCAGCATTAGTATAGTTTTTCCAAGACTTTTCAAACCATTAACAATATCGTAAATCTAGTGTACATGCATGTTATGGTTTCAGATTGTTCCATGCTAAATAATTCATATTTATGACAAGATATTAATCTTAGATTCTTAACTTGGTTGGTACCCTCATGGGTAACCTCTAATCTATCCCAAATCTCTTTAGCGGAATTACAAGTAGAGATACGATTAAATTCATTAGCATCAAGAGAACAATATAAAACATTCATGGCTTTAGCATTAAGCTGTGCCATTTTCATCATTCCATCCCTTTCGGCTTAGAAACTATAGATCCATCAATAAGTGTGTGGGTGTACTAGGTCCATTAATTATGATACCCATAATTCATAATCAGTGCTTGAATGAATATCCTCATTCTAGCTTTCCAATATGAATAGTTCCATTAAAAAGGAGGTCTATTTGTGGATTGACCTTCAGCAAAATGAGCCAACTTGTGTTGCCATTTGGATCTTTAGCTCTTGATCGTTGATCAAAAAACAAATGAGCACTAGCTCTGATACCAATTGTTGGCCCAGATGGAACCCAAGAGGGGGGGGGGTGAATTGGGTTCTTTTAAAAATTAAGCCTTTTAATATAATAACCCAAGCGGAAATAAAAACTTAGATTCACAAGTTTAAAACTAAGCAACTATAAAGAGAGTTGAAGATAAAGAGAATCACGACAAACACAAGAGATTTTATAGTGGTTTGGTGTACCTACACCTACGTCCACTCCCAAGTACTTCTTGGGTCCACACTATAATCAAACTGATTACAGCAGAGTTGTTTTGCAAGCTCACAACTCGAACTTGTTGTTTTCCCGGGTGCACAACGAACCCAGCTGGTTTTCACGGGCTCACCAGCACAAAACCCTACACAAGCTAATCTAGCTTGTACGAGGTACACTACCTCCACTAATTCAATCCCCCTGATTGAACTAGTAAAACAAGAAAAATAAGTTTAATACACACAGCTCCTTTAGAGCAGATATATCAAAATAAAAAACAAGGTTTAGAAAAGCCTGATTTGAGATTTGATTTTGAGCTTTTCTTCTTTTCTTCTTTCCTCAACTCCTTTGAAGTGTGGAATCGGGCCGCAGCTCAGATTCTTCACAGATTGAAATTTGGAGTTGATTTGAGCTTTTTTTCCTTTCTTTGAATGTTGAAAATCTCTTGATTTGCTCTTGAATGGCTCTTGGATTTTCTTCTAGACTTCTCTTGGATTGATGAACTTGAGCACAGATGAAGTCTCCTTTGATTTCACGCCTTTTTCTTTCACTCTATTTTTGAATCTCGGATTTTTCAAATGACGCTCTGTTTTTCCTCTTTTTCTGAAATATTTTCTTTTTCTCTTGATATCTCTCTTATTTTGATTTGAAAACGGCCTCTCTATTTATAGATTCTGCAAAATATAGTCGTTAGACACAAAGAAATCTAGCCGTTATTGAAAAATCTTACCGTTGACGCTGAGTTGGCATTCAGAAAAATCACGCCCAGATTTGTTGGAGTCGACTCCAGCTTTAGGCGAGTCGGCTCGAAGACGCGATACCAAAAATAGAAATATTCAAAGTCAAAGGGTGACTCATCGAAAATAAGGTGTCGACTCCTGACAGTCGGGGGTCGACTCATGAAAAGTAAGGGGTCGACTCGAGAAGTGCTCAGAAAAATAATTCTCTGGTGTCTGAGCGGAGTCGACTCACACAGTCATGGAGTCAGCTCGACAAAATCGGGGGTCGACTCGAGAAATCACATGGGTCGACTCGAGACAAACAGACATCTCTGTATACTGAGTGGAGTCGACTCTGAAACTCTAGAGTCGGCTCCGGAACGTATCAAAAATCAGAGAATTTTCTGATTGACTTGAAATTCGTTCAGATTTATTTAAATCAATTTTTGACTTGAATACAATAAAATTATCATAGGAATCAATTCAAGAAATGTTCCAAAAGCTCATTGATTGAGATATGAAGTATAAAAATTTCTTTTTGAAAGCTTAAACATGGAGCTTGAAGTTACTTTCAAATTGATTAAAGTCATACTTAACATACTCATTGATTATTCTAAATAAATTCATTGCTCATGTAAATAAACTCATTTCATCTTTTAATATACTCATGGCTTTTGGTAATCATCAAAATCAATAAGATTGAGGCAACAATTTCTCAACAATCTCCCCAACAGTAGCATTCTCATGTCTTTTTTTCATCATCCCACTCATTCTCCTTAATTTACTTGTTTGTTTGTTTGTTTTATATTTGCTTCATTGCCCTTGATTGCCCAAGACTAATGGAATTTGTTGCTTTATTTAAGCTCCTCTACGTGCTTCAAATGCAGCATATCTTTCTCTAAATTATCGTGTCCAAAATAGTTTCCCTACTGACAGTAGTTACTGCAGAGGTATTCCCACTACAATAAATTTTCATTATTCCGATGCTAAAAATGTAATTTGCTAACGCTTAAAAGTATCAAAAATGTTGTTCCGATGCTTTTACAAGCATCGAAAAAGCGGAAGTGAAGACGAAAAATTTTGACGCTTTGTGAAAGCGTCGAGAAAGTGCCGATGCTTTAAAGTGTCAGCAAGATCGTCAGTATGTGCCGACGCTTTAAAGCATCGGAAACTTTTGCTATATCAAACAAGAAATTCCTTATTTTCTTCTAAAAGTCTTCACACCTGCTCCAGGAAACATTATTGCCAGATCAAGAAGCAGGCTCTGCATCGCCTTTCGGGCTCCAAATCTTTCAAGAATTCTTTGGTTTCGATGGTCTTGATGCAATCCTCCCATTGGCCGGAGATGATGAGATTCCTAAGTTGATGGTACTCGAGGGAAAAATGGGCATCCCGGATTCACCTTCTAGGGCATTGGCAGAAGCGGCATAACCAGGGAGTGGAGGGTTTCGATAATGAGCCTCACGAACTGGTCTCGGTCGATGAGGCCTTGCTTCCCAAGCATCTGGCAACTTTCCATCTCTTCTCAAAACCTCATTAGCTAAGAAAAAGAAGAGGTCTATAACAATATATATATATATATATATATATCAAACGCAGAAAACCAAGAAATACCAAGATTATTGAAAGAAGATAAGAACAATATATGACCAAAATTTATCATATGCTTTCTTTAAATCAATAAATCATATGAAAGTCTATTTTCTTTTTTCTATACCTATTCGTCAATCTTCTTAATAAATAAATTAATAGCTTCCATAATCGATCTTTTAGGCATAAATTCAAATTGATTATTTGACACCAAAGTTTTAACTCTTATTCAATTTTCTATTACTTTTCTTAATAATTTCATTGTATGACTCATCAGTTTAATCCCTCTATAATTTGCACAGTTTTGAATATCTCCTTTACTTTTGTATATGAGTATTAATATACTTTTTCTTCAATCGTCCAACATTTTTTTAGTTACTACAATCCTGTTAAATAAATTGATTAACCATGTGACTTTAATTTCTTCTAAGCCTTTCCAAACCTCAATAGGGATCGTGTCAGCCCTAATGCTTTTACATTTTTTATTTTTCTCAAAGTCTTTTTAACTGGGCTGTCCTCCGGCCGTGTCCAACGGTCGGATGGCAGCGGTGGATGCCGGCCTCACCGTATGGATACATGGTGGCGAGAACTATCAAGATGTGCTGTGGCGGATCCAGATGCCGATGGAAAGGGGCCTCCCTGCGGGTAGTATTGGAAGGATATCCTTGTTTCTCAACTCCCACTTCCTGATCTCCTCCGGGCACAGTATCAACGTCTATGAGGTGGATACCGGCAACTTTTGCTACACGTTGCGTAGAGAGGTTTGGGAACGGTGGTCGCCATCGATTAGGTTGATTGCTGCAAGCCAGCGACATGTGGTTGCCTGGGCTTATGGACTCAGCTGCTGGGACCTCGACTCCAGAGCTGGTCATCGACTTGGACAGAGGTAAAGAAGCTAGCTGCACGGATGGGCGTCCACAGCTATCCCAATCAAGTATCGATTTCTATGTAAACGATCCACTGCGACTGGCGTGCGAGTGCTGGGAGGGTGTTTTGTATTTCGTGGAAATAATATACGGGTGAGTGAAAGCACGATATATATAGAGAAAAGGCGATCGCCCTGTTAAAATATAGTGGTTGTTAGTTTTTAGTATTTTATTTTATTTTATTTAGTCTGAGTTGGGCTTTGAAATAATAGACCTATCTTTTTGCTTTGGTGGGATAGCTTTGGATGGATAAGATCACAAGAGGGATTATGTTTATCCGTAGAAACAAGAAACAATATATATATGGTGATGTGCTTAATGAAAAGATAGAGATTTATTTTTCTCTTGAGAAAAACCCTTCTTCTACCTTGATTTTTCTTCCAAAATAATCTGTGTTGGAAACAATCCCAACAAAAATTGGTATCAGAGCCTAGTTCGAAGAACAAAGAAGATTGTCCGTGAGAAGAGATCAGCCAGCACGAGGACAAGTCTCGCCACCGCCACGTTGAATTCCTTCAAGCACACGGCCGTCCCTTCCTGGAAGAAGTCCGAACGTTATCTTAAGAGATCGATCGCCATCAATTGGAAGACGCGATTATATGGACATGGAGGCAGGGAAGGCACAAGGGCGTAGTCCGTGAGGGGCATTGCGAGAAACGAAATCGCGATTTAGAAAACTAGAAGATTGGGTTCTTGGAGACAGGGCCTGGAATTATCTTCACGGCTGGCGTCACGGCAATCTGGTTCCTCTTCAAAGGCTTCCTCTCATATCTCGAAAGCAACAGCCAAGGAGTCTTTTCAACTTCTTGATCTCATGCAAGACCGATCAAGAGGGTTCTATAAAGTCAGCAGCCATTAAAATCCTTCTGGAAGTCCCTCTCCATCTCAAGAAGCGTGCACTACCTCTCAAGATTTGAGCCTCCTCAACAAAGAAAAGGCCACGATTCTGCAGTGTTTCTGCTGTAGCTGTTTTGCCGAGAGAATATAGGAATGGAACCGTGTTTCTGCTATGGCTGTTTTGCCGAGAGAACATAGGAACAGAAACGAACGTTGCCTATCCCATGAGGTGATCAATAAAGAAACGGTGAAGAAAAAATTGCTACAAAAAATTCATGACAACTCCAAGCAAAATTGGTATGAATACCCATCAACCTTCTATCTTTATTTTTGATGGAAAAAATTATGATTATTGGAGCATCAAGATGAAAATCCTTTTTATTTCACAAGAAGTATGGAATCTAGTTTAGAATGGATATGAAGACCCGTTAATCCAACAAATAATCAGAAGGAGCAACTGAAGGACTACAAAAAGAAGGATGCCAAAGCTTTGTTCTTTATCCAACAAGCTGTATCTGAGAAAATTTTTCTCAGAATTATTAGAGCCACCAAATCAAAGGAGGCATAGGATATCTTGCAGGAGGAATTTCAAGGCAACATAAAGGTAAGAGCTATCAAACTTCAAACTCTAAGAGAATTAGATAATTTGAGAATGCAAGAAAATAAAAAATTGAAGGATTACTTCTCCAAAATTATGGAGACTGTTAATCAAATGAAGAGCTATGGTGAAACCATCACCGAGCGAAGAATATGTGAGAAAATCTTGGCTAGTTTATCTCCAAAATTTGATATAATAGTTGCAATTATTGAAGAATCTAAAGATCTTTCTGAATTAAGTGTTCATGAATTAATGGGATCTCTTGAAGCTCATGAGCAAAGATTGTTTAGGCATAAAGAATCATCAATTGAAAGTGCCTTTCAATCTAAACTCAAAGTGGTTGATAAAAATTCTCAAAAAGAATCACATAGTCAAGCTCCAGTCAAAAGAGAGTCATTTAGAGGTGAAAACCAGAGTAGAGGAAGAGGAAGAAATATGAAAGGAAGAGGTAGAGAAATACAAAGAAATAATTTTTCAAAAGGCAATATGATGAAAGCACTTAACAAGGTGCAATATGTAAAAGGTCTTCTCATGCTGAAAAAGATTGCTGGTTTAGGAGGAAACCCCAATGTTATAATTGCAAAAAGTTTGGACATGTTCAAAAAGATTGCAGATACAAAGTAAATGAACAAGCACACTTCTCAGAAGAAAATGAAGGTTAACAAAGCACTCTATATGCATGTCAAACTGCAGAAGAGAAAGTAATAATATATGGTATCTTGACAGTGGTTGCAGCAATCACATGACAGGAAGCAAGTCTATTTTTATGGATATTGATAGTTCTTCAATTTTACAAGTAAAGATGGGAAATGGTGTTCTAGTCCAAGCAAGAGGCAAAGGCACAATTGAAATCGATACCAAGAAAGGAAGAAAATTCATTCATGTTGTTTTACTTGTTCCAGATTTGAAGCAAAATCTCTTGAGTGTTGGACAGCTGATTGAGAATGGGCATATGGTTCACTTTGAAGATAATGTTTGCAAGTTATATGACATAGGGATGAAAAAACAACTTATGAAAAATATCAAGATGGAGAAAAAGAAGTTTTCCTCTTATTTTGCACTATGCAAAGGATGCTGCATGGAAGATGAGGTAAATGATGAGTCATGGCTATGGCACAAAAGGTTTGGACACTTAAATTTTCAAAGCTTAAGAAGTTTATATCAAAAGAATATGGTGTATGGTCTACCAGCAATACATAACAAGGAAGAACCTTGTGAAGGATGTGCACTTGGAAAATAACATAGAGAGGCATTTCCAAAAGAGCATGTATGGAGAGCCAAAGCACCATTGGAGCTCATTCATACTGACATATGTGGACCTATGAAAACTTCTTCTCATGCATGTAACATCTACTTCATTATTTTTATTGATGACTATTCAAGGATGATATGGGTATATTTTATGAGACATAAATCAGAGGCATTTCTTATCTTTAAGAAGTTTAAAAATCTTGTGGAAAGACAAAGTGGGCACTATATCAAAGTGCTGAGGAGTGATAGAGGTGGTGAATACAATTCAAATGAATTTGAGAAATTTTGAGAAGATGATGGTATACAAAGATAATTGACTGTTGGCTATGCACCAGAGCAAAATGGTGTTGCAGAAAGAAAGAATCGTACTATTGTTGAGATATCTAGATCTATGCTCAAAGACAAAGGCCTTCCAAATTCTTATTGGGTAGAAGCAGTAAATACAACAGTTTATCTGATGAATAGATGTCCAACAAAAGCTCTTCAAAATACACCATTTGAAGTCTGGTATGGTAAAAAGCCTTCAGTGAAGCATTTTAAAAATCTTTGGATGTGTGTGCTATGCACATATTCCAAAGGAAAGGAGGCATAAACTTGATGAAGTTAGTGAAAAATATATCTTTGTTGGATACAATTCTAAATCAAAAAGTTACAGACTTTTCAGCTTGAAGCAAAATCAAGTGATCATAAGAATAGATGTTATTTTCAATGAAAAAGTTGCTTGGGATTGGAAGCAAAAGAAAGTTGAAAAAAATATTATTTCTCTAGATGAAGGAATTCATGATGCTCAAATAAAGAACATGAGGTTGAAGGTTCACTACAAACTTATCCAAATATAAGTCCATTTTCAACTTCAAGTTCAAGTCCATCTTCAAGTTCTACTCCTATAAAAATGAGAAGGTTAAGTGACATTTATGCTTCTTGTAATTTTTACATGATTGAGCATGAAACTTATGAAAATGCTATGCATGAAGAAGTGTGGAACAAAGCAATGCAAGAAGAAATCAATATGATTAGCAAAGGGATACTCTCAATTACCTGGTATTGATTATTAAGAAACTTTTGCACCTGTTGCTAGACATGATACAATTAGAACTCTTATTTCTATAGCAGCACATAAAAGTTGAAAACTACATCAACTAGATGTAAAGTCTGCATTCTTGAATGAGTATGAGAAGAAGAAATTTATGTTGAACAACCTCAAGGCTTCATCATCAAAGGTCAAGAAACAAGGTATACAAGTTGAAGAAAGCATTATATGGGCTGAAGCAAGCACCCAGAGCATGGTATTCTCAAATTGACACCTACTTCAATGAAAAAGGTTTTGTAAAAGTCCAAGTGAACCAACACTTTATGTGAAGAAGCAAGGTAATAATATTCTCATTGTCTCTCTTTATGTTGATGATTTAATTATTACTGGTAACAATGAGAATATGATCTTGACTTTCAAAAGTGATATGATGAGAAGATATGAAATGAACGATATGGGTTTGCTTCATTTTCTTGGGAATTGAAATCAGTCAAAGAAAAGATGGTATCTTTATTAGTCAAAAGAAGTATGTAGAAGGCATTCTCAAGAAATTCAAAATGGAAAGTTGCAACAGTGTTGAAACACCTTTTGTGGTAAATGATAAGTTGATGAAAGAAGATGAAAGTGGTGAAACCAATGCACAATTATACAGAAGCATTATTGGAAGTTTATTGTATCTAACAATTACAAGACCAGATATAATGTTTGCATCAAGTTTACTTTCCAGATTTATGCAAAAGCCAAGTAATGTTCACTTTGGACAAGCAAAAAGAGTCTTGAGATACATCAAAGGTACTAAAGATTATGGGATCATGTATGACAGAAACAAGGATGATATTGTGAAGTTATTTGGGTTTTGTGATAGTGATTGGGCTGGAAGTATTGATGACATGAAAAGCACATCAGAATATGCATTCTTTTATGGATCATGTATCATATCTTGGGCATCTAAGAAGCACGATACAGTGGCATTATCTTCTTTTGAAGCAGAATATGTTTCAACAACTTTGGCAGCACAACAAATAATTTGGTTGAGAAGAATACTTGAAGATATGGGTGAAAAGCAAGAAGAAGCTACTACTCTACTATGTAACAACAAATCTACTATTTCTATGACAAAGAATCCTATATATCACAGCCGCACCAAGCATATCAAAATCAAGTACCATTTCATTAGAGATGTGGTAGAAGAAAAAGAAATTGAAGTCAAGTATGTGAAGATTGAAGACCAAATTGCAGATATCTTCACCAAGGCACTATCCAGGAGAAATTCATACACTTTAGAGATCTCAAGGGTATCCAATAACAACCATTAAAGGGGAGTGTTAAAATATAATGGTTGTTAGTTTTTAGTATTTTATTTTATTTTATTTAGTCTGAGTTGGGCTTTGAAATAATGGGCCTATCTTTTTATGCTTGGGTGGGATAGCCTTAGATGGATAAGATCACAAGAGAGATTATGTTTATCCATAAAACAAGAAATAATATTTATGTGGTGATGTGCTTAATGAAAAGATAGAGATCTATTTTTTCTTGAGAAAAAACCCTTCTTCTACCTTGATTTCTCTTCCAAAATAATCTATGTTGGAAACAATCCCAACACGCCCGTAGCATCTATTATTTTGCATGAAATCAGCCAAATTAGCCTATGTCAAGTTTTTTTATGATCACTGGTGTCTCTAGCTGAATATCGCATCCATTTTTTGGCACCACCCTCCTTTCTTTTGAGCCGTCAACCATTATGCTTGTGGATGTTGCAACCAGGGTTTCCTTCGTTTATTACTATTATTATTTGTTTTCTTACAAAGGAAATCAAAGAGGAAGACAGGATTTAACACCAACTCAACTCAACTCAACTCATCTAAGCCTTTTTCCCAACTACATGGGACCGCTATATGAATTTGCTTCATTCATTCGGCTCTATTCAGAATTAAGTCGATATTCAAATTATAAATAATTATATTTTTTATTATTTTTATCCATATTTGTTTATTATTTATCTTTATTTCTATCCTTATTATATATTGTTAAAAGATCACTCTTTCTAATGGAAGCATTTAAGGGTTTTCGTTGTACATTTTCAAACTACCGTAATCGATTTTCTTTCATTTTATTTTTAGTTGGGGCTACTCTTATCATTTCTCTTATATATTTATTTTTAATTCTATCTTTTAAAGTTTTACCACATATCCATATTAACATATGCATTCATATTACACTTAATTTATTCACATGTTGTTTCATTATTGCCCAACACTCTGTTCCATATAGCATAGCTGGCCTAATAGCGGTTTTATAGAATTTTTGTTTAATTTTAATGGGATGCACCGATTATATAATACTTTCGAAGCACTTCTCTACTTAATCCATCCTACTTTAACTCTATGATTTACATCTTCACCCAATTCACTTCTTACTGGATAGTTGATCCCAAATATCTAAATTTTTACTCCTTGGTATATCTTAGCTTGCAATCTTCATTGTTTCTTCATTTATATTTCTACTCCACTAAAATCATATTTCAAGTATTCAATTTTAGTTCTACTAATCTTAAAACCTTTAGATTCTAAAGTCTCTTTACAAATATCTTAGTATTTACTTTAGATTTACTTTCATCAATCAACACTATATCATCTGCAAATAATATATACCATGGAATATCATTTTGAATATGTTTGGTTAATTCATCCATAATTAATATAAAAAGATACGGACTTAAGGCAGATCCTTGATGTAAACCTATAGCAATTAAAAACTCACTAGTTTCTCTTATTATTGTTTTAACAATAGTTATTGCTCTATCATACATATCTTTTATCAATTCTATGTATCTTTTAGTAACTTCTTTTTTTTTTTCTAAAACCCAACATATTATTTCTTTAGGTACTTTATCATATGCTTTCTCTAAATCAATAAAGATCATATGAAAGTCTATTTTCTTTTTTCTACCTCTTCATCAATCTTCTTAATAAATAAATAGCTTCCATAATCGATCTTTCAGGCATAAATTTAAATTGATTATTGACACCAAAGTTTTAACTCTTATTCAATTTTCTATTACTTTTCTTCATAATTTCATTGTATGACTCATCAGTTTAATCCCTCTATAATTTGCACAGTTTTGAATATCTTCTTACTTTTGTATATGAGCATTAATATACTTTTTCTTCAATCATCCAACATTTTTTTAATTACTACAATCCTGTTAAATAAATTGATTAACCATATGATTTCAATTTCTTCTAAGCCTTTCCAAACCTCAATAGGGATCGCGTCTAGCCCTAAAGCTTTTACATTTTTTATTTTACTCAAAGTTTTTTTAACCTCAAGCATGCTAAAACTATAAAAAATTTATGTTTATTTAATATTCATAGATTATCACATTCTTCTATCCTTAAATTTACTAAATTATTTTTATTTAATAATTTTTAAAATAACTTTTTCATCATTCTTTTATCTCTTCTTCTTTTACTAAGACTCTTTCATCTTCATCCTTAATACATTTAATATAGTCCAGATCTTTTATTTTTATGTCTTAGTTTTTCTAGTTTATATAGCCTTTTTATCTTTTTCGTATCTAGTCTATTATATAAATTACACAGGCTTTAAGTTTGGCATTACTTACCACTTTTTTTGCTTCTTTCTTTGCATTCCTATACTTTTTAAAACTTTCTTCATCCCTAGTCTCTTGCCAAATTTTATAGTTTTATTCTTTTAATTTTGATGGTGGCTTGAACTTCCTTGTTTCACCACCAAGTTTTTTTTCTACACTACTTAAAAAGTATAATTTATCAAGAAAAAAAAATTCCTTGCAATTTTAAGGATTTTTTTGATAAAAAATATTAACTATAAATTTTTTAATAAAAATATTTTTTTACAAAATTTGTCACAAAATTAATTTTGTGAGAGATTTTCTAAGGGATCTTTCTAACATAAATGGGTTCTTTATAAAAAAATTGATAAAAAAATCCCTTGAAAAATCCCTCAAAAATTAATTTTATGAGGGATATTTCAAGGGAATTGTTTTACATTAATAAGTCCTTAGTAAAATTTTTTGTTGAAAAAAATCCCTTGAAAAATCCCTCATAAATTTAATCTAAGGGATTTTGCGAGGGATATTCTGATAATTTTTATTGATTAAATTATCTCAGTTGGGTTAAGTACAAGTGAATAGGATTCAATTAGGTATATTAGAATAACTAATCAATTTTAAATATTGATTTGAAATTAGACTTGATTTGGATTTAAATAGATTAGGACTAGCCAAATTTAATTTGGGCTAGGACCATGATCTATGTAGGTTCAATCCAATAAATTCAAATCAGCTTAAACCAAAACCCAAACCTAAACCCCATGTGTGAAAAGAGTTTTCTCGTATAAGGATCTCACATGATGAGATGGCTGAAATCTCATCTCATGAGATATTAAATTCTCATGTAGAATTTAATGTATAACATTAATCTTCTCCAAATAGTTCCATTGAAATTCTAAGTGTTAGAATTCATGTACCTCTTTGAATTAACCAACGATAAAATTCTAAGTGTTAGAATTCACATCTCTTTGGTTTTCACCGAACGTCGAAATTAACCAAATGCTGCATCTCTTTGATTTTCACCGAACATCAGAATTAACCAAACGCTGCATCTCTTTGGTTTTCACCAAACATCGGAATTAACCAAACGCTGTGTCTTTGGTTTTCACCGAACGTCAGAATTAACCAAACGTTGCATCTCTTTGGTTTTCACCGAACGAACGACAGAATTCTAAGTGTTAGAATTCAATGGGCTAAAGGCTATATTGAGCCTATAAATTAGAGGACATTCTACACCAGATCATTGAACAACAACGAAATGTTATGGATTAAATTTCTAAAGAGTTATAATAGAAAATCCTAGTGTGATTCTGGTGTCAGCGAAAGTTTGGTGGATTTTGGAAGAAGATTCAAATGGAGGATTCAAGATTAGCAAAGTTGTTTTTCCGCGAGCTAGCACTCCCAAAAATTGATCATTCGGGGACTTTACGTGGACGATACTAGAGGCCGGACGATTGAATGGCTACAGAGCGCAAAAGGATTTACCAATTACCCTTAAGGTAAGTGATATGATCCCTAGATCTTAATGTATGATTCAAGACAAGAAGTATGACTTCTTACCTTGAAGATCAAGATATGATCTTGATCTTTTTATTTATATGCATATTTTAGATCAAACAATTCTATATATAAGGCAAAGATATGATCTTGATGCATGTTAGATAGATTAATATTTAATCTTTAAAATTTCGCAATGATAATTATTATTAAATTATTAAATATGCATGCCTTGAAGATTGTTTCTCCCTACATTTTCTTGAAAACTGGTTTCCTTTTGACATGTTTTGGTTGACTTGTGACTGACGAGTTCTTTCTTTTGATGCAGTTGGCTAACGGGGCCCTTGCTTTTTGCGCGGCGATGTCTCACTCCGGAGAGGTGCTCGCACGCACCATGGAGCGGGTCGATAAGTATAAGAAATTGAGCACAACGCTGCCCTAGAAGCTTACCCGGTAGCAGGAGGAGGCCAAGGCCCAGGAGGATGACCTGGGTGGCCGAATAAAAGAAGCAGAGTATCGGGCCGAGGTTGAAGGTGGCCGAGCCTCTGCGGCCGAGGCCCAGCTGGCTCTAGTCTCATCCAGACTAGAGTCGGCCAGGGAGAGGATAGAGGAGCTACTCCGCCAGCTCCAGTATATGGAAGGCCGGGTCGACGCAGCGATGGATGAGACCCGGGCAGCAATGGAGAGAGCCGTTGCAGCGGAGGCAGCGGCGGTTGATGCTGGGCATGAGCGGGCCGGGGCGGTGGCCCATGCTCACGAAGCTGGCCCGCCGAGGAGGCCGAAAGTAGAGCCTAGGAAGCCAAGGCGCGAGCCAGGAAGGCTGAGGCTGGAGCCGAAGCACGAATCTGAGCGGCCGAGGCCAGGGCCAAAGCACGGATTCGGGAGGCCGAGGCCAGGCCGAAGCACAAATTCAGGGGGCCGAGGCCAAAGTGACTAATGTCGTCGCCGATTATAAGGCTTCATCGGAGTTTGAGTAGGAGATCGTCGAGGCCAGCTTTGATGCCTATGTGAAGGGCTTTGACCTTTGCAAGGTGAAAGTATCTGCATCCCTAAATATTAACAGCTCCGATCTTGAAAAGATCCAGCCCAGGTATCTTGGCGAAGAACCGGCGGGGAAAGAGGAGGGTGGAGAGGAGCCAGGGCCGAGCGAGCCCTGAAACACCTGGCATTTCTTTTCTGCATTTTGTACCCTTCTTTCCCTTTTGTAACTAACCCCGGTCAAATTTTGTAATCATCACAAGATCTTTAATGAAAAAAGAAACTTTTTTCTCGAAACGCCTTGCCTTTATGTTTGTGGATGCCGTGTATGATGGTGTCGCGCGGTAGATCCGTAGACCTAGGCTTGGTAGTGACTCAAGTGACTCCGTAAAGACTTTCTCTGCTAACCAAGTCCATGATTCAGCAGGTCACCAACCGGCTAAGTAGATTAGCTGATTGCTGGTCGTAAGGGTGAATCCAAGTGAACAAGGGTAGTTTCTGGGAATGTATCAAGAACTCACGAACTTAGGGAACCGCCTGGATGCGAAGCTATCGGATTCATGGGGGCGCCTCGGTGATTGTTCCCGAAGGCTACCCTGGTGGACGAGGGGACGACGCAGAAACAGGCAATGCCCTATCAGTCATAGTGCCAACGGACCCTGACCTTGAACTGCCTCGGGATTTGTGTGCCAAGGCCGAGGCCGACTAGGATGAGGTCAGGGCGAAACTCGAGGTCGATGCCGGGGCGGAAACTCGAGGTCGAGGCCGAGCCCAGAAACGGATGTCCATAAACCAATTAGCCATCGGCCGTTGAGGTAGATTTAGAGTTGTTGAGGCAAAATTGTGGCTGCCAGAAGCCTTTTGAACCCCAGAGGGTGACACCTGAGAGCTGAGAGTCGTCAGGTTCCTTTTGAACCCCAAAGGATGACCTGAGAGCTGAGAATCGTTAGGTTCCTTTTGAACCCCGAAGGGTGACCTGAGAGCTGAGAGTCGTCAGGTTCCTTTTAAGCACCTCGGGTATTTGTGAACCGCTGCGAGGGGGACTCAACCGGTTATGGAGCCTTTAGGGACTTGAACGACTCGGGGGCACCACCGTGCCGGGGCCGAGTGGTGTCCCGTGGGCCGCGATGCCGCAAGGTCCTTTTGAACCACCTCGAAGGTTTAGGAACCACTGCGAGGGGCGACTCGACCGGTTACGGAGCCTTAGGGTCTTGAACCTACTCGGGAGCACCGCCGTGCTGGGGCCGAGTGGTGTCCCATGGGCCGCGATGACGGCGAGGTCCTTTTGAACTGCCTCGGGGTTTAGGAACTGCTATGAGGAGCGACTCGACCGGTTACGAGCCTTAGGGTCTTGAACCTACTCTGGGGCACCACCGTGCCGGGGCCGAGTGGTGTCCCATGGGCCACGATCCCGGCGAGGTCCTTTTGAACCATCTTGGGGGTTTTGGAACCCCTGCGAGGGACGACTCGACCGGTTACGGAGCCTTAGGGTCTTGAACCTACTTAGTGGCACTGCCATTCCGGGGCCGAGTGGTGTCCCATGGGCCGCGATGCCGGCGAGGTCCTTTTAAACCGCCTCTGGGGTTTAGGAACCGCTGCGAGGGA
This sequence comes from Calamus simplicifolius, assembly GCA_900491605.1. Taxonomy (NCBI): domain Eukaryota; kingdom Viridiplantae; phylum Streptophyta; class Magnoliopsida; order Arecales; family Arecaceae; genus Calamus; species Calamus simplicifolius. Next base: position 355,053 of record UESW01001730.1, on the reverse strand, counting down.
TGACTCGACCGGTTACGGAGCCTTAGGGTCTTGAACCTACTTGGGGGCACCGCCATGCCGGGGCCAATTGGTGTCCCATGGGCCGCGATGCCGGCGAGGTCCTTTTGAACTGCCTCGGGGTTTAGGAACTGCGAGGAGCGACGACCGGTTACGGAGCCTTAGGGTCTTGAACCTACTCGAGGGCACCGCGTGCTGGGGCCGAGTGGTGTTCCATAGGCCGCGATGCCGACGAGGTCCTTTTAAACCACCTCGGGGGTTTAGGAACCGCTGCGAAGGGCGACTTGACCGGTTACGGAGCCTTAGGGTCTTGAACCTACTCGGGGCACCGCCGTGCCAGGGCCAAGTGGTGTCCCATGGGTCGCAATGCCGGCGAGGTCCTTTTGAACCGCCTCGGGGTTTAGGAACCGCTGCGAGGGGCGACTCGACCGGTTACGGAGCCTTAGGGTCTTGAACATACTCGGAGGCACCACTGTGCCGAGGCCGAGTGGTGTCCCATGGGCCGTGATGCCGGCGAGGTCCTTTTGAACTGCCTCGGGGGTTTAGGAACCACCGTGAGGGGCGACTCGACCGGTTACGGAGCCTTAGGGTCTTGAACCTACTCGGGAGCACCGTCGTGCCAGGACCGAGTAGTGTCCCATGGGCCGCGATGCCGGCGAGGTCCTTTTGAACCACCTCGGGGTTTAGGAACCGCTACGAGAGGCGACTCGATCGGTTACGGAGCCTTAGGGTCTTGAACCTACTCGGAGGCACTGCCGTGCCGGGGCCGAGTGGTGTCCCATGGGCCGCAATACCGATGATGTCCTTTTGAACCACCTCGGGGGTTTAAGAACCGCTGCGAGGGATGACTCGACCGGTTATGGAGCCTTAGGATCTTGAACCTACTTGGGGGCACCACCGTGCCAGGGCCGAGTGGTGTCCCATGGGCCGTGATGCCGGTGAGGTCCTTTTGAGGTAAAATTACCCTGCCAGTCACAGGATCGCTGCTGTGTCAAAGCACTATCATGATGAGGTTCTTAGTGGCCCGAGTACCTCTTGCATACAATGCCATACTCAGTCGACCGGGTTTAAACCTCTTGGACGTGGTGATATCTACCAAGCGCTTGCTCGTGAGATTCCCCACCAGTGAAGGGATGTCGAGATGCGTGGGGAGCAAAATTCTATGCATCATTTGGCTTTCAGCCCTCAAGAGATGGTGACTCCACCAACTTCGGTGTTGCTCGACCCCAGAGAATCTGAAAGAAGGGGTGATCCAGCTGAGCGCTTATTATCCTACCCGTTGGAGGACGACCCTAAGAAACTGTGCAGCTTGGTGAGCGCTTATTATCCTGGTGCTCAAATAGCTGATTTACACTTTTAAATTAGCATCGAAGGTAAGTAAGCCATTTATCATAATTTTTATGAATTATTAAAGTATAAAAATTATGGATTTAAATGCTATAATGATATATAGTATATTATTTAAAAATAAGAAAATAGATTTGATACTGAAAGTATGTTGTTATGCTTTTGGCAACAATACATGCTATTTTGCAAACGTGACATGAAAATGATATTTTATAAATATGCTAATATGTGTCACCATGGTCCATTATGACATGACATGATATGATATGATATGTTATATGACTCCAGTTAAAGGAGACCCACCCTTCACATTGTGAATGTGGAGGACACACATCCCTGAGTGTGCTGTGACAGGATACAGTATGGTATGCTACATGACTCTGGTTAAACGGGACCCACCCTCTACAGGGCAAATATATGAAGGACACACATTCCTAGAATGTGCTGTGATAGGATACAACATGATATGCTACATGACTTCGGTTCATCGGGACCCACCTTCACAGAGAAAATATGTGGAGATACATCAGAGGGGTGTTATGTTACATGACTCTGGAACCCACCCCCATAGGGGCTAGATATATGGGGGACACATCCAAGGGGCGTTCTGTTGATGCCATGACCCTTTCTCCATAGGGAATGTATAGGAAAGATACACCTTTAAGGTGTTTTGTTTACGTGGACGTAGTGTATGACCATGGGACACTGGTATAAAATAAAATTTAATTTACATGTTATTTATAGTGGTACAGTGGTTTGATTTGAAATTGTATTTTTAAATGTCACATGGCAATAGCTTTCAAAATTATTTTGAGCATATAATATGCATATTTTGATAACACGGTAAAATGTATTTGAAATTTGAATTAAAGTTTGACATGTGTTTTTACGTATGAAAACCTGATTTGCTTAAAGCCTGAAATGATTATATTATATTATAGTAGGCTTACTTACTAAGTGTGAGCTCATTTAAATCTCACAATATTTTTTAGAGTCACAAGACTGAAGAAGGGGATATGGGATAGTTGGAGCTTCTATCAGAGTAATATAAATCCAACATTTTGTTATAGCCTCATTGATTTATGTATGATGGGCATAAAGCTGAGTATGACTTGTGTTAAGGTTATTGATTTTGAATGATATAGAGGTATTATTCTTTCTTGTATAAATTGGATTGCTAAAGGATGCCTTGCATGTCAGGCATACGGCGGGTTGCCATCTCTGGGTCGCCACCATCGGGTCTGGGCGTAACAATAATACTTTCCACTTGGATTAAAATAGACATGGTGAAGAGTAAGTGAATAGAACTTGAGAAGATGAGATCATGGATGAATTGAAGGTAGCAAGAAGTAGAAAGATTAAGCAAGAAGAGAATGCAGAGAATGGTGCCGGTACGTAACAGAAAAGCAATGCCGGCTGCCACCCTCCTCGATTTTTAGTTATCTTTTACGTGTAAATTAAACGAGAGCCATTCAGGACTGGAGAAGGTTTGTTTGATTGTTAAGGCAAACCTCATCTCGTCCGCTAGAAGGACTGCGGCGTTAGCAAGTAAATTTATTTTTTGAGTCATTTCTCTAAGTAATTATCATGGCAGTACAAGTGCTCCACATATAAATGTGCCCACGGTGGATATACCCATGTGTCACTCATCCGGTGGTCCATAGCGCATTCACTTTGCTGGGATCCAAATATAGATACTAAATAATTAAAACTAATATATTTAAGTATGCAAATTCAATAATAAATATATTCATATGCATTCGAAATAGGTATAAATAAACATTCGAATATAGTCAAGTATAAAATTCATCATTCTTGAAACCAAAGTATAAAATTCATCATCCTTGAAATCAAATGAATTTTAAAATCATTTCATCTATTTTATTTTTAAAATCCGTCAACTATATAGATTTAAAATGTGATCAAATTTAATTTTGGCCACGGTGTGTGTTTGATCATCTTTTTCATCCTTAATTTCATATAGTTAAAAAAAATCGATGAAGTAGATCTAAAATCTAATCGATATAAAAATAAAAAATAATAAAATTTTTAGCTATATTTTAATGTAAAAACCTACCTTCATATATAATATTTATTTTATAATATTCTCAATAATAAGGTTTCAATCCCAATTATTAACACTTTAATTCATGCATTTGACTTCTTATACCATTTATTTGTTTTTTTAAACTTTATTTTATTTCCGATACTACCTACCTACATGGATTCAAAAAGCACGGTTAAAAAAGCATAAATTTTGCTACACAAATTACATAAATAACAAAGGGGCTAATGCAATGTTGCGAAACATACGTGGTCGCTAGTTCGAACAAATTAAAGATCCATACCATCGGTTCAAGTAGGTTTATATTAAAAATGTAAATTATTTTTTATCAATATGACCATTGCTCTTTGATTATAGTAGAAAAAAATGGCATGATTTTTATTTTTAGAGTGATTATAAGAAAAATTATATATGCAAGATAAAAAGATCTAAAAGTTATTAATATTTTTAAATATTTTAATAATAAGTTTTGATAGTGATGTGGCTGATCAATCTCCATTAAAGTTAACGAGCCAAGGTGCTAACGGAAAGTTTCCCTCGGCCTCGGACCTCCGCGGTCCCCTCGGCCTGGGTCCTCCGCGGCCCCCTCAGCCTCGGACACTCGCGGCCCCCTCGGCCTTGGGCCTCCGCGGCACCCTTGGCCTCGGACCACCACGGTCCCCTCGGTCTCGGACCTCCGCGGCCCCCTCAGCCTCAGTCCTTCGAGCTTCCCCTCGGCATGGCCCACCAGTCCTCGACGACTGGTCCACTATCTCCCCGTAACTACCACATACCGCATTAGTCTCTGGTAACCGCCACATGGCCCGTTATCTCCGACGATCGTGGATGATGGGATGCTATGAACGTGGCCGGGCCCACTATCACCTGTACTGCCACTACTTCTTGGAGGTGTGCAAAAAGGGGACTTCGGAATAGGTATAAAAAGGATAAGCTAGGTTTTTTTTGGGACAACTTTTGAACTATTTTGCAAGGCACTAACTTGACCGTCTAGGGTCCTCGCCGGAAACCCCTAGTCCTTGAGGACTTTCTTTCAGGACTGCCGGAGATGGGAGTAGAAGCTCCTTTGTCACCTGGCGTCAAGAAGACGTGTTTTGGCTACAACAAATAGTATCCCATAGGATTACTGTAGCATATTTTTTCATTTTTAAATAAAAAAGAGAACATTTTTTTTATAAACATAAGATTAAAATGTGAACTTGGTGCTAGATGGTGCTTCGGGAAGTGAAGAATCACTTGTTTCGTGTACTATATTTTATATGAAAACCGTACGTTAAAATCCGACCCGTCAAACCGTCATCTTGATATAATAAATAAAACAAAGAAACTAACAGACAGATCCGACCCGTTTTCAGCCCGGAACGCTCATCGTCACCTTTATTAATGAACCTAGCGATCCACAGATAGAAATCCTCCATCCCTAGCTCTGACCCATGTTCTTTTCTCTCTCTTTCATCCGCTAGAAATCCTCCATCCCTAGCTCCGACCCACGTTCTTTTCTCTTTCTTTCATCCACTCTTCCCGTTGGTGATGGATGCTCGATCATCCTCATATTAACCATTGTGCAAAACCACTAGTGAGAATTTTTTTCCAAGAATTCTAGGACACTATTAACAACACAATGAACAGGGAAGAAGATCTAGGGCAGGACCAATAAGATTTAGATTACCTATTCACCTCCTCTGATTGTTCAACATAAGAATGAAACCCGAAGAGTGAAAAACTTAAGAGCTAGCATACGCAAAGGCATCGCAAAACATGAAGAAAATCAAGATTTCGCAAAAGACTAAAACTAACGATGAGTAGGGGAGGGAGAGGAGTGAACTTTACCCCCAAGATTCTAAAAATCGTATTTGAGGCCAGGAGATGACCTCCTGTTTGAAATGAACTTCTCGCTGCTTGGGGTAGCACCACATTTACCGTTATGATTGCAAAGCTGCCAGAAGACGCAGCTTGCTGGTCTCTTTCTGTCGTAGTTGCGATGTCCCGGGACCTAATTTCCGAAGCAAGAAACACCATGAGAAGCATAGAAAACCAAAAAAAAAAAAAAAAAACAAAAACGAAACAACATAAGATTTAGATTACCTATTCACCTCCTCTTAACCATGGGAAGATCATCTTGGGCAGGACCAAAAAGATGAAAACGATGCTAATACTCCCGATCAAGGAGAGAAGAATGGCATCTCACAATCCGAAGATAAAAAAGATCTTGATGCCGCCCATGGTCAAGAACGAAACAACATAAGATTTAGATTAGATTACCTATTCACCTCCTCTGATTGTTCAACGATATTCACCTCTTGTTGACCATGGGGGTGGTCAAGAAGAGGTTAATATCGTTGAACAATCAGAGGAGATGAATAGGTAATCTAAATATTATGTTGTTTCGTTCTTAACCATGGGCGGCATCATGATCTTTTTGATCTTCGATGTGTGAGACGCCATTCTTCTCTCTTTGATCGGCAGCATCGTTTTCATCTTTTTGGTCCTGCCCGAGATGATCTTCTTCCCTGTTCATTGTGTTGTTAATAGTGTCCTAGAATTCTTGGAAAAAAATTCTCACTAGTGGTTTTGCACAATGGTTAATATGAGGATGATCGAGCATTCATCACCAACGGGAAGAGTGGATGAAAGAAAGAAAAAGAACGTGGGTCGGAGCTAGGGATGGAGGATTTCTAGCGGATGAAAGAAAGAGAAAGAACGTGGGTCGGAGCTAGGGATGGAGGATTTCTAGCGGATGAAAGAAAGAAAAGAACATGGGTCGGAGCTAGGGATGGAGGATTTCTAGCGGATGAAAGAAAGAGAAAAGAACATGGGTCGGAGCTAGGGATGGAGGATTTCTAGCGGATGAAAGAAAGAGAAAAGAACGTGGGTCGGAGCTAGGGATGGAGGATTTCTAGCGGATGAAAGAAAGAAAAGAACATGGGTCGGAGCTAGCGATGGAGGATTTCTATCTGTGGATCGCTAGGTTCATTAATAAAGGTGACGGCGAGCGTTCCGGGCAAAACGGGTGGGATCTGTCTGTTAGTTTCTTTGTTTTATTACATCAAGATGACGGTTTGACGGGTTGGATTTTAACGTACGGTTTCCATATAAAATATAGTACACGAAACAAGTGATTCCTCATTTCCCAAGCACCGTCTAGCACGTTCACATTTTAATCTTATGTTTATAAAAAAATTGTTCTCTCTTTGATTAAAAAATAAAAAAAATATGCTAAGTAATCTTTTGGGATACTATCTGTTGTAGCCAAAACATGTCTTCTTGACGTTGGATGACGAAGGAGCTTCTACTCTCACCTCCTGAACGGCAGTCCTGCAAGAAAGTCCTCAAGGACCGAAGGTTTTTGGCAAGAACCCTTCGACGATCAGTTAGTGCCTTAGAAAACAGTTCAAAAGTTGTCCCAGAAAAAACCTAGCTTACCATCTTTATACCTATTCCGAAGTCCCCTTTTCGCACGTTACAGGAAGCAGTGTCCGTACAGGCGATAGCGGGCCCAGCCACGTTCATAGCATCCCATCATCCACCACCGTCAGGAGATAACGGACCATGTGGCGTTTACCAAAGACTAATGCGGTATGTGGTAGTTACGGAGAGATAGTGGCCCACGTGGCGGTCGCCGAGGACTGGTGGGCCACGCCAAGGGAAAGCTCGGAGGACCGAGGCCGAGGGGACAGCGTAGGTCCGAGGCCGAGAGGACCGCGAAGGTCCGAGGCCGAGGGGGCCATGGAGGACCGAGGGCGAGGGGGCCGCGAGGATCTGAGGCCGAGGGGACCGCGGAGGTCCGAGGCCGAGGGGACCGAGGCCGAGGGGACGCGGGGGTCCGAGCCGAGGAAAACTTTTCGTTAGCCCCTTGGCTCGTTAACTTTAACGGAGATTGATCAGCCATATCAAATGCCCCCCGCGCCCCTGAGATGGTGTGGGTCCACTTCCCGTGCATCGAAAGGGGCATGAACTCACCCGATGGCTTGTCCCATCCAACCACCAATGGCAACATTGGTACGTGTCCATGGGGCACAAGGACTCATTAATGCCAGGGGCCTGGGATGTTGTAGCGTCGCCGCTTCTGTTGATTTGCACCGTTGGATGGGGGAGAATCCTTCTTGGGAAGGCAACAGCCATCATCGTCATCATTAAAATGACGTTACCGATATCCCGCTATCAGCACTGAGCGACTGCCAAGGCGTCCCTCCCAACCGAAGACGTGCGCGTGGCAAGATGGCTTATGTGGGACAGCTCGAGGGGAGCTATAATAGGGGGACTGCCTCGAGTCTATCGTCTTACTACTCCCAGAATCATCTCCTCCTTAAGCTTTCTCTGTCCGAGTCCTGCTGTGGTCTCCACAATTTTTCCCCCGCTAACCAGGTCAGTCCTTCTCCCATGTCTTTCTTGCCTTCCTGGTCCTCCTCGGCTCTTCCCAAGGGTTACAGTCCTCCCCTGCACGCGCAGGCTTCTCCATCTTCCCCTCCCTCCTGGTCCTCTTCTCCCTCCTCCGAGAACCAGGCTCCTCTGTCCTAGCGGCGATTCATAGGTCGGGCCCCCACCAGGCCTCGTCCGGTCGCCACTGGGACCCGTAGGGCCTCCTTAGAGTCTCCTAATAGGGTTACTTCCACGGTGACCGGTCAGGAGCTGGCCAGGATCAAATCCGTCTATAGGATTCCCGATAGCATCCGACTGTACGTTCCCACCCCAGATGACAGGGTGATCTCCTCCGTCCCGGGAGGGTTGCCTTGTATGAGGCCTTTCTCAAGGCCGGCCTCCAACTACCCATCCACCCTTTGATTGCCAACCTCCTAGACTCCTATTCCCTAACACCATCACAACTGGTTCCAAATTCGATCCGGAACCTTTGTTCTTTCTTCATCCTATTCCGCCTCCATGGGTTAGAACCCAGGGTGTCTCATTTACGTAGTTTTTATAACCTTCGTCAACAATCGGGTTGGTGGGTATTCCAACCTCGACCTAACCGATCCCTAAAATTTTTCCTCCCTACCTCGGTCAAAGGGTGGAAGATTCGGTTCTTCTTGCTGACCTCGGAGGGAGGAGGCTGAGTTGAGGGGATCCAAACGTAGGGCCGAACCAGAACCACATGATAACTCGAGGGACAAGGAGGCCTTCGGCATGTTACAGACGACCTATATCCCCCGATGTAACCAGCTGCTGACGAAGGATAACCTCCAATTCACGGGCCTCCTTCAGGGCGGCAGTGAGCAGCCTTAGACACCCAACTTCTCACTGCCCCACCCTCTGCTTCTTTCTTCTTTCTCTCCCCCTTTTTTTAATCAACTCTGATTTGTGCAGCTATGAAGTTACTAGACCGCATGGTGAGGAGGGCTGCAATCAAGAAGAAGAAAGCTGTCAGTGCTGCCGAGCCGTCGAAGAAGAGACCACGGTCTCCCAATCCTCAGTCTTCGAAACGCTCCCTAACCCCGGCCCCCCTGATCCGCCGACCTCGAGGACACCAGAGTCCGCCTTGGGAGACCCAAGAGTCGGCCCACCCCATAGATCTCACAACCGACACTCCTCCCGAGGGGCCCCGAGCCGACGCCGTCCTTCCGACCGGAGAGCCGACCCTTCCAGAGGCGGGGCCATCTTGCCCCGAGGTTGAGCCAACCCCGGAGAGGGTTTCACCTGAGGTTTAGGCCGAGCAAGACCGGAGCCGACAAGCCCGCAAGCCGAAGTAGAGAGGCTAGCCCCCGACATGGACGCGGGAGCACCTCACCTAGACAGGGGCGAGCCCGAGGCCTTCCCTTTCGGGCCATTGTTGATGAGCATGGGGCTAGAGACCGAGCAGTTGATGGCCCAGATATGCCCCCGAATACCAGAGGGGGATCCACTACCGAGGGGCCACATCGCTCCTCCAGGATGCTTTCTCGGCTCAGATATGGGTAAGTGTCGGGGTTATTGTATATGTACATTTATTTACTATTATTTTTCTTTATACATTGCCCTTGTTCCTTCCTGACTGCTTACAGACATTGATCTTTTAATGCAGATGGCAAACTCCCTCGTAGCTTTGAGGGATATGCTCACTGGAATGGAGGAAGCGCTCCGTCGGTCCCAGCAGGAAACCACCGAGATGCAGGCCCGGGCAGAGAGGGCCGAGGTGGCCCTGATCAAGCGAGCCGAGGAGCTTGACGAGTTCAAGCATCAGGCCAAAGTCGAGCTTGAGCGTCTGAGGGGACTCCTGGAGGTTGCCGAGGCAACTGCCAAGGCTCAAGACTTGCGCATTCAATCTTTAGGCCTCAAGGTGGAGGCGGCGGGGAAGCGTGCTTCCAGTGCCGAAGAAACCGCCCGAGCATCCGGCACCCAGGTGGCAAGGATGGAAGAAGCCATTCATGGGGCAGAGGAGAGGGTCAAGGCCGCCGAGGATAGGGCTGCAGCAGCCGAGGAGAAAGCATCTCGGGCCGAAGAGACAGTTGCTGCCAGTGTAGAGCAGGCAGCCAAGGCGGTGGATGAGTTCCGAAAGAGCACCGCCTTCGCCAAAGAATTAGCGGAAGCTTCCTCTGGCGCCTACCTCCTCGGCTTCATGGATGGAAAAAAGAAGGTCGGACGGGTCCACGGCCTCATCGACCTCGATGATCTTGAGCCAGACGAGATGTCGGAAGAATCGGCGGTATCTCCCAGGCCAGCCGATGAGGAGCCCACCGGCGACGGGCCGACCGAGACCTGACTAGGCATCCCCTCTCCTTACTTTGTTCTTTCGCTGTTTGTTGTTGTTCGTGTTTTGTTTTCTATTTTTTTTTTTTGAAGTCCAACTGAGGTCGGCATTTTGTGCTCCATTTTGAAAGAGCAATGAAAAGTGTTGTTTTTTATGAAATGCTCGACCTAGCATCCCTTAGTATGTGTTTAATTCCATTAAGACATTGTCTTCACGAGATCGCCTCAATTGGAAATGAGCTCGGCCATGGACTGAAGTAGCAACTCATGGCCGATCTCAAAGCAAAACCTTGGGAGTCTGGTAACCGAGGGCTAGGGGCTGAAGCAGCAGCTCACAGCTGATGCCGAGGTGGGACTTTGGGATTTGGTGACCAAGCTTCAAAGGCTTGGCCATTCACCAACCTCAAATGCTGGTAGCCTATCAGGCTGGGAGCGCCCAGGTGAACTCGAGCCAGAGGACCAATCATGCCTCGGTTCTGAAGTGCCAAGGGGAGCTCGGGTCTGGGTGCCGCTAGTACGTTGAGCGTGAGGTGCCGAGCCGAGCTTGGGCTTGGATGCTGAGGGGAACTCGGGCTCGGGTGCTGAGGAGAGCTCAGGCTTGAGTGCCAAGACAAACTCAGGCTTGAGTGCCGAGGGGAGCTCGGGCTTGAATGCCGAGGGGAGCTCAAGCTTGGGTGTCGAGGCGAGCTCGGGCTTGATTGCCGAGATGAGCTCGGGCTTGGGTGCCGAGGGGAGCTTGGGCTTTAATGCCGAGGCGAGCTCGGGCTTGGGTGCCGAGGGGAGCTCGGGCATGAATGCCGAGATGGGCTCGGGCTTGAATGCCGAGGGGAGCTCGGGCTTGGGTGCCGAGGGGAGCACGGGCTTGAATCACGAGGCGAGCTCGGGCTTGAATACCGAGGGGAGCTCGGGCTTGAATACCGAGGGGAGCTCGGGCTTGGGTGCCGAGGGGAGCTCGGGCTTGAATGCCAAGGCGAGCTCGGGCTTGGGTGCCAAGGGGAGCTCGGGCTTGGGTGCCAAGGCGAGCTCGGGCTTGATTTCCGAGATGGGCTCGGGCTTGAATGCCGAGGGGAGCTTGGGTTTGGGTACCGAGGCGAGCTCGGGCTTGAGTGCTGAGGGGAGCTCGGGCTTGAATGCCGAGATGAGCTCGGGCTTGGGTGTCAAGTCACTAGAACATTTTTTATTAACAAGACATGAGATATACAAACTTCAAGTTAATAAGGCAGGGAAAAGGTGCTCAAACCGAAGATGGTCCCATCATGCACGTCATTGATAATATCAGCAGAGGTTGTCAGCATTCCAGGTGCGAGGAAGAGGCTTCCTGTTGAGACTTTTGACACGGTACGCTCTGCGATGAAGAGCCTCCGTGACTCGGTAAGGGCCCTCCCAATTTGGGGACAACTTGCCTCCCCCGTGGGTCTCGATACTTCGGCCCTCCTAAGGACCAAATCACCTAGCAAGAAGACTTTGGGTCAGACGCATGCGTTGTAGTATCTGGCAGCTCTCTGGCGATAGACTACGATTCGGTGGCGTGCTAGGTCGCGCACCTCTTCAACCAAGTCTAAGTTAGCCTGCAATCGAGTCGGGTTGTCATCTTCGTCATACGATTCTACTCGCGGGCTTGGGAGGCCGATCTCCACTAGGATGATGGCCTCCAAGCTGAATACAAGGCTGAAGGGGGTCTCCCCAGTGGGACACATGGTGTGGTATGGTAGGCCCATAGCACATTGGGAAGCTCCTCCACCCATCTTCCCTTAAAACCATCCAACCGTGTCCTCAGCCCTTGAAAGATTGTGCGGTTGGTTATCTCGGCTGCTCCGTTGGTTTGGGGATGGCCGACTGAGCTAAACCGTTGGTGAATGCTCAGCTCAGCACAAAACTCTCTGAAAGGGGCATTGTCGAACTGCTGGCCATTGTCAGTGACAAGAGTGTGAGGTAACCCAAAACGGCAGATGATTGACTTCCACAAGAAGGTCCTAACTTTATGCTCGGTTATCTTTGCCAGCGCCTCAGCTTTCACCCACTTGGTGAAATGATCGATGGCGACAAGCAAAAATTTTTGCTGAGCAGACGCCGGGGGAAATGGTCCTAATATGTCCATCTCCCACTAAGCAAAGGGCCACGGTGCTGTCAGGGGACTCAGTTGGGTAGTCGGCTGCCGTTGAATGTGGGCATGTCGCTGACAGCTATCGCACTTTCACACTAGCTCGGCCGCATCTTCCCTCATAGTGGGCCAATAATATCCTTGTCGCAAAGCCTTGTACGCCAGTGTTCTGCCCCCCAGGTGGTTTCCGCAAATATCTTCGTAGATTTCTTGCAGAATGTAGTCGGCATTTGCGGAAGTAGCGCACCAGAGGAGCAGGTGGGAGGACTTACGGTACAGACGCCCATCCAATATCAAAAACTTAGGGGCTTGTCTCTTAAGCAGCTTGGCTTCTGCGGGATCATCAGGGAGAATGCCATCGGTAAGATATCGGACGTATGCCTCCATCATGAAGACCCTTGGCCGATCGGCATGGCCTCTTCGGTAGCTTCAATACTCGGGGCTTCTAGGTGCTCCAAGTACGTTCTCCCTAGGGCTCCGTTGGCCGAGGTGTCCAAACAGGATACTGCGTCGGCTCTGGTGTTCTCACCCCGTGAGATATAACTGACACCAAAGTGAGTGAATGACGAAGACCGTGATCGGACCTTCTCCAAATATCAAGCCATAGTGGGGTCTCGGGCCTCAAACTCCCTAGTGAACTGTCCGGTAATGAGCTGGGAGTCAGTGAAGGCTTGGAGGCGTTCCACTCCAAGCTCTTTGGCCAATCTCATGCTTGCCAGCAATGCTTCATATTCCGACTGGTTGTTAGTCGCGGGAAAAAGGAACCTTAGGGTGTATTCCACTGTTTCCCCCTCTGGACCGACAAGGATGAGGCCGGCCCCACTTCCCTGGGAATTCGAGGCACCATCGACATGAAGGACCTAGTCCCGCTCCTCGCATTCGGCCATCGCATTTAGGGGAGCTGAGTGGAGCTCTTCGAATGGTTCGCTGGCCTACATGCACTCAACTAAGAAGTCTGCCAGGACTTGGGACTTTATGGCTGACCTCGATCGAAAGGACAGATCAAATTCTTCCAACTTGATTGCCCATTTTGCCAACCGGCCCAAGGTGTCTGGCCAAGATAGAATAGCTCTAAGCGGTTGGTCTGTGAGCACCACCACCGAGTGGGCTTGAAAGTAGGGCTTGAGGTGCTGAGCAGAGATGATTAGCGCAAAAATAATCTTTTCTGTGCGAGAGTACCTGGTCTCGATGTCATGGAGCACCTTGCTGATATAGTAGATGGGCTTTTGAGCCTCATCGGCATCGGTGCAGACAAGCACGGAGCTCATGGCCTTAGCCGAGGCCGCAAGGTAAAGGAAAAGCTCTTCTCCATTCCTTGGCTTGGACAACAGCGGCGAGGTAGACAGGAATTCCCTCAACCCCTCGAATGCTTTTTGACACTTTTCGGTCCATTCGAAGCCATTGGCCTTGCGGAGGGCCTTGAAGAAGGGTAAACACCTTTCTGCGGACTTTGACAAGAAACGACTTAAAGCCGCCACCCGCCTTGTCAAGCGCTGAATCTCCTTTTTATTCGCTGAGGGCCTCATGTCAAGGATGGCCTAAATCTTGTCTGGGTTCGCCTCTATTCCCCGCTGAGTCACCATGAAGCCAAGGAATTTGCCAGCCATAACCCCAAAGGTACACTTCCGCGGATTCAACTTCATGTAACAACGGCGAAGGTTATCAAAGGTCTCCGCCAGGTCGGCAATGTGGTCATCGGCGCGAACACTTTTAGTCAGCATATCGTCCATGTAAACCTTCATATTGTGTCCAATTTGATTTTCGAAGATCCTATTCATCAGTCTTTGATATGTAGCTCCTGCATTCTTTAACCCAAACGGCATTACTTTGTAGCAGTAAGTGCCCTTCTCGGTCACAAAAGAGGTGGCCTCTTTTTTGCCGGGTCCATCTTAATTTGATTGTATCCCGAAAAGGCATCCATGAAGCTGCGGATCTCGTGGCCTGACGTAGCATCCACCAGCTGATCAATTCTGGGCAATGGGAAACTGTCTTTGGGACATGCTTTGTTGAGATCGGTGAAATCAACACACATCCTTCAGCTCCCATTGGCCTTGCAAACCATGACGACGTTGGCGAGCCAATCGGGATAGTGTACTTCTCGGATATGCCTGGCCGCCAACAACTTACGGACCTCCTTGTCAATAGCCTTCTGCCGCTCAGGCGCAAAACTTCTCTTCTTCTGCCGAACTGGCCGACACTGTAGATTGAGGCTAAGCTTGTGAGTAATTACCTCGGGGGGAATGCCTGGCATGTCCGAGGCTGACCAGGCGAACACATCTGAGTTAGCTTGAAGGAAGGTGAGGAGCCGAGCCTTCGCCTCCTTGGGTAGTAGCGATCCCACTCGGACGGTCTTCGCCGGGTCTTCCCCTAAGGGGAAAGTCAACAAATACTCGGCCGGCTCTCCCCTCTTCTCCGAGTCTTTGGGGTCCACCAGCTCGGCCATCGGCAGGGTTGGCGTCTCTCGAGAGCTAGGTGCCGTGTGGTAGCATAGAGACAAGAGGTTCCTCTCCCCACGCATCTCCCCTACACCTTTATTAGTCGGGAACCTTACAAGCAACCTCTTGGTGGAGATAATGGCATCCAACAGGTTTAATCCAGGCCTGCCCAGGATGGCATTGTAGGCTAGAGGAACTCGCGCCACTAGGAACTTTACCATGAATAAAGGCATCGTAACTCAAAATATTAGCCGAACTTCCACTATCAACCAGTATCCTTTTTACAGGGTGTTTCGCAACTGTCATGGAAACAACAGCACTATCATCATTCGGATTACTCACCCCATCTAGTTCCCTTTCAAAGAAAGGGATTACAGGCTCTACTTCTTCTTCCCCCCTGAACTTCTTATGCGGACCGCCGGCCCCCCAGAAGATCATAGCTACCGTCTTCTCAGTCGGGGCATTATTGACTTCAACCTGGGCAAGCGGGGATGCGGACGGGCCTGGAGCAGTCGGGTTCGCCCTCTGGATGAACCTGCCAAGGTAGCCCTGTTGAACGAGGTCTTCGATCACCTTCTTGAGATGGCGGCAACTCTCCGTGTCATGCCCATGATCCCGATGAAAATGACAATAAAGATTTTTATCACGGAAGACTCCAGGCTTCAGAGATGGAGGGCGCTGAAGGAAAGGCTCCCCTTTAATCTTCATCAAGATGTGGGATATCGGAGCTAGCAGGGGGGTACGGATCCCCTCCCTGGGAACGAGAGCCCTTGGCCGGTTGTTAGGTTGGCGGGGGGGCTCGGCTCTCTCCTGCTGGGGCCGATCGTATGTAGGTCGGGCTTTTTCTTGTTGGGGCCCCCTTCCGTCTCGCGCCTGGAAGAGTTGGCTTCGTCGGCGTGGATGTATTTGTGCGCTTGGCCCAACAGCTCAGCATAGGAGTTCGGTGGCTTCTTATCTAGGGAATAGGTGAAGCGGGAGGGCCGAAGCCCTCGCTTCAAAGCCAAAGTAGCGATAGAGTCATCAAGGTTGTACACCTCCAGTGTAGCTTCATTGAACCAAGCTATGTAATCTTTCAGTGACTCACCACTCTTCTGTTGGATGGCGAACAAGCTGTCAGCCACCCGTGGAATTTTTCGGTAGGCATTGATATGTGCTAGAAAAGCCCTTTCCAGCTACCGAAAGGAGTTAATGCTTCGCAGAGGCAGTCGGGAATACCAGGCCCGCGATGCCTTCCGAAGGGTGGCAGGAAAAGCGATGCATAGAAGGGAATCAGTCGCCCTCTAGACCTGTATAAGGACCTTATAGCTCTCCAGGTGGTCCAGGGGGTTAGTAGTGTCGTCATAAGGGTCCAGCTGGGGCAACCGAAATCGGGTGAAGATTGGCTCCTCCATTATGCGGCGAGACAAGGGAGGGCGGTTGTCATAATCCTCCTCCGGTGGGTTAGTAACCATGCGGCTAAGTTCCTCCAGCCGCTGATTGTACTCCTTGTGGCACCGCTTAGCCTGGCGGGTGACGCGCCCATCGAAAGACCCTTTCCGTGATGATCCCAAGGATGGGGATGGGTTACGGCGGTAACGAGCTCCTCGCTCGGCCTCCTTCCCCTGCTGCCGCCTGCGGGAGATGTCAGAATGACGGGAAGGTGACCGTGGTCTTTTGGAAGCCTCCCGGTAGCGACGTCCGAGGGAGGCACGTCAGCAGGGAACCTTCCGATAGGAAGCTCTCCCGCGAGTGGACTGTTGGCAAGGAGGAGCAACCCCTGCATCTGGGGAAGGAGGCTGGGGCCCTTGCTGTGACGCTGCCACCTGCTGCTATAGGTGCTGGACTGCAGCACCAAGGAATAAACTTGAACAGCAAGAGTGTCGACACGGTCGCCATGCATGGGCGACAATGGTGGGACAGGAAAAGGTCACCGGAGGGGCCGAGAGGCTCGCTTCTGGCTGCTCCGGCTCTTGGCGTTGCCCCCCAGTGCCGCCGTCCGAAACCTCCCGTGCTCGTGTCACCACCATCGTATCGAGCGATAAAGGAGAGTGGAGGCATGTAACCTTGGAGTGTTGGACTCTGCTCTTATCCCCCCTTCCTGGCGCGTCAATTTGTTGTAGCCAAAACACGTCTTCTTGATGCCGGGTGATGAAGGAGCTTCTACTCCCACCTCCAGGAAGGAACAAGGGCAATAAATAAAGAAAATAATAGTAAATAAATGTACATATACAATAACCCCGGCACTTACCCATATCTGAGCCGAGAAAGCATCCTGGAGGAGCGACGTGGCCCCTCGGCGATGGAACCCCCTCTGGTATTCGGGGTAGCATATCTGGGCCATCGACTGCTCGGTCTCTAGCCCCATGCTCATCAACAATGGCCCGGAAGGGAAGGCCTTGGGCTCGCCCCTGTCCAGGTGAGGTGCTCCCGCATCCATGTCGGGGGTTGGCCTCTCTACTTCGGCTTGCGGGCTTGTCGGCGCTCGGTCTTGCTCGGCCTGAACCTCAGGTAGAACCCTCTCCGGGGTTGGCTCGACCTCGGGGCAAGATGGCCCCGCCTCTGGAAGGGTCGGCTCTCCGGTCAGAAGGACAGCGTCGGCTCGGGGCCCCTCGGGAGGAGTGTCAGCCGTGAGATCTACGGGGTGGGCCGACTCTTGGGTCTCCCGAGGGGGCCTCTGGTGTCCTCGGGGTCAGCAGATCAGGGGGGCCGGGGTTGGGGAGCATGTCAAAGACTGAGGACTAGGAGACCGTGGTCTCTTCTTTGACGGCTCGGCTGCACTGACGGCTTTCTTCTTCTTGATTGCAGCCCTCCTCACCATGCGGTCTGGTAACTTCATAGCTGCACAAATTAGTGTTGATTAAAAAAAAGGGGGGGAGAGAAAGAAGAAAGAAGCAGAGGGTGGGGCAGTTAGAAGTTGGGTGTCTAAGGCTGCTCACCGCCACCCGATCGAGAGGAGGCCCATGAATTGGAGGTTATCCTCCGTCAACAGCTGGTTACATCAGGGGATATCGGCCGTCTACAACATGTCGAAGGCCTCCTTGTCCCTCGGAGTTATCATGTGGTTCTGGTTCATGATGCAGGACCGATTCGCATGCAAATAATTTTTTTTTTAATGATTAATCATTGCAGTTGATTATTCTTCCAAAGTAATAGCCTAAGAGGGATTCAGAAAAATTCACAGTAAATCCGCATGCGAGAAACAGTTCCTAAAAATAAGGAAGAAGGATCGCCGAGGCTAAGAAGCTCCGGTAGGGCTTGCTCTCCTACAATAAAGTTACTAGTAGATTAGATGGGAAAGATCAAAGTGTTGAAGGGGTTGCTCTGCCCAGCGGATGCGCCCTAGATGACCAAGCCTTGAGCCCACGAATTTGCGACCAAGTATCCACTGACCTGGATGACGATCACCTTGAATCCTGGATTCATGGCTACTGAGGGATCTGCAAGATCACCATACAATGGTTAAAGAATAATAGAGAAAATTTAGAATAGAGGCAAAGAGACAAGGAAGGAGTAGAGAAAAGGAGAGGCCGAACAAGGGCTCTTGGGCGTCCACTATTGGAAGATAAAGGTGGCAGCCAAGGTTTCTCTTGGAGACTTGGGATGTTGGCACGCGTAGAAGGAGGGAAACAAGAGCATCAGAGAACCAATTAACAAAAATCACAATAACTCAAAACTTGGATTGATTGATTAATAATAAAAGATACATCATTCATACAAGAGGGTCTCTTTTATAGAGCAAGAGACTTGGGGCCCAAGAAAGTACAGATATGGAAAGAGAGAAAAGAAAAAAAAAAAGGTGCCCTAATCAAATTTGGCATAAAATCTGCAGCGTCCAGATGAGGAAGGTGATCTTCTAGATGCAATCAGTGGCAGCTAGATTCGGCATGAAATATATGGTGTCCAGATGAGGCAGGTGATCTTCTAGATATGATTGAGATGCAATTAGCGGGAGCTTAATTTGGCATGAAATCTATGGCGACCAGATAAGGCAGGTGATCTTCTAGATATAATTGAGATGCAATCAGCGGCAGCTTAATTTGGCATGAAATTAGCATCAGCCAGATGAGAAAAATGATCATCCAGATCGGGAAGGTTGCTTGCTCTGCTAGGTGGCATGTAGGCTGCTTGAAGTAGGTGTGGCACCAACTTGAATTTAGCAGCTGCTCTGTCTGACTGTGATGGCCTTGTCTTCTGCTCCAATAATGATGTCTCCTCTTGTAAGCTGATTAACTTACTACATGACTCACATTAAAATAAACTAAACTGGATAGGACTCAATTTAGAATAAAATGAACTGGACGAGACTCAAAATAAACTAAACTTTATTTTCCAACTCAAGACTTGAATCATAACTAATCAGATATCAACAAAAGGTTAAGAATCCTCTGCTTGATCCTGGTGCCCGCACCAGTTCGGCCCTACGTTTGGGTCCCTCCAACTCGGCCTCCCCCCTCCGAGGTCAGCAAAGAAGAACCGGGTCTTCCCCCCTTTGACCGAGGTAGGGAGGAAAAATTTCAGGGATCGGTTAGGTCGAGGTTGGAGCACCCACCAACCCGATTGTTGACGAAGGTTGTAAAAACTATGGAAAAGAGACACCCTGGATTCTAACCCGTGGAGGCGGCATAGGACGAAGAAAGAACAAAGGTCCCGATCAAATTTGGAACTAGTTGTGATGGTGTTAGGGAATAGAAGTCTAGGAGGTTGACAATCAAAGGGTGAAGGGGTAGTCAGAGGCTGGCCTTGAGAAAGGCCTCATATAGGGCAACCCTCCCAGGACGGGAGGAGATCACCCTGTCATCTGGGGTGGGGACGTACAGTCGGATGCTATCGGGAATCCTATAGACGGCTTTGATCCTGGCCAGCTCCTGGCCGATCAACATGGAAGTAACCCTATCAGGAGACTCTAAGGAGACCCTACAGGTCCCAGTGGCGACCGAACGAGGCCTGGTGGGGGCCCGACCTATGACCCGCCGCTGGGATAGAGGAGCCTGGTCCTCGGAGGAGGGAGAAGAGGACTAGGAGGGAGGGGGAGATGGAGAAGCCT
The DNA here is from genome assembly GCA_900491605.1 of Calamus simplicifolius. Classification (NCBI taxonomy): domain Eukaryota; kingdom Viridiplantae; phylum Streptophyta; class Magnoliopsida; order Arecales; family Arecaceae; genus Calamus; species Calamus simplicifolius. Next base: position 335,428 of record UESW01001730.1, on the reverse strand, counting down.
GCGCATGCAGGGGAGGACTGTAACCCTCGGGAAGAGCCGAGGAGGACCAGGAAGGCGAGGAAGACATGGGAGAAGGACTGACCTAGTTTGCGGGGTGAAAATGGTGGAGACGACAGTAGGACTCGGACAGAGAAAGCTTAAGGAGGAGATGATTCTAGGAGTAGTAAGATGACAGACTCGGGGCAGTCCCCCTATTATAGCTCCCCTCAAGCTATCCCTCCTAAGCCAGCCTGCCACGTGCACGTCTTCGGTTGGGAGGGACGCCTTGGCAGTCGCTCAGCGCTGATAGCAGGATATCGGTAACGTCATTCTAATGATAGCGATGATGGCCGTTGCCTTCCCAAGAAGGATCCTCCCCCATCCAACAGTGCAAATCAATAGGAGCGGCGATGCTACAACATCCCAGGCCCCTAGCATTAATGAGTGCTCGTGCCCGTGGACACGTACCACTGTTGCCATTGGTGGTTGGATGGGATCAGCCATCGGGAGAGTTCACGCCCCTTTCGATGCGCGGGAAGTGGACCCACACCATCTCAGGGGTGCCGGGGGCATCTGATATGGCTGATCAATCTCTGTTAAAATTAACGATCCAAGGGGCTAACGGGAAGTTCCCCTCGGCCTCGGACCACCGCGGTCCCCTCGGCCTCGGACCACCACGGTCCCCTCGGCCTCGGACCCTCGTGGCCCCCTCGGCCTTGGTCCTCCACATCCCCCTCGGCCTCGGTCCTCCGAGCTTCCCCTCGGCATGGCCCACCAGTCCTCGGCGACCGCCACGTGGGCCACTATCTCTCCGTAACTACCACATACTGTATTAGTCTCTGGTAACCGCCACATGGCCCGTTATCTCCCGACGATCGCGGATGATGGGATGCTATGAACGTGGCCGGGCCCACTATCGCCTGTACGGCCACTACTTCCTGGAAACGTGCAAAAAGGGGACTTCGAAATGTGTATAAAGAGGGTAAGCTAGATTTTTTCTGGGACAATTTTGAAATGTTTTTCAAGGCACTAATTTGACCGTCGAGGGTCCTTGCTGGAAACCTTCGGTCCTTGAGGACTTTCTTGCAGGACTACCATCCAGGAGGTGGGAGTAGAAGCTCCTTCATTGCGTCAAGAAGCCATGTTTTGACTATAACAGATAGTATCCCAAAGGGTTACTGTATTTTTTTTTTTTTTTAATCAAAGAGAGAATAATTTTTTTATAAACATAAGATTAAAATGTGAACTTGGTGCTAGACGGTGCTTCGGGAAATGAAGAATCACTTGTATCGTGTACTATATTTTATATAGAAACTGTACGTTAAAATACCCGTCAAACCGTCATCTTGATATAATAAAACAAAGAAACTAACAGACAGATCCGACCCGTTTTCGGCCCGGAACGCTCGCCGTCACCTTTATTAATGAACCTAGCGATCCACAGAGAAGAATGGCGTCTCACAATCCGAAGATCAAAAAGATCTTGATGCTGCCCAAGGTCTAGAAGAGGTTAATATCGTTGAACAATCAGAGGTGAATAGGTAATCTAAATCTTATGTTGTTGCGTTTTTGCCCCTTTTTTTTTTTTTCTTTTTGGTTTTCTATGCTTCTAATGGTGTTTCTTGCTTCGGAAATTAGGTCCCGGGACATCGCAAGTACGACAGAAAGAGACCGGCAAGCTGCGTCTTCTGGCAGCTTTGCAATCATAATGGTAAATGTGGTGCTACCCCAAGCAGCGAGAAGTTCATTTCAAACAGGAGGTCGTCTCCTGGCCTCAAATACGATTTTTAGAATCTTGGGGGTAAAGTTCACTCCTCTCCCTCTCCTACTCTTCGTTAGTTTTAGTCTTTTGCGAAATCTTGATTTTCTTCATGTTTTGCGATATGCCTTTGGGTATGCTAGCTCTTAAGTTTTTCACTCTTCGGGTTTCATGTTTTTTTCGATTTGTCTTTATGAATTTCTCTTGTATTCATTCGTGTCGTTTTGGTCAAAATTTCATGGGAGTGATCAATCTTGTCAAGTTCATTTCCTTGTTGTTTTTGTGCGATTCTTCCTTATATATCCAGCCTTTTATTTTGCAGTTATTTTCAAGGGTTTTTCGCATATATATATATATATATATATATATATATATATACATATTGTTTTAGTCTTTGTTCCTTTTATTTTAAAGTGGATATTATTCGGTCTTTGTCTGAGTTTTCTTGCTTTCTTTAGAGGTTCCCGTTCATCGATCTTCTTTAGGGTTTTAGGATGGCTTTCTGACATTTACGCTGTTTCAAGATCCCATCATGTCGTATATTCTCTGTCAAGGTGGAGTGGGGGTTGAGACTACTCATGTACTGTTTTAATTTCTTTATGGTTCTTGGTGTCGTCAAGTTAATTTGCTGGTAAAAATCTCGTTCACTTATTTCTTGTTTGTTCTCTCTGTAACAGGCCTGCCGATATTGGTGGCAGCTGGGTTGCGACCATGATAACATTTGGCGGCAGCTCTGCACCATGGTATGGGGTTCTGAACGGCGATTGCAGCCGACCTGGATGGAGGAGTACTTGCAGCAGTACTGGATTAGATCAGGTCGAGCGATTCGAAGGCAATACTTAATGTACGATGATTTCAGTCTATTTGAGGGTGGAGTCCGGCTCCAACATTTAGCGATGACGGATACTCATGTGGCGGCGGCAACCGTGGCAGAACGCGATGATGGAAATGACGCAATTGTTTTTTCTCTCGCACGCCCCCATCAAAGGGTGCGATATCGGCCGGTCACGTCCCTCGGCACCAACCCGGATAGCTCGAGCGGTTTGTTCCACTTCCCTTTTAACGAAGCCACCATAGAAGGTATTATTCTGCTCCGAGACTGGCTCCTGTTCGGCCTGAGCGGCGGTCATATTTTTGCGATAAGCGAGCTGGGGTCGGTCCGTCAGCCACGGCCGGAAGATATGCTGCGCCACCTCGGATGGAATCAACGAAATAATATAGTAAGCTTCGCCGTGCAACCAACTCGCTTCGGGAATGTAGTGGCTGATGGATATATGGTACACTTCGGCGGCAACTCGAATTGGTCGATCGGGCTATTCAGGACTGAAAATGTTATTCGTAGCACGGTGCGAATCTGGAGAAGATATAATGGTAGAGAGTTCGAGATTGCGTACAATGTGGAATGGCCCTGTTGGCTTGTCTGGACGCACATAGATGATCTTACGGCTTTAGTTTTACGCCGACACGGTACGTGGATCGCCGTCATTCCGCTTCGACGCCAAGTTTCGGCGCCCATAGCAGTACTGTTCGAGCCGCCCATCCGGGGGTGTGCTCCGGCCGTGTCCAACGGTCGGATGGCAGCGGTGGATGCCGGCCTCACCGTATGGATACGTGGTGGCGAGAACTATCAAGATGTGCTGTGGCGGATCCAGACGCCGGTGGAAAGGGGCCTCCCTGCGGGTAACATTGGAAGGATATCCTTGTTTCTCAACTCCCGGTACTTCCTGGTCTCCTCCGGGCACGGTATCAACGTCTATGAGGCGGATACCGGCAACTTTTGCTACACGTTGCGCAGAGAGGTTTGGGAACGGTGGTCGCCATCGATTAGGTTGATTGCTGCAAGCCAGCGACATGTGGTTGCCTGGGCTTATGGACTCAGCTGCTGGGACCTCGACTCCAGAGCTGGCCGTCGACTTGGAGAGAGGTAAAGAAGCTAGCTGCACGGACGGGGCGTCCACTGCTATCCCAATCAAGTATCGATTTCTACGTAAACGATCCACTGCGACTGGTGTGCGAATGCTGGGAGGGTGTTTTGTATTTCGTGGAAAGAATATACGGGTGAGTGAAAGGATGATATAGAGAAAAGGCGATCGCCCGTAGCACTAGCATCTATTATTTTGCATGAAATCAGCCAAATTAGCCTATGTCAAGTTTTGTATGATCACTGGTGTCTCTAGCTGAATATCGCATCCATTTTTTGGCACCACCCTCCTTTCTTTTGAGCCGTCAACAATCATTCTTGTGGATGTTGCAATCAGGATTTCCTCCGTTTATTATTATTATTATTATTATTATTATTATTATTATTATTATTATTATTATTATTATTATTATTATTGTTGTTGTTGTTGTGCTGCCGAAATCTGTCCTCCGGCTCGGGCGTGATCGGGCTGCAGCGTGGGCTCCCTTCTGGGCGGACCTGCAAGATAGTCCTCACGCGAGAGGCATTGGGGGTGGCCCTCTGCGGAAGACCCTCCGACGCTCAAGTTAGTGGAGACCAGCAGTCAACAAATATGGGAAGAAGGATCCCCAAGAAGAGTTCCTCCGAGCTCTCGTGGGAGCTTTCATGGCGGAGTGTGAGAACTACGAATGAAAAATGGGCGTAGAATAGCCGTACCTGAGAGGCTTGAGGGTGGTAGTATTTATAGGCGATCACCTGACTTCTTGGACGTGCTCTGGATGAGGTCTGAAAGTTGTTGGGATTCGAAACGGATTCGAATCAGGTTGTTACAAGGGGCCGGTAGGATCCGTATATGGTTAGTTAGAGGATCGACGGCTGGGAGGCGGGGAGAGCTGGCCGATGGCTCGAGACTCAGTGGCTGCGTGGTCCCTAGGCCACTATTGTAGGTCCTAGGCCACGTCTTGGCATGATTCCTTGTTTGGAATCTTATTCTGTTACAGTGAATTTGAACTCTCGCGCCAGATTCCGCAGAGGTATTTTGAACGCTGTGGTTCAGTCATCATGGCTGGCGGAGGCTCGACGGAGGTAGGTGCCGAGGCACAAGGGGCCAACTTCGATCAGGCAGGGCCGGCTGGGAAGATGCTGGGGCCGGCTGGGAGGTACCGAGGCCGCCTGGCTTGGACGCGCTGGGGCCGGCTGAGAAGAGTGCCGGGGCCGACTTGGATCAGGCGGGGCCGACCGGGATGGAAGCCGGGGCCGACTGGCTTGGACATGCCGGGGCCGGTTGAGAAGAGTGCCGGGGCCGACTTGGATCAGGCGGGGCCGCCGGGATGGAAGCGCCGGGGCTGCCTGGCTTGGACACACCAGGGCCGGCTGAGAAGAGTGCCGGGGCTGACTTGGATCAGGCGGGGCCAGCCTGGAGGTGCCGGGGCCGCCTAGCTTGGATGCACCGGGGCCGGCTGAGAAGAGTGTCGGGGCCGACTTGGATCAGGCAGGGCCGGCCGGGAGGTGCCGGGGCCGCCTGGCTTGGACGCGCCGGGGCCGGCTGAGAAGAGTGCCATGGCCGACTTGGATCAGGCGGGGCCGGTCGGGATGGAAGCGCCAGGGCCGACTTGGATCTGGCGGGACCGGCCGGGAGGTGCCGGGGCCGCTTGGCTTGGACACGCCAGGGCCGGCCGGGATGGATGCGCCGAGGCCGACTTGGATCAGGCGGGGCCAGCCGGGATGGAAGCGCCGGGGCCGATTTGGATCAGGCGGGGCCGGCCGGGAGGTGCCGGGGCCGCCTGGCTTGGATGCACCGGGGCCGGCTGAGAAGAGTGCCGGGGCCAGTTGGGAGGATGCCGGCTTTGGAGGTGTCTGCCTTGGGGGCCGTCGGCCTTGGAGCCGTCGGTCTTTGGAGCCGTCGCCATTGGGGCCGTCGGTCTTTGGAGCCGTCTGCCATTGAGCCGTCGGTCTTTGGAGCCGTCGGCCATTGGGGCCATCGGTCTTTGGGAGAACCCACGCACATGACGTGGCCCCTTTTTCCCTTTTGTTGTCTTTCATTATGACGAGACGCTCATTGCTAGAATGTTGCGCCAGCAGGCCAGTTGGCAAGCAGAGCATTTGGATCGGGTGCGACCCCATCGCCAATGTGAGCGATCAACAATGTAATGACGATTTTACCCCTCATCACATACCCCCCACTCCCTAGTCCGAAGTGTAACTTCGGATATAGGGAGTAGAATTCTGGAGCAATCTTATTTGGGGGACATGTCATTCGATCCTCTGTAGAGGAAGTGTTTATCTCTGTGTAGGTTAGAGAAAGGCTTGGGCGGCCCTCTTGCTGAAGTAAAATAAGGTGCTTTAGTTGCACTAGAGTGTCCGAGAAATTATCCGACTGGGACGAAGCTTTAGTGTTGTATCACTCGGATTGGCCGAGGCTGCAGAAATATATCACTCAGTCTTCGGCCAGGCTTTTGATAATAAGAGATGCACTCCGACTCTGGCCGGGGCTTTTGATAATAAGAGATGCACTCCGGCTCTGGCCGGGCTTTTGAAGATCAATAAGAAATTCCGTCTGGCTTTAGCCGAGGGTTCCGACTTGTCACTCGGTCTTGGCCGAGGTTTCTGTTAATAGGTGATGCCCTTCGGCTCTGGCTGAGGCTTTTGATAATAAGAGATGCACTCCAGCTCTGGCGGGGCTTTTGATGATAAGAGAGGCTTTTGATAATAAGAGATGCACTCCGGCTCTGGCCGGAGCTTTTTATGACCTACTTCTCATTGTAACTTTCAAGGAGAGTTATAAAAATTTCGCAGGCTTTTTAAAAACTGAATTTAATTCAATGAATAAAAATGGGGCTAGAAAGAGCATACTTTTATGGATGAATTTATTATTCGGTTGTTGCCGAGCCTTCAGAAATATATCACTCGGTCTTTGGCCGAGGCTCTAGAAATTTATTACTCGTTGTTGCCGAGCCTTTAGAAATATATTACTCGGTTATCGCCGAGCCTTCAAATAATAAATTACTCGGTGTTGCCGAGCCTTCAAATAATAAATTACTCGATGTTGCCGAGCCTTCCCAAGATGCTACTCGGTTGTAACCGAGGCTTCCAAATATAATTACTACTCAGTTGTGACCGAGGCTTCAAATAATAAATTACTCGGTGTTGCCGAGCCTTCAAAGATGCTACTCGGTTGTAACCGAGGCTTCCAAATATTAATTGCTACTCGGTTGTGACCGAGGCTTCAAATAATAAATTACTCGGTGTTGCCGAGCCTTCAAAGATGCTACTCGGTTGTAACCGAGACTTCCAAATATTAATTGCTACTCGGTTGTGACCGAGGCTTCAAATAATAAATTACTCGGCGAGCCTTCAAAGATGCTACTCGGTTGTAACCGAGGCTTCCAAATATTAATGCTACTCGGTTGTGACCGAGGCTTCAAATAATAAATTACTCGGCGTTGCCGAGCCTTCAAAGATGCTACTCGGTTGTAACCGAGGCTCCAAATATTAATTGCTACTCGGTTGTGACCGAGGCTTCAAATAAAAAATTACTCGGTGTTGCCGAGCCTTCCAAGGTGCTACTCGGTTGTAACCGAGGCTTCAAATAATAAATAAATTACTCGGTGTTGCCGAGCCTTCAAAGATGCTACTCGGTTGTAACCGAGGCTTCAAATAAATTACTCGGTGACCCTTCCCAAGATGCTACTCGGCAATAACCGAGGCTTCTAAATAATAAATTACTCGGTGTTTCCGAGCCTTCCCAAGATGCTACTCGGTTGTAACTGAGGCTTCAAATATTAATTGCTACTCGGTTGTGACAAGGCTTCAAATAATAAATTACTCGGTGTTGCCGAGCCTTCAAAGATGCTACTCAGTTGTAACCGAGGCTTCCAAATATTAATTGCTACTCGGTTGTGACCGAGGCTTCAAATAATAAATTACTCAGTGTTGCCGAGCCTTCAAATAATAAATTACTCGGTGTTGCCGAGCCTTCCCAAGATGCTACTCGGTTGTAACCGAGGCTTCCAAATAATAAATTACTCGGTGTTTCTGAGCCTTCAAATAATTACTCGGTATTTTGAGCCTTCAAGATTATATTTTACTTGGCGCTGCCAAGGTACGGAGACCGTTACTCGGTTGTAGCCGAGCCTTCAAGATTATATTTTACTTGGTGCTGCCAAGGTTCAGAGACCGTTACTCGGTTGTAGCCGAGCCTTCAAAGATGCTACTCGGTTGTAACCGAGGCTTCAAATAAATTACTCGGTGCTGCCGAGCCTTCAAATAATAAATTACTCGGTGTTGCCGAGCCTTCCCAAGATGCTACTCGGTTGTAACCGAGGCTTCCAAATAATAAATTACTCGGTGTTTTTGAGCCTTCCAAGATGCTACTCAGTTGTAACCGAGGCTTCCAAATATTAATTGCTACTCAGTTGTGACCGAGGCTTCAAATAATAAATTACTCGGTGTTGCCGAGCCTTCAAAGATGCTACTCGGTTGTAACCGAGGCTTCCAAATATTAATTGCTACTCGGTTGTGACCGAAAATAATACTCGCCGAGCCTTCAAATAATTACTTGGTGTTTTTCGAGCCTTCAAGATTATATTTTACTTGGCGCTGCCAAGGTACGGAGACCGTTACTCGGTTGTAGCCGAGCCTTCAAGATTATATTTTACTTGGCGCTGCCAAGGTTCGGAGACCGTTACTCGGTTGTAGCCGAACCTTCAAGATTATATTTTACTTGGCGCTGCCAAGGTTCGAGACCGTTACTCGTTTAGCTGAGCCTTCAAGATTATATTTTACTTGGCGCTGCCAAGGTTCGGAGACCATTACTCGGTTGTAGCAAGGTTCGGAGACCATTACTCGGTTGTAGCTGAGCCTTCAAGATTATATTTTACTTGGCGCTGCCAGGGTTCGGAGACCGTTACTCGGTTGTAGCCGAGCCTTCAAGATTATATTTTATTTGCACTGCCAGGGTTCGGAGACCGTTACTCGGTTGTAGCCGAGCCTTTAAGATTATATTTTACTTGACGCTGCCAAGGTTCGGAGACCGTTACTCGGTTGTAGCCGAGCCTTCAAGATTATATTTTACTTGATGCTGCCAAGGTTCGGAGACCGTTACTCGGTTGTAGTCGAGCCTTCAAGATTATATTTTACTTGGTGCTGCCAGGGTTCGAGACCGTTACTCGGTTGTAGCTGAGCCTTCAAGATTATATTTTACTTG
>UESW01001730.1:305738-318163 GCA_900491605.1 Calamus simplicifolius | reverse complement strand
TTCATAGGTTGGCGCCTGGTTGTTAGATACGTTCCGCGGATATCGGCAGATGCATAGTATCTATAACGGCCCATGATCATGGCAAAAAGTAGGCGAGTGGGCCGCGTTCTAGTTGTTTTAAATCTGTTCAGCATTAGAAAATGGCTTCATGGCTGAAATTATGTCGAAGGCTGAGGCCGGAGCCAAAGTTGGAGCCGAGACCGAGGCCCAGAGCCGATGCTGGGGCCAAGGCCGAGGCCAAGAGCCAATGCCGAAGCTGAGAGCCAATGTCGAATCCGAGAGCCGGTGCCGAATCCGATAGCCGACACCGAAGCCGAGACTAGGGTCGAGCCTTAGGCTGGGAACGAGACCGAAGCCAGGGCTGGATCCAAGACTGAGCCCGAGGTCGAAGCCGAAGCCGAGGCCGAGGCCGAGGTCGGGACCGAGGCTGAGGCCGAAGCCAAGGCCGAGGCCGGTGCCAAGGCCGAAGCCGAGATCGATGCTAGGAGCCGATTGAAATTATTACCATTGCTTCGAAGGCTGTGCACGCTGTTACCGTGCCGCCAGGAGGCGTGATCAGCCACATCAGTTACATTGGTGTGCACCCAAAGTTATTCAAAGCAAAGACATGGTTAATCTAATGATTCTGCAATTTCTTGAAGTTAATTAATTTATTGTTTAATTAATTGATTGTCCACAAGACTTAATGATTTTTTTACTCTTAGTGAGTCTGAAACACCTCATGTGGTGAGCATGACTTATGCATGCACAAATAGATGTGAATGGATCATGAAAACTAACTAGGCCAATATCATCAGTCTAGCTTAGGATTTATAAATTTCTCTAGAATAAAGTAAATGTATCTAAATCTTAGCCGAACCTATGCCTCATGTGGTAAGCATGATTATGAAATACAAGTACAAGTAGATGTGAATGGATCATGAAAGCTAACTAGGATGATATAATCAATTTAGCTTGGGATTTATAAATTTCTCAAGAATGTGCTCTTTGAGAAGATCCTTAAATTTGGTTTTGGTTGTTTCACTTGTTTTTGACCTAGCATTTTGTGCAATTTTAGATGAAAATCATAAAGAAACCCAACAACTTTCGGTAAAAATTATGGAAGATAGTTCATTTTAAACAAGTAGTCATTAATTTAGGAAACCTATACCCATGATATTGTATGTTTGGCTATCAAATTCCAACACTATTGTTTTGTTATTCAATAATTGATGAAATATATCATCATTTAACATATTTAGATCCAAAAGATTTGCAATGCTTATATATGTGCATGGTGGGTAAATATTTATAAGATCCCTGTACTAGTGAAGTGTACCCTATGTGCATGGTTGATTAATAGGTTTATTGTTGGTGCCATTTAGTTATCTTCATATCTTTCTCAGGATTCAAGAAATATTCCTTTGGTCTTCTTCATACATGTTAATTATAATGTAAATATTCATCTCATGTTTGTTCTTGAGATTAATATAAAGCAATAATGTCATGCCCCCAATGTGATGTGGTTGCATATCCTTAGTGTAAACCCTAAGAGCATGCTAAACCTACTAAATGATCTATATCATATCAATAATATCATCAATATAAGAGAAGTATGACCAACAAAGTATATCAACATTTCCAAAATAAGTATAGATCTATATAGTATCAAATGCAACTAGCTATTTTAATCTTTCTCTCCATTCATCCCACAGCTTGGCCCGACATCCAAATCCTCAATATCTGAAAAAAGGGTAAGAGGGTGAGTTAAAAGCCCAGTAAAAATTTTGCACATAGAAATATACATATGTAATAATAAATAAAATATTTACATAATATGAAGATAACAACATAGCTAATAAAGTAAATTATTTGTGATACATATCAAAAATTAGTGCATCAAATAAAAGAGAAATTATCAACATATTTTATCTTTCTTGGCATTGGACTATGTCACTACAATCATTATCAATGTCAAATGTCATCAATTAAGTCCAACCCCCATAAGGGACTGGTTCCATAATAGTGATCTCTAGCCATTACCTTAGATTCTATTACTAGTATCTTCTAGCCATCTTGTTAGACATTGACATTAGTGACCTCTAGTCATCATCACTAGTCAATCCTTATTTATTTATTAAAAGTTTATTAGGATTAATAACTAATCTTTATCATTAAAGGATAGAGTTTACTAAAATAAAAAACTAATCTTTACTACTAAATGAAAAGGTTGTTAATTAGTTATCTTTGTATCTTTCTCAGGATTCAAGAAATATTCCTCTGGTCTTCTTCATACATGCTAATTATAATACAAATATACCATTTAGGTACTGATGCGAGGGATTGGGTAATCCCTTGACTTCTACCTTAGAGATCAGAAGACTTCGGTCTTGCCTAGAAAAGCACATGCCGTGTCACGAGCCAAGGCATAGATGATGGGTTTGGGATGTGACAGGCACTTAGGATGAGATGTTTCTGGGTGTTTATTTAAAATGCTTAATTCTAGTTGGCCTCCATATATCGGCAACCTTAACGTACAGCCTCAGAAAGCCTTTTGTCGATTTGCTTATACCATTACTGTGATCAGATGCTTAAGTTGATCCTGCATTGAATGAAAGGGTTGTCATGAAGGAGTTATGGAATGTGAGACAGATTTAGAATGCATAGTGGAGATGATTATGGTGCATCTTAGAAATGATTGTACCATACATCGGTCATGACTCATGAGAAAGCCAATTCTCTCAAGATAAATTTCTCATGCGTCGCTTCTTAGTTTTTTCCTCCTTTTCTTTTAATGATAAAAGAGATGATAATTGTGGTCAGATTTTTAACCAGTGGCTCAACAGAGCCTGCCTAATTTTTTTAATTTCTGGGGTCGGATGTAGAGACATCGTCATCGACCGAAGCTACTCAGCCGAGCCTTTTATTGTTTGTATTTCCTGTGCTTTGACGCACTTGTAAAGCCTCTCAAGAGGTTGTAATTCTTTCATTAATAAAGAAAGTTTTTCTACTCTTTCTTCTTTTATTATCTATTTCTTTTCTGATGTGATTATGTTGAGAGTTGTCGTTCTCGTTTTGTGCTTTCCGGCCCGTAGCCTAAGCTACAAATCCAGCAGTGTTTTTGCTATTTTGCTTTTATTATCATATCACTACTAGAGGTTGAAGCATTGGCGCAGAAGAAATCGTGCGACCGCGGAAGGGGGGTCATGGAAGAGACCTTTAGCGACCGCTTCAGGCAGTCGCCGTGGCGGTCGCAAATGCCCACTACTAGAGGCTGAACAATTGGTGCAGAAGAAATCGTGCAACCGTGGGAGGGGGGTCGCGGAAGCCACCTTTAGCGACCGCTTCAGGCGGTCGTCGTGACGGTCGCAAATGCCCATTATAAATCAGGCCCATTTTTTCCTTTTCCCTATTTCGCTGGTGCGTTTCCTCCCCTTCCGAAACCCTAAACCCCCCAAATCCCATCTCCGGACCGCCTCCGCTTCTGCGCTCGTCAAAGAAACCCTAGCCAAATCCACCATTAGGATGATCTCCGAGAAGCTACGGAGCCTGGGCTACCTTGCCGAGGACCCCACCAAGTCCGCCGATCGGCCCTGGCTCCGCCGGCGAGATCTTCGTCCCCACCCATCACGAGCTCCCCAAGCGCCGCATCGGCCACCCATCACGAGCTCCCCAGTCTTCTCGTCTCCTTTCCGCGGTGCAAAGCTGGGCATAGCCGACTTGGGCCCCAAAAACCTCGCGGATCCTATAAGAGCCTTCTCTCTTATAATTTTTGTTTTATTTTTTGTCCTTCCAATTTCTCCGACCGTTCCTTGTGCTAATTCGTCCCCTTCCCTTCTTACATTTACCAGAACTTCTTTTACAGCAGACAGTTTTAATTATCTGCACTGATTATTTGTTATCCTCTGTTGACTGATCATTTGCTTGGAAGGTTTGGTTCTGGAAATTAGAAATATTCAATGTTTCAGTAAACGAAATCGCTTATTTCCAGCAGTTCAAAAGTGTTTACACTCTAAGGTATCTTAGACTATGAATTTCTACCCCCATAGAAAAAACCAAAATAGCGGTATACAATTGACTAGACAACCCTGGCAGGAAAAATAAAATATGTCCATTCTAGAATTCGAGCATCGTCCAACTTTCTTTAGGGGACAAAATAGTCTGATATAATTATGTGGAATAATTTCAACTTCAGGATTGTCCTATTTGCACTTCTCCTCTGGACCTTCTAAATTCATCGCTTGAACAAAACTTGGTTCCGACAAATTGACTGGGGTATATGGTTTCTATTTGTTGTTGTTAACTTTGCCATCCTTACCATCTACCAGCTAGGCACACTTTTTGTTCTTTTCATTTTACAATATGTTGTAGATAGCTTGTTTCTCAATGGTTTCATGTGCATGTTGATGCCTTCTGAGACTTTTATCTTCATGTGGTAACCGTGTGGAATTCATGGCCTCCACTTTCTAATAGGAGAGAGGTTGGCTCATGACAGGGGACACATGATTGTCATATGAGGGGTTTATGATGCATCATATAGTTCACTTTGGCTTTAGGGAGTCTTGTGCCTTGTGGTAATGAGATGGGCCTTGGTTATCATATAGAAGGTGGTTATCATATTCATGCTTTGCTTAAGATCGATCAGTACAGTACTCTAGTTGTTGGTTGCATTTAGTCACAGCCTCTCTGCCTTCATGAAGGTTTGCTTAACCTCAGACCTCGTCAACCGTTCTTGTACACATGTACCCACCTGGGAGCTTTCTTTTTGTGCTTGTCTTGTTCTATTTGTCAATTCTTATTCTTCCCCGTTATCTCTCTCAAAGGAAGTTAAAATTCAAAGCCCAAAACTGGATCACTCTGAGTTCTGTTGGACTATTTCTTGAGGATCTCCAGGTTCTCTAATATTTCTTGTTTGTCCTCTTACAGATCCTTGGTATGCCAAACACTCCCTTCACAATCTAAATAGCAGATCGGTCAAAAGATAGGGATAAATAGCTTAATACTTTTCCTTATGAAGTGCTTGCAATGCTATGCTGAAAACTCATTGATGAAATATTTGTGATATTTCTGCATTATACTTTTCATAAATCTAAATATTTCTGCATCGAATATTTGTGATATTTCAGTAAATATTCGAATTCTTCACCTTTTCTTTCCTCAACTTCTAAAGTCCTAATGTTAGTACACTTTGACTACTAAAATTTCTTGTCCTACGCAGGACAATTTGAGGTCATGTCTTGATGATTTTGGTCCAGTTGCTTGGCAAAGTGTCGAAAGTTATGGAAAGACCACAAGAACAAGGTAAAGAAAGAGCATTGGGAGAAGAATGTGGACGACCCAGACCTTCTTCAGTGAGTCCCAAGGGGCATTATCCCTGCACAGTGGCCTGAGTTGGTCCGGTACTGGTCGAGTGAGAAGGCAAGGGTGAGTAGTTCAACCTATTTTTTATTAAATTTATATGAAATATTCGGTGTAAACTTATAAACACGACCCAAAATGAATGCAGGAAGAGGCAGAGCGAAATTCTCAAAATTGCTCGATGCAGGGCCCTACTCACAAGCTTGGGACTCAACATGTTACGCAGATCCAGCACGAGGTAAACTGTCATGTTAGACCATACGTGTTTTGATTGTTGACGTAGTTTGTATTCATATATGTAGATGACATGATTTATCCTTCGACAGTTACGTGAGCGGGGTGCACTCACCGACCGAATGTCTGTGTGGATGGCGAGTCGCAGGCTCGACCATCCTGAGGTTGCAGCTCTTGTAGTAAGTATTTACCTTTATGCAATACTTTTTTTAACCTATTATGAGATTTATTGATTTACTATTCTAATTTGATTGCTTTCTTGCACAAAGGCCTAGTTTGAGGCTCGATTGGCCGAGCTGCCAGAGGAGGAGCGACAGGTAGTTGCTAGGCGGGATGAGATATTCTACACCATCATAGGCCGGGATGGGCATGGATACACACTTACATATGGCACGGGCATACCATGTTCGACTATCATGTGAGCGAAGTCATCTAGATGTAGTTCATCCCAGGGCTCACGCATGCGAACTGATGAGGAGGTGGCTGAGCTAATCCAGTCTCTTCACCAGCAGATGGATGCACGTGTCGAGGATCTTTGGGTAAGGATGCAGGTTGCAATGCAGGCCGAGGTGCAAGCTTAGGTATAGGAGCAGGTGCAGGCATTTAAGGTGGAGCTACAGCATCGACTAGCTCAGAGTGGTGTCCCTATAGCTGATGATTGAGATCCACCGATTCATACTCAGGTTCATAATTGAAGACATATGTATTTAAATTTAATTTAATTACTTTTAAAATATATATTATTTATTTCTATTGTTAATCATATACTGTAATATTGTAGGCCCCAGACGCTGGCAGTGGTCACCAGGCGAGACATGAGTTAGTTGGTGAGGGCATGCCTGATCCAGTAGGCTCAAATGAACAGAATCGGGTATGAGTTTATGAATATGTTTTAAGTTTATTAATTTCTAAATAATCTAAGTATATGTGGAAGAATGTATCGTACTCCATTTTCAGCTATATCTATAAATTCTTGTTATTCTTTATGTACATTAATATAGAGACACTTAGTGACATGTCGGAACAAACGGCGCGTGAATCGGACACTCGAGGGGCCCGGAATAGGACAATGTATGTTTAAGTTGAAACTTAAAACTTAGAAAACTAGACTTGCCTCTAAGGTCCCAAATGCAG
Source organism: Calamus simplicifolius (assembly GCA_900491605.1). Lineage (NCBI taxonomy): Eukaryota > Viridiplantae > Streptophyta > Magnoliopsida > Arecales > Arecaceae > Calamus > Calamus simplicifolius. Next base: position 311,458 of record UESW01001730.1, on the reverse strand, counting down.
CATAAGAGGTCCAATGCTTATCAAACTTGAGGAACATGATCTGTACTCCATTAGTGACTTGTAGGAACAAACGGCGCATGAATCGGACACTCGAGGGGCCCGAATAGGACAATGTACATTTAAGTTGAAACTTAAAACTTAGAAAACCGAACTTGGCCTCTAACGTCCCAAACGCAGCATACGAGGTCCAATGCTCGTCAAACTTGAGGAGCACGATCTCTACGCCATTAGTGACTTGTAGGAACAAACAGCGTGTGAATCGAATACTCAAGGGGCCCGGAATAGGATAATGTACATTTAAGTTGAGACTAAACTTAGAAAACCGAACTTGGCCTCTAATGGCCCAAATGGAGCATACGAGGTCCGATGCTCATCAAACTTGAGGAGCACGATCTCTACGCCATTAGTGACCTGTAGGAACAAACGGAGCATGAATCGGATACTCGAGGCATATAAAATCATACAGAATGATTTTATTTTCAAAATTTTGAATTTATCACTTTTAATATTTATTTTACATAATTATATTTAATTATATTTATATTTTATTGACTAATAAATTTAATTTTTTGTTTCAGGTTGATTGACTGGTGCTGCATTGGGACTACTATCTTCTTTATGTTTTTTTCTAGGAAATTGTATTAGATCTTTTTTTTTTTTGGATTGGAAATCAAGACATTGCAGATTTATTAATATAGATAAATGGTTTTTTATTAGCTTATACTTTTATTGTGTGTGTATAATTTAATTTTAATATTTAGTTTATATAATTTTGTAAACAGGTTAGGTACCCAAACAAAAAAAATTCAATAATCAAAAATAAAATGAATTAGAAAAATAATAAAATCCAGTATTAGCGACCGCCTAGGCGGTCGCAAATGGCTCAAAAGAATGTTGCTAATGACGCATCAGAACAGAAAATAGAAAATAAAAAAATAAAAAATATAGTATTAGCGACCGCCTAGGCGGTCGCTAAAGTCCCTTCAGGCGGTCGCTAATAGTCAAATTACGGTCGCTCAAGCGGTCGCTAATACTATAGCGACCGCCAATGGAGGTTGCTAAAAGTCTTTAGCGATGAGTTTCTGGCGGCCAACATGTGGCAGTCGCTAAGCGGTCGCTAAAAACTATTAGCGACTGCTTTTAACTTTTAGCGACCTTCAGTGGCGGTCGCTAAAAGTATTTTTTTCTACTAGTGTGTCATACAATCCTCTGTGGAGGAAGTATTTATCTCCGTAGGTTAGAGCAAGGCTTGGGCGGCCCTACGGACTTATGCAGTAGACATGATCCTATTTGAAGGATGATGTACATATTTCTTTGAGAAGAAATAATTTGCATAGCCTTGCTGGTAAGCGGGAAAAAGTTTCTAACCTCTGCCAAAGAATAATAAGACGTCTTAGTTGCGTCGGAGTGTTTGAGAGATTACTCATTTAGTCCGAGGCTTCCGAAAATATATCACTCGGTGTTGCCAAGGCTTTAAATAATATATCACTCGGTGTTGCCGAGGCTTCAAATAATATAACTCAGAGTTGCCGAGGCTTCAAATAATATATCACTCGATGTTGCCGAGGCTTCAAGATTATATTTTACTTGGCGTGCCAAGGTACGGAGATCGCTCGGCCCAGTCGAGGATTATAAAGATTATATTTTACTTGGCACTGTGATGGGGCATGAAAAAAATTGGTGGAATGATGGGATGGTGATGTGTTTTAAGTGATTACCACCCTTAATGAACATTTGAGCCCAAGCTATGGCTGAATTCATGCATGGGAGAAATGAAGAACATCAAACCGGAAGCAGAAATCTAAACACCCTTGTGCAAGCTTCTTTCAAAGAAATAAAAAGATTAGGATCTAAAGGTATGGAAACCTTCAACTAAGTTAAGCCACCTTTAAAACTTCAGATCTAAAGGACCAAGAGGTTTTTTTTTTTTTCCAACAATGAAGTAAGATCTTAAAGTGGAAGGGATGCACTCAACACTCAAAGAATTGAGGGTTGGTTGACAAGATCTACACTCCTTACTTAAGAACTCACCTTGGCACTTGATCCTTGACGTGGAGCCATCATCCTCAACTCTAACATCCTCAAGAGAACCTGCAAGTGATCAGAAGTAAGACCGTGGAGGCAAAGGAATTGAAGGAAATAAAAAATCGAACAAGGAAAGGAAGGATTTGAAAAATTTGCTGAGACTTGGGTAGCACTTGTCCTTCTTCCTGAAACTATTATGGAACCTTGGTAGAATGGTTTAGAGTAGCAAATTGGGCCTCTCACCCTCTCCCTCAAGGAGTGACCTAGATCTAAGACTAGGGAAACACGAGCCTCAACTCAAACTAAGAGCATCTCACCCTCTTCATACTCAAAGATGAACAAGGCACTTGGCAAAAGAAATCAAATAAACTTGATTTTATTTCTCAAACTTCATATCTACAAGAGGGAAAGCTTGGCCTATTTATAGGCCAAAGGACTTCCAGAAATTTCAGCCCAAAAACTAAAAGATCATAACAATCTAAGGATTAGTTATGATATAGCTAACTAATTACAATCAATCCCTAACAAATTTGGTTGCACAAGCTTCCATGTGGCACCTCCTTAGTTTGCCATGTGTCATCATCAGATACCTCCATGTGTCCTCCAAGATTTGACTTCTAAGTTGCCATGTGTCATCATCAGATACCTCCATGTGTCCTCCAAGATTTGACTTCCAAAGAGAAGACTTGATGTCTTGATAGCAGTGTTGACTCAAGGCAGGAAGTGTCGATACTTTGAGACTTGGCAGAAGTTGAAATTTTGCAGCATGAGTTGCCACTTGAGAAATTGAAACTCTTGGCTCGAGTAAGTGGAACCTGCGGAAAGTGGATTAACTACAAAACCAAAGAGTGTCAGTCTGCAACCTTTTCTTCTTGCTGATGTCCCCATCAATTCTTCCGGGTGAAAAAAACTCGGCCCTGACGAGTATGGATCATTTTGGCTTTGGTAATATTCAAGCAGATCTGGATCGATCCTTTGCAGTTCTTCTTGAGTGATCCATGAGTCTTCAGAATCAGGTCTACCTTGCCAATGGACCAAGTAGCGTTGATAGTCTTTATTTCGGGTAGTGACAATCTTGTCATCTAATATCCGTTCAATTCTTTCTCGCTTTGTGGCTGGTGGACACTCTGGGATTGGTTCACTCTCAAAGGATGGATCAGGTCCTAAAAACTCACTGGGATTCATTGTTGGTTCCTTGTATTCTACCAGATCTGAAATTTTAAAGGTGGAACTAATACCAAAGTCAGAAGGTAGGTCCAGTATATAAGCATTAGGTCCTGTAAACCCCCGGTAAATTAATTGGGGTCACTTGGCACCTAGAGTTATTCTGACATTTAAGTTCCCTGTATGACGCTTGGATTCCCGAGTCTATGCGTGTCTGATAGGTTTCCGAGTCCCTGGACTGAAGCGTTGTGTAGGGGATTATTTATATGATGGGGGGGACTCCCTCCATCATCCTGGCGTCCGTTTCCATCAGGTAATCCCCTGGTCTAGAGAGGGAGAGAGAGAGAGAGAGGGAGACAGAGAGAGAGCGTGAGAGGTAGAGAAAGAGAAGGCGGAATAGGGGGACCGGACAAACCTTGGTTCAAGCCCGGCGGCGTGCTCGCCGCCTCGCCGGGCCTGAGCTTCGGTCGGCGACTCCACCGGCACCGGGGAGGTGTCCGACGGGGTGGTGGTGGAGAGAGAGATGAGAGAGAGGGCCAATCGGCCCTTCTCTCATGCGGTGGTGGAAGCCGACCGGTTGGTTCGGGCCCGGCGGCGTGCTCGCCACCTCGCCAGGCCTGAGCTTCGGCCTGTCGCCTCCACCGGCGCCGGGCGTGCGTCTGGTGGAGGTCCGGCCGGCCAAAGTGGCCAGCCATGCCGCCGGCACAGTGACGTGTCGCGCGGATTTGAGAGAGAAGAAGTGAGAAATTGAGAGAGAGAGTGGGGATTGGTGGCCGGCCGCGGCGGCGGCTGGCTCTGGCACGGCCACCGGTGGCCGGGCCGCCCTCAATTTGGCCGGCGATGGCCCTAGCCGCCGGCGAGATACCCGTCCCCTGTTCGGTGAAACAGGGGATCGGGTGGGTTGAGTTGAACTGGGCCGGCTGGGCCGGCCGGTTCAGGGCCTTTTGGGCCATGCAGCGATGAGTTTTGAGGCTGGTTTTTGGGCCCCGTAACGGGCCGGGATTAGCAAATAATTATATGGCTAGAATTGGGTGAATTCTAGTTTCTTGGGGTATTTTTACTTCCCCAATTGGGTGTGTAGTGGGAGATATTCGAGCCCAAAGTAGGGCCCGTGAACTAGTCTGGGTAGAAATTCTAAGGGTCATTTTAATATTCGTATTCTAATAAATTAATTGTGTAAATGATCCTGTAGGTGCTCAGACATCTGACTAGCTGATATATACCTATTGGATTGCGTACCGAGGTAAGTAAGCCAGTTATCAGTATTTAATAAATTATTCATTATATGAATGTTTAAATTGTGAATTGTGACATGAAGAATTGTTATTGGCTAAATTGTAAGTAGATGAATATTATGAATACATGGCTGTTTATGTGCTATGATTTCATGTGTGGATGCTATGCATGAGAGATGCAGTTATTATGACATTGATGTGATATTACATGCAATTGTTCAGTAAGTATAATCCACTGTTTATGCAATATATAGTTGTTATTGATATGATGAGTGCATGTGATGTGAGGTACTGTTATGTATCGCCGCGGTTCTCCTTTATCATGTCATACCACACACACGTCTAGAGGACGTGTTCTGCTTGTTTATGCCACCTACACGTCTAGAGGATGTTTCTGCTTGTTTATGCCATCACATCTAGAGGATGTGTTCTGCTTGGGTTCGAGATGGCATCATGCATCTAGAGGATGTGTTCTGAGTTCTATGAGGTGGCATCACACATCTAGAGGATGTGTTCTGCTTGGTTCGAGGTGGCATCACACATATAGAGTATGTGTTCTGGTGGATTATGATATGGCATGACCCTAGTATCTGACCCTTTCAGTAGGGGGATGCTTGTTGGTACACTATTGAGATATTGCAGGGCCGTGGGTCACATTTACAGTTACCATTGAGAGTATAAACAGTGGGTTTACTTACATTGCATGTTTAAGTATTTGTGGAATGTTTAAGCATGCAGATCATTTATGTGCTTATTAATTGCTATGCTATGATTTAACTGTATAATGTGGCTTACTTACTGAGTGTAAGCTCACAAAAATCTTACAATGTTTTTATCAGAGCCACGAGGTTGAAGATGGATGGTTGGGGTGATGGATCTCTATTAAATAAATCAAGACCATTATTTTGTTGTAACCCCAGTATTGCTTATGTGTAGGGCTTGATGCCCAAACTCTATTATTGTGGTGTGTAAGGGTTTGTAACCCAAAACTTTTAGTATTGAGTGATGTATTTGGCTTGATTATATAATGGTGTTTATGTTAAAAATTTTATGATGCCTTGCGTGCCCGGCACGCGGCGGGTTGTCACCCTAGCCCGATATTTGGGCCTGGGGCGTGACAGCTTTAGTGGTATCAGAGCTTAGGTTATGACCCTAGGGACACAGACATATTGACATGATAACACGTAGTGAACATATTTGGATGACATTATACTTAGAGAAACCTGACACTTTAGCTTATGATGATATTAATCATAACTAATTTAACAGGGAATAGATATGGCTCGCCGTACTAGG
>UESW01001730.1:265329-300212 GCA_900491605.1 Calamus simplicifolius | reverse complement strand
AAATTCTCCCTGCATCAACTTAGCAAACTCTTGACATAGAGAATTGTTAGTAGCACCAAAATAATATCATCAACATATATTTGAACTACTAATAAATCTTTACCTTTTCTTTTCAAAAACAAAGTTTTATCAACATTTCCTCTTATAAAATCATTTTCAATTAAGAATTTACTTAATCTATCATACCAAGCTCTAGGTGCTTGTTTCAAACCATATAATGCTTTGTGCAATTTAAAAACGTGATTTGAAAATTCGTGATCTTCAAAACCTGGTGGTTGTTCTACATATACTTCTTCATTTATAAATCCATTTAAAAATGCACTTTTTACATCCATTTGAAATAAGTTAAAATTCATATGACATGCAAATGCAAGTAATAGTCTAATGGCTTCTAATCTAGCTACAGGTGCAAAGGTTTCATCAAAATCAATGCCTTCTTCTTGATTATATCCTTTTGCAACTAATCTAGCTTTGTTTCTAATTACTATGCCATTTTCATCTAGTTTATTTCTAATATCCATTTTGATCCTATAACCGAATGATTTTTAGGTCTTTCAACTAAAGTCCATACATTATTTCTTGTAAATTGATTTAATTCTTCTTGCATTGCTAACATCCAATTATTATCTTTTTCAGCTTCTTCAATAGTTTTAGGTTCAATTTGTGATACAAATGCAAGATGATTACTAATGTTTCTCATGGATGATCTAGTTCTTATTCCTTGAGATGGATCACCTATAATCAATTCCTTAGGATGACTATAAGCATATCTCCAATCCCTAGGTAGATCTACATCATTATGATTAGCGTTAGTATCATCATCCTTAGGTGAATCATTATCTTTAGCTTCTTGCTCTTGATCTAAAGATACATCAATATTTAATTTTTCAAGATCTTTCTCAATTATGTTTGTATCTTCATCATCATCAAATTTTTCAGAATGAGTTGCTAAAGATTCATCAAAAACTACATGAATTGATTCTTCAACAACTAAAGTTTTCTTGTTAAATACTCTATATGCTTTACTAGTTATTGAGTATCCTAAGAATATTCCTTCATCAGATTTAGCATCAAATTTGCCTAAATTATTTTTACCATTATTGTGAACAAAACATTTACAACCAAATGCATGAAAATATTTTATATTGGGTTTTCTATCATGCCATAATTCATAAGGTGTTTTCTTTAAAATAGGTCTTATTAAGGCTCTATTTAAGATGTAACATGCTGTGTTAATAGCTTCCGCCCAAAAGTATTTCGGGAGTTTACTTTCACATAGCATGGTACGGGCCATGTCTTCTAGAGTCCTATTTTTCTTTCAACTACACCATTTTGTTGTGGGGTCCTAGGTGCAGAAAAATTATGATTAATTCCATTTTCATTGCAAAAACTTTCAAATAAGTGATTTTCAAATTCAGTTCCATGATCACTTCTTAGAGACACTATGGTAGTGTTTTTCTCATTTGTTACTTTCTTGAAGAATTTCATGAATATCGAGAAAGTCTCATCTTTGTGAGCTAAAAACATTACCCAAGTGAATCTAGAGTAATCATCTACTATCACTAGACCATATTTCTTTCCTCCTAGACTTGTGGTTCTAGTTGGTCCAAAAAGGTCCATGTGAAGTAGCTCTAAAGGCCTAGAAGTTGAAACAATGTTTTTAGATTTGAAAGAACTTCTAGTTTGTTTTCCAAACTGACATGCATCACATATTTTGTTATTTTCAAAATCTAATTTAGGTAAACCTTTTACTAAATCCATTTTAATTAGTTTTGAAATCAAGTGTGTGCTTGCGTGACCTAATCTTCGATGCCACAACCAACCAGTCTCATTCATATTAGCATTATTAGCAACTAAGCAATGATTATTAGTAGACAATTTGTCTAAATCAATCATATATACATTGCCATTTCTATTTCCAATAAAAACAATGCTATTATCAATGGGATTAGCTACAGTGCATAAAGAAGATTCAAATGATACTTTAAAACCTTTATCACATAATTGACTTATACTAATTAAGTTATGTTTTAAACCATCAACATAAAGTACATTCTCAATAAATGTGGAGGGAGTTATTTGAATGTTACCAAACCCCAAGATTTGGCCTTTGCCATTGTCGCCAAATGTAACAACTCCTCCTTTCTTTTCTTCTAGGGTGATGAATTCTTCTTTGTCACCCGTCATATGTCTTGAGCAGCCACTATCAAGATACCACTTTCTCTTTGATCTCTTGGCCACAAGACATTCCTGCAATAAATCAGACTTTATGTTTAGGTACCCAAGCTTTCTTGGGTCCTTCATGGTTAGTACCAACAAATATTGTTCCTTTCGGAACCCATATTTTCTTTCCTTTAACATTTAAGTTTTTATTAGGTTTCAGATTTTTACATTCATATGATTTATGTCCTTTTTGATTACATTTAAAGCATGTAAATTACTTTGGCCAGCACTTACAAAAATATTTTTAAGTGATTTTTGTTTCCTTAAAGTGTTATATCCTAATCCGGCTTTGTCAAAAACAGCTTTTTGACTATTTAACAACATGTCTAATTTAATTGAACTTAATGTAAACTTATCAACTATGTTTTTATGTTTTTCAACCTCATTCTTTAGTTTATCTTTTTCATTTGAGATTGATTCCTTTTCATTCATTAAAATTTCATTTTCAGATTTAAGTTTCTTAATTTCATTGTTAAGATTTTCTTTTTCATGAATGAAGGTAAGTTTTCATTTTTCAAAAACTTGTATTTCTTTTTCAAATTTTAAAATCCCCAACAAGTTCATTAAAGGCATCAAAAAGTTCATCAAAGCAAATTCATCGCAAGGGTTGTCGGAACTACCTCGTCATTGTCGTCCGCCATAAAGCATACGTTTGCGACTTCCTTTTGTTCTTCTTCTTCGGAAGAAGATTCCTCGCTATCACTCCAAGTCGCCATATAAGCCTTCTTTTTCTTTTTGTAGGCTTTCTTCAATCTAGGACATTCATTTCTAAAGTGCCCCGGTTTATTACATTCATAGCACGTCAAGGGGTCTTTCTCTTTTTCTTGTCCTTGTCCTTAATCTTATCCTTTTCTCCTTCCCACTTAGCTCCAAATTTTTTCTTGTGGAAGGGTTTCTTTCTCCTCATAAATCTTTTAAATTTCTTTGCTAAGAGAGCAGTCTCTTCATCATTATCATCATCATCATCACTGCTGCTCTCTTCTTCTTTTGCAGCTTTGAGGGCAATTACTTCTTTTTCTTTGAATCCTCCTCAACATGCTGCCTCATAGTCAGCTCATGGGTCATAGGATCCTAGAAGCTCCTCTAAGGGTAAAGTGTTGAGGTCTTTAGCTTCTTGGATTGCAGTCATTTTTGCTTCCCATGTTCTTGGTAAAGACCTAAGAATTTTCGAACAAGTTCAGAGTTAGTATATGTCTTACCAAGACTTTTCAAACCATTTACAATATCAGTGAATCTAGTGTACATGCATGCAATGGTTTCAGATTGTTCCATGCTAAATAATTCATATTTATGAACAAGAATATTAATTTTAGATTCTTTTACTTGATTGGTACCCTCATGGGTAACCTCTAGTCTATCCCAAATCTCCTTTGCGGAATTACATGTGGAGATTCTATTGAATTCATTAGCATCTAAGGAGCAATATAAAACATTCATGGCCTTAGCATTAAGCTGTGCCATTTTCCTATCATTATCATTCCAGTCCCTTTCGGGCTTAGGAACAATAGTGCCATCTATTACATGTGTGGGTGTACTAGGTCCATTAATTATAACACCCCATAGCTCATAATCAGAAGCTTGAATGAATATCCTCATTCTAGCTTTCCAATAAGAATAATTTGAGCCATTAAAAGGTGGAGGTCTATTCGTAGAATGACCTTCAGCAAAAGAACCAACTTGTGTTGCCATTTGGAACTTTAGCTCTTGATCGTGTGATCAAAATCTAATGAGCACTAGCTCTGATACCAATTGTTGGCCCAGATGACAACCCAAGAGGGGGGGGGGGTGAATTGGGTTCTTTAAAAAATTAGCCTTTTAAATTATTTAGCTTGAGATGAATGAAGGCAAATGCAAAGTAAATATAAATTGCAGTGAATAAAACAGAGATAGAGAAAGAGACAATAGATCACGGCAAACACAAAGGATTTTATAGTGGTTCGGTGTATCCAACACCTACGTCCACTCCCAAGATTCACTTGGGTCCACACTATAATCACCCTAGATTACAGCAGAGTTGTTTTACAAGCTCACAACTCGAACTTGTTGTTTTTCCGGGCGCACAACGAACCCAGCTGGTTTTCAAGGGCTCACCAGCACAAAAACCCTTAACCCAAGCTTAACCAAGCTTGAACTGAGGTAAGACTACCTCCTCTAGTTCAATCCCCCAGATTGAACTAGACACAAAGAATAGAAATATGTTTGTTTAGTTACAATGGCTCCTTAATGAGCAGATAAACAAATGTAAGAATAGAGTTTAGATAAGCCTGATTTGCAGTTGGTTGGCTTTGAGCTTTTCTTCTTTTCTTCAACTCCTTTGAAGTGTAGAACCAGGCCTCAGCTTGGATTCTTCACGGAAGATGTGTTGGAGTTGATTTGGGCTTTCCCTCTTTTCTTTGAGTGTTGAAAATCTCTTGAGATACTCTTGAATAGCACTTGGATTTTCTTCAGAAGCTTCCTTGGATTTGAGCTTGAACACAGAAGGAACTTCCTTTGATTTCACACTCTTTCTTTCACTCTATTTTGAATCACGGATTTTTTCAACTGAAGCTCTGTTTTTTGATTTTTCTCTTCTTTTTCTTTGAAATAAAAATCTCTCTATTCGTCTCTCTTTGATTTGAAAACAGCTTCTCTATTTATAGATTCTGCAAGAATATAGCCGTTAGAGACAAAGAAAAATAGCCGTTAATCAAAAAACTTACCGTTGGAGCTGAGTTGGCATCCGTAAAAATCTCGCCCAGATTTGCTGGAGTCGACTCATGCTTTTCCCGAGTCGGCTCGAGCTCGTGATACTAAAAATAGAAATGTTTAGAAAGTCATGGGTCGACTCACCAAAAGTAAAGTGTCGACTCCTGAAAGTCGGGGGTCGACTCATGAAAAGTTGGGGTCGACTCGCGAAGTGCTCAGAAAAACATACCTCTGGTGTCTGAGCGGAGTCGACTCGCACAGTCATGGAGTCGGCTCGACAAAATCGGGGGTCGACTCGTGAAATTACGTGGGTCGACTCGAGACAGATAGACATTTCTGTTCTCTGAGGGGAGTCGACTCTGAAACTCATGAGTCGGCTCCGGAACGTATCAAAAATCAGAAACTTTTCTGATTGACTTTAAAATCGTTCCAGATTCATTTTAATTCATATTTTTGACTTGAATTCAATAAAATTGACATTAAGAATTAATTCAAGAAGTATTCCAAAAACTCATTGATTAATCTATGAATTATAAAATTTCTTTTTGAAAGCTTAAACATTGAGCTTAAAGTTACTTTCAAAATGATTAAAGTCAAACTTTAACATTCTCATTGATTGTTCAAAATAAATTTATTGCTCATTTAAATAAACTCATTGCATCTTTTAATGTACTCAATGGCTTTTAGTAATCATCAAAATCAAAAGGATTGGGGCATATAATTTTTCAATAATCTTCCAACACCTTTCTTTTCTCTTAGTTCCATAAAAACTTGATTTCTTCTTGCATACACAGCAATATATTCCTTTCTAATATGAGCATGTACAGTTGGTACCTCCCACATGGTATTGTTCATGAATTTATTCAAATACTTCCTAGTAAGGTAGCATGACTTTACTTAAGCATTGGAGAAGATTCTCCTATAAAGACAAATAGGGTTGAATGTTATTATCTAAAATGTCAGCTTTCTCTCACCTTTGATACATAAATTCTCTATTCACCTTCATTTCTATATAGCAAATATCTTGTGGCTCTCATTTAACTTAAACTTAACATCAATTGACTTTCTTACCGCATATTCTCTTAGGATAGTTCTAAATATCCTAGTATTGACAAATTTCATCCCCAAATATAACTATGAGTTTGTCATGTCAACATCCCATTGAATTTAGGGTAATGATCTACTTTCTCATCAGAAGATCCATATAAATTTCTTAACTCTTCATTATATAGAGGATCTTCAAGCCAATCATTCAAAGTGACATCTTCTAAAGAGAGTTGGGAAGAAGGGGGAGGGAGTGCGGATGGTGCATCATCCTTCAGGACTGAGACCAAATAACTTGAATCTAAATATACAATCATCATCGGGTTCTTCAAGGCCCTTATTCAGCTAACTTGGACCACTATCACTGCTTCCTTCATCATCATTTCCCTTCCCTCATTGCCTTCACTAACTACAGTCTCAACTTCTTCAATCCGTTCATAGCATCATCAACCCTAAAATCATCTCTCATCAACCCTTGCATCCTCATCCATATCCACTTATGTGTTATAAGCCCACACCCCTACATCTTCATCTATAGGCGCTTGTATGTCATGAGCCTCTACACCTGCATCCCCATCCAAAACTGTCTGTATGTCATGAGCTCCAGCCCTTGCATCCTCATCTACAGTTGCCTTTGTGTTATGAGCCTCCACCCCTTCATCCTCATTATAATAAACCCTTTATCTAACTCAACAAACTCAATCAAAGTTATCATCTTTTATATACCAATAGCCACATCAACCCTCTCTTATGTGCCTCAAAGCTCATCATCTCTGATTTTTTGACTAGCATCTTCTACGTTCAATAATAATATTCCAGTTTCTACATAAATCATTATAAAAGATACTTTATACTCTGCATGTAACTCTAAGATATACATCACATCATCATCTTCTCTGTCAGCCTCAATCTATGATCTAGATTACCATTAGGCATCATAAAGTATATGTTACTAGTGCATGATCACCCTAAATCTACACAAACTTTGGAGCTCAAATAATTCGAGAAGTCCGAATCATAGTTATCATAATTATGTACTACTTCTTTTTCATATCTAATATTAGGTCTCCTAGAGAACACACCTCCATAATTGATCTCAAAACAAAACCAAACCTTAGCAATAACTAGAACCAGAACAATAAAAAAACATTCACATCAACTACTAACAATTAAGCATACAAAATAGAAATAGATAAGAAAAAAGTATCTATATGAACCACCATCAAAGTAAAACCATTTTATAGTGACTATGGACCACAGTCATCTAAGGCGAAGCATTTTATAGTGGCTGCTGACCACAATCTATAGCGGTCTTATAGACCATAATGTCCACAAGAGACAAAAAATAATTTTGATTGTGGACCACAGTGCCGATAGAAGCCTCAACAACATTGTTGGGTTAACCCCAAAACCTCAATCAACCCCAAAATCTTAATCATTGGACATCAAAATTCATATAAGTCAAAATTGAAGAACAAATTTGTTATCAAAACTATTGTGATCCCCAATTGCATAAGAAAATTTGATATAGCATTGGATTACAAAGAAATCGGTGCAAAAAATTCCAACATACTAAATACCTAAAAAATTAACTCAAAAAAATAAATATGAAGCATCGAACGAAAAGACCATAATGAACAATTATAAATCACCAATTTATAAAACTTACAAAACTCAAAATTGAAATTTAACCCTTATATCAAGTCGATAAATAAACTTTTAAACGCATGGATTCAAAACTGCCCTAAAGGACATAGGAATTCACTAATTTTTTGATTAAATTAAATTAAGCCAAAATTTAGCTTATGATTGATTTCTCCAGCTCAAGCATGCAAGATTTTTGGTCAAATTCACCCTTACTCCTGTCTTCTCTTTTTTCCTGTATCGTCTCGAGCTGATTAGATCTTTAGATGGATTGTAGGTGGACAATGGACCCTAATAGCCATAGATGGAAGCGAAGCTTTGATGGGTTAAGTTACACTTTTCAAACCAGATTATACGTTATATAGGTAATGTGTAATCATCTCTAATTTCTTTAGAGTGAAGGTCTTTCCTGAAAACACGTCCCACTTCCCTCTTAAAGGCAGCAAGGTAACATCCCATTAATGCCATCTTGATTATGTAATCATAATTCTGATTTCCATGATTGGTGGTATATTTGTTAAGACAGAAGTTAGCATATTGGCACAGAGTATTGATCCAACCTCCTTGCTTGGTTCATTGCTATTATACTTTATTTAGTATTAAGTTGGACTCATATGCTGGTTCTGCATTCCTATGGGATCCTTTAGTTGCACGACTAGAAGTCATGAGCATTGTAGCATTCTCATGTCTTTTTTTCATCATCCCACTCATTCTCCTTAATTTACTTGTTTGTTTGTTTGTTTTATATTTGCTTCGTTGCCCTTGATTGCCCAAGACTAATGGAATTTGTTGCTTTATTTAAGCTCCTCTACATTCTTCAAATGTAGCATATTTTTCTCTAAATTATCGTGTCCAAAACAATTGCCCTGCTGACAGTGGTTACTGCAGAGGTATTCCATTTAATAGTTTAGGCAGGGAAGCTGTTGCTATGCTTGTTGGAAAATATTTAGTTTGCCAAAGTGTGTATGCTTTCTTCTCTTGGCATGTTGATTGTTTAAGGTACTGCATGTTGCTGCAAAATTAGGGATGATGATGATGGATAAGATAAATTAGGTACATAAGGAATAGGTTTAGGAGTTCAAGAGGTACATGTTCTGAGACAGTTCTAATCATGAGTATCAGTGATTCTTCTCCCAGCTCTAGATATTGCTGCATCCCTAACCCAATGACTAATCTGGCAATGCCCACTAGGCTTGTCTCTACATTATGCAATACCTGCAAGGTAAAGCATGACTGATTTTCGTGCCAGTACGAGGCTGTCCATGGTAAGAATAGAGGTAGAGATAGACCTAAACTAACATGAACAAAAATAATTAAAAAAGATATAACTATTTATAATTTGAATGCCGATTTGATCCTGAATGGAGCATAGTGGAGGAAGCAGATTCATGTAGCCGACCCCATGTAGTTGGAAAAAGGCTTAGATGAGTTGAGTTGAGTTGAGTTCTATGAGACTATCCATGTGATTAATATAACTCCTGGTAGCAAAGGATGCATTTTGTCCATGTCAGTGGAAGCATGCATGTTGCACTACAATCATGTGGCACCAATATTCTTGTATTGGGTGAGGCAAAATTCTGTCCACCCAGATCATAAGTTGGATGGTTTACTTTTGTGATATTCAGCAGTAAAAGAGGATGCTAGACCTTAAATTGAATCCATATTTGATATTCCTAAGTGCTGTGGTATTTCACATGGAAAAGTTTGAGGTTACCCTACGTAGTAGGGAAACTCTATATTTGACTTTGCAAGTAGATGGCTACTCTAGTGCTAATGGCGGGAGCTTGAATGCTGCAAGGACGCTGGCGTGACTCATAAACGCAGCATTAGATTGGAAGCTACTAGATGAGCCAATTACTCTTTATCATCTACTTACTATATTAACTCGTTTCCCTGTCCCTAGCGGGCTCAATCTAGTGGCTAGTCTTTTTGCGATTTTCTTTTATTTTCCAAACGCAGATAAGTTTACAGGTTGCCCATCGCACAATCAATGCTTAGATTCCAGGAGTCTATTATGGTGAGAGTTCTTCATCCATCCCATCCCATCCCATCCCATCGATTCCTGGTATAATCCAAAAGAGGATTCCCCATTGTTTGTCGTGCCTGGCCCCGCTCCCGGCGCGAGCGAGGCGCGTGGCCCTCCTCCCCCGGCCACAGGTCGGATCGCACTGCCACTCATTCCCCATGCGTCGGCGTCGCCCACTCCCCATCCCATGCTTGCCTCCAGAAAACTCGACCTTGGCCCCTCTCTTGGTCCCTCGCTTTAAAAGGAAAAACACCTATATCGACCATTTTGGTTTGATGAGAAGAATGAAACAGGCATGCCATTGTCAGAGCAAGAGAGCGTTTTGCAACCATTCAGCACGAGCATGACACGCTCTGACACGTGCCCACACCCTAACATTATCTAATCATTCATGCCAGACTGATTGGCACACCAAAACCATGCTATATATTTATATAGATGGATTATTACGTAGATGAGATAAAGACCAGCCAATTCTTTTCCTCCTTTCATTCTTTGGACGCACCGCATCCAACGGCTCCCCTCACTCCCTGGGATCCCACCATTCTCACCCACAGTTTTTCTTTCCAGCTATATTCTCGTCTTAAGACCACCCGTCCCCACCGACCCATCGCCTTCCCACAGACCCATCGCCTTCCCACTCTAAACCATCTCTTCTTCTCTTCATATATATATATATGTTGATGCTGAATCACCAATTTTATTTTCTTTCTTTGCTATGAGATCTCTTACTGAAGGAAAAAAGAGCCCCCTTCAAGCACCCTCCCCTCTTCCTCTTATCCCCCCCCCCCCGAGCTTCTTCTTCTTCTTTTTTTTCTTGGGTCAGAAGGTCCACGTATAAGATAAACGTTTGCCCTAGCCCAGCGCCTGCTACGTGGTCATTCATCGGTGATTAATAATAAAGGTATTAAGAAACTTGCTCATGAAGATAAGGATCTTCATGATAACCTTAGTTATCCCAAGGGAATATCAGGGTTCACTACAAGAAAATAGTATAATAGTGACAAAAATTTCCATCACTATTCCGTCACAAACTGGGTTTAGTGACGGATTAGTGACGAAAATCTTATCGTCACCATTTTTGCCGTCACTAAAGAGGTCCATCACAAAATAATAGCGACGGATTTGTGATGGAATATTCCGTCAAAAATTTGTGACGAAACATTTTTCGTCACTAAATTGTGACGGATTTACGACGAAATATTTCGTCAAAAATTTATGACGGAACATATTTTTCATCACTAAATTATGACGGATTAGTGATGGACTATCCATCACGCATTACTCCGTCACTATTCCGTCACAAATATTTACATCACTATTCCATCACAATTTAGTGATGGATTATTGACAAAAATTTAGTCACTAAAACTTTGGTCACTAATCCGTCACTAATAGTGACGAATTAGTAACGAAAGAATCCATCAGTCATTCGTTATTGTTCCATCACTAATCAATCACTAATATTTTCGTCACTAATCCGTCACTATTATTTCTATTAGAAATCCATCACTAATCCATCATTAACCTAATAAAAATTCATCAAATTTTTATTCTTATAAATTTAAAATTATTTTTAAATTATAATATATTTAATGCATTCTAATAAAATTTATATATTAAAATTTAAATTTAAGAATAAAAAATGCATTTCATAAAATAAGATAAATATATCTGTATACATCAACAATACTAATGTTTTGTACATTAGACATCAAATTATTAAGATGTCTTCGGCTGCCTTGAGGACTCTACACTTGAGAAATGTACATCTGAAACAGTCCTTTGAGTATCATTTACTGGCTCCCCCTCTGATGTAGCCTGAAGTAAATAAAAGGTTTTTCTCAGTGACACTGTCCCCTTCCTGCAGTAATGCGATCATTTTCCTCATCAGAGTCAGTAAAAGAAGGAAACCATTAAGTTATATATATCTATATAATAAGGTGATTCCCATACAATATCAATTAAACAGTTTCAAGGTCATGAGAATGAAATATATAATGTTACAATATTGAATTTTCAGCTCAAACCAATCAGTAAAGGTGAACTGCTAGACATTCAATATTGAGTAATTTTTATTACTTAAATCCACTATAACAGTCCATCCATGTTATATAAGAGCAGCATTAGCAATTAGGGCTTTTTCAAAACAGAAATCAGTTACAGATATTAACTCTAGGCAAAAAAGCTCCACAAATGACATGAGAGATCCTTAAAAATAATCAACACAAAAACACATCTAGACTACCTGATCAGAATTAAATTAGAAAGAGAATATAATGATTATTATGAATATAATGATCTCGACATTCAGCAGGACAGGAAATATATTTTTTATGCAAATATCTTCACAACTTAGAACTAACAGATAATCATCACCATTAGAATATGCTGTAAATAAATAATCAAACACCCAAAGTGTACAGAGGACATGTAAAATTAACATACCTTTCCATCTCTCAACAAAGCAAGTGAGATCAAATTACCAATGACCTGAACAATAGCAATTGAGTATTAAAGTTGCATATCATCAAGAACAATATAATAATAATTCCAGATAGACACCAAAAAAGTCATAAATGAACTAACAGGATTCCAATGTATATAATACTCTTGAAGAATATGACAAGACTCATGAATAATAGAAGACACTGAACTGATAAAGTTTTTTTTCATAAATACATGAACTTTCTGTTGGACAACTGACAACTTGAGAAACCATCATACCTGGTGACTAGCAAACATTCCCCAAAATTCTCCATTGAAGTTACCTATTCCTGTCCCTTCATGCAGCTGGCAATCTTTTGCATGGCTACGTGCAGTGGAAGTGAGATATGTTCCCTAATGAAATAGAAGATGAACATCCATTAATTTATATAAAAATCAAGGACAAAAACAGTAAATGACTGCACCTGATTCCTACCTACCCAACCCAAATTATAGATGCAGCAAAGCCAAGATATAGAGAAGCTGGTACCATTGTGTACCTACAGCAATGATGCTATCAAAAATTGCATACATAAACACTAGCAATTGTGTGTGGGTGTATTTGTGTAAAAAGAAAGAAGAGGAGCATATATATACAATAATTCTAATAACAACAACAAAACTAAATGTTAATTTTTGTTGCAACCAAATAGCACTTAAGATAAGAAGATAAAATTCAGAGGATCATGCTGTTATACTTCTTTCCTATCTTGTCACTTCATCACTTCGAAGAACAAGTCCAGGTTCTAGCCAACTATTCCAACCCTCACCTTTCAAAAACTTAGAATTGCCAGCCGTATTAGACACACCTTCGCATGGCTTCCCATGAATTGCTTCAGAATCTTTTTGTGGAAAAGCTGACATTTTCAAAAACTTAGGATTGGCGGCTAGTTTCAGCAATCTGACAAGACCACTAATGTGGAGAAAACTGAAAATGCCAAATTGATCAAATCGCTATAATTGATATACACCAAGGTATGCAACTTGGAAAGAATGCCACCCTTGTTACCCTCAAGCTTCAAATAATTTCAATTTATATAAAAAATGAGAAATTGAATACAAACTCATTTAGATAAATTGGAACCTTACACAGAGGAACAGCAAGGAGAAAAAGGCTTCCCGTGAAGGAATAAATGGGCATGTACAGCTATCTAATTCATAAATTTCCGATAGTTTGGAGCTTTGCAGAGACACGGAACTTTACACTCATCACCTTCATCAGGGTCAAACAAGTAGTCGTACCTGTACACACAACAAAAATTTAGCTTCAGAATAAGCTTGGTCCAAACATAATAGATGCATAGAATAGATTGATGATTTTGTGTACTGAGCAGTCCTATTTTTAGTTTGGTTCATACCAAGCCAGTATTTGACACATTCAAGAAGAGAAAACTACATAAGAAATGGTTGACTGTGATATTATACAGTATATAAATGGAAAAATGAAGTATATTTCATCTTTTGAAGCGATTTTCAATTTAAGCAAACCAAGTCAACGAACCATTTAAGAAGATTTATCATCGTCATACAAGACCACATGTAAGCATCACAAGAAACTCATAAGAGTATAACACGTAAATCACAGTGTGCTATAATTCACATGTTATGATAGCTAGATACTTCTACAGTCTTGATGTATCTGTGTCAAAGAGATAACAGATGGATGGATAGCAAAGCATATATTTTGTAAGCGCTCAGTTTTCAACAGAGTAAGAGACACTTCAGAGGCAAAAAAGACTCCAGAATTTGCACAATGGCAAGCTCTCAATGCTTGGACATAAGCTAACCAGTTTGATGACTGGTTGGTCATCCATATATCCCTTTCATAGCAATAATACTTCTGATTTCCATGGTCTACAGTCTCACACATAACCATCTTGAGTCACCACCACCACACTTAATTATCAGATAAACCACAATTACAAATGCCAATTTTATCAAGTTCTTTTAACAACAATAACAACTGCAGGTAGTAAGTGTTTGCTAATAATGAATCGAGCATTAATGTCTCTGTAATCATCTCCAGGATATTTTATTTGGATTACTATATATCACAGATCTTTGCAAAGTGTATGCAATTTATTTAACAAATTAAATAGATTACCTTTCAACAGACGCCTTAGCATCGCAAGCTCCAGATGATCTTCAAAATCATCTGGAATCATCTCTTCAACCACATCAGCTCCACAAGTTTCCATGCTGCATAAAAAGAATCACAAACGCGCACCTTGACATTGCAGGGGCAACATTTGACAATATTACACCACCCCAATAGGATTCAGAGCCATTGAAACACCATTAAAACGAGCACTGCTGGGTTCATTCCAGACTTTCTGGACTCATTGTTGTCGCTGCGAAGCCAGTTCAACATCTTACACCGTGATGCCCATATAGCTACTGCTTGCCATTTCTTATAGCTGATCAGACCATCATTGGCAATATAATATTTCTGGGACCAAACAGTTTTATCCACGATCACTAAATACTTAGGGGAATGAATGACATGAAAAACTCCAATCATAGGATTACAAAACACCATTCAAACCATATATTGTCAAATTTTCAGCTAACGTCTTACAGGATAGAATTAAGGCAAAAATTCAAATATCAAGTAGACTCTTGATTCCAAACCCATAAAATGGAAGACAAATTCTCAATGCCTTTGTCAGATTTAGTGCACCAACTCATTGTCATATAGCCTTCATTAAAAATAGGTCTCACTGGAAAAGATCTTGAAGATCAATGATATCAGCAAGGACTCCAGCAGCAGTAGTGTCATTCTCTGCTCCTGCTCCCTGGATCACCAAAGGCGAGGAGTCCTTGTAACACCTGCTGTATATCTCAACCTGCAAAATTGAATGGAAGTTGTGTTTTGTCAGCAATAATGTCTAGGGAAATTCTTTTATGCGATCAAGCATGAACATGACATTGCAAAGTATGTCCACAGCAACTAGGAATAACAATGTCAAAGCACAAAAACAGCAGCAGTAGTGTCATTCCCTCAAGTCATGACTATTGAGAAACATCAAAAGTACAAGGACAATCCACAACAAATTCTCAGCAAGATAAATCTTAAAATTCCTATTCAAAAATCATTGAAAAGTTCTGAGCTTTTACCACTGGATGAAAAAAGCCAAGAAAGAAATCTGCAGGCTCCTAATTTAATGCTAACAATGCAAAGGAATTCTTAGCACAACAGTGCAAAGGAATTCTAATTTATTTCATTTTTAAAGAAATCTTTATACCCAGCACTACTTAATTTGTAATGACCTAAGAGCTGACCCAAATTGGCCAAAAGGAATTCTTAGCACAACCAATGTGAGACTAGAAACACAACCACACGAGTTCTCGCATACTCCCCCTATTTAAGCTCTTGCACCCTTATCAAGTTAAGATGCAGAAGATCCTGATCCATGGAACTCTTGTGCAAAGTCCATATGCTCCATGAAGCGCTTCATCTGCCCCTCCATCTGATGTAGACGCTCCGTTTGCGCATTCAACTCAGCAATCTTTATATCCATCTCTGCTTGCTTCTCTGCAAGCTCATGTTGCTTCTCTGCAAGCTCCTTAACTTGAGCTGCAACCTGTGATGGATATGAGATTCTACAGCTCTGAAATGAAGCAGGATATAAAGACACTGCTCGTGAACCAAGACCATATATACGCCTCTTCTTCTCTCCACCTGCAGCCTCAAAGTAAAGAGCATCAATATTAATTGGTAGAGGTTCTGAACCCTCATCCAAAGACTGAGATACAGAAGACACCAACTCCTCCATGCGATCCTATAATAAAATAAATTATTTAAGTTAGATTAAGACTTTGCGATTTAAAAATTACAAATATAATAAAAATTAATAGAAATAGTATATAAACATACATTTACTTTTTTGGACTTCGCATCTATAAAAGTTCCATCTTTTTTTGTGTGTACTTTTTTAAATGGCTCCCAACTATTGGGCCGACATTTTAACTCTTCAGCCTACAACAATAATAAGTTAGTAATTACATGTTTAGATGATTACAAAATGAAAACAAGTACAATTTAAACCATTAAGACAAATACATTGATACTTTACCATTTTTAAAGAATGCTCCACCATAGATCGAGATCCACATGTATGCTTAGTCACACCAGTACCTGGACCATTTGTCTCAGTTAGACGACTTTGTTTAGCTTTATTAGCTTTATCTTTCCAATCTGGACTGCTCCAAAGTTGTTGCCAAGTATCCCAAATTTCTTGAGTAACACAGCCTGGCTTGCCATTCTTAGAATGCCTCCAACTATGAATATGCTTGGTATACTGCATTTTAACATTTTGCCACCAACAGCTCTTAATAGCCTCATCATCTAAAGGGTCCCAAGTGTACATCTTCTGCAATAATTATAAGTTATGAGCACAACAAAAGTGTTAATTATAGAATATAATTTAAAATCTAAACTTATAATTGTAAAATCATTTTTGAATCTATTTGACTCACAATAATAGATATATTAAATATTACAACCTTAAACTCCTCCCAATAAAATTCTCTAAGATCTGAGCCCCATAGTCCTTGTCCAAAGCAGATGTTGTACTTTGGTAATGTTGAAAAGGTGCACCCTTTACTAATCTGACCGAATCAAGTCCTGCAGTCATTCAAAGAAAGAAAGATTTCAATTGTTTGGGTTGGGTGAAACCTCATTAGATATCCTGCCAATATTTATAAGAACTTGGGTTCTAATTGGGACCCAAATCCAAGCAGTAGTCTAAACTCAGGTCCTAATTCTTATCAAGGATCTGTTTGTCCTAAAAATTGTTCAGATGAAATGTGGTGCAGTTAAAGCCCCATCGAGGGATAGAGGATAGAATGGAGGATAGGATGGATTTGAAACGTGGGGCCTAAAAATACTTGGAAGTTTTAACCAAAACCTTGTTGGAAATAAGCAGCTCTGATGGCCCTCACCTCTCCCACCTAATTTTCTAAAACTAACCAGGTCCTCATGTCATAACATCTCTTGCAAACCATCTATCAAACTAAAACTTCTAGAAAATGAAAGAAAGACATATCCATCATCCATATTTCTCGCAGAAATATTCAATCACCAGCTAACAAAATTATATATTAAAAATTTCATTTAAATTGCACGATCCCGGATATAGATAGAGATAACCCAGATAAAGGGCAGATAAGGGAGAAAAAAAAAACAAGAAGAATTTATATAGATAGTTATTGCTTTGGAACCACAGAGTTAATCAAATGATTCAAATCTGGGAACTTCTAGCCGTCTACCAAATAATAGATCAAATCCAATAAAACCAAATCAGAAATCCCCAATTCATATATAAGATATTAGGGGGGAAAAAACTCCTCGAGAACTTCACAATAAATCAATGAATAAATAAAATATCCTGCTAGTATTGAAAATAGTAAGAATCAGTGAGAACGAAGTTAAAGAAAGAGAACCCACTTTGGCTTCCTCAAAATCTACCGAGTTTCTCTATTTCCTATTAACGGATTCAACGTTCTAAGACTCTCTGAACGATTATTATTGGCATTAAATGGCATCAAAGAGGGAAAAAAAATAGAGAAAGAAAGAAAAGCGAGCGTACCTTAAAGCCGATGGCCACCAGGCTCTTGGGAGTGGGCGAGCGGAGCGGCGGAAACGAACAAAATGGTGGGAGGCACTAGGGTTTAGGGAGGCTTGGGAGCGGGCGAGCGGCGTAATAACTAATAAGGCGTCAGTGCGTCACCGCGTTAGAGAGAATCGACCTGGAACTTGGACATGTTGCGGGCTTGCGGCTTGCGGGCCTGCGGGCTACGGGCTACGGGCTTGCAGCCTTTCAACGGGCTAATGCATCCATCCCAATCGGGTATAAAACCAGATCCGATCCGAAATGTAGTGCAGGTCTGATATTTGGATCCGATCTGGCTTCACGGATCTTAATGGATCATGATGGATCTAACCGGATCAGAGCAGACCGGATCGCGGGTCCACCGCCCGGTTAGAGAAGGAGTCTGCCGACGGGGGGGGGGAGGGGAGGGGATCAGAGAAGGAACCTACCGACGGGAAGGGGGGGGCAGGATCAGAGATAAACCGCATCTAGGGGAGAAGGAGCCTGCCGACGGGGGAACGCTCGCGAGGGGGGGGGTATTAGAGGAGAGGAAACCTATGACGGCTGGGTGAGAACGGCTGGGTGAGACCAAAATAGATTGATTTTGAGTGAGGATCATGTCAAGCATTTCATCGTTAGGTTAGCTTGAATTACGCCCACAGAAGGAGGAAAACGAGTGCCTTGGCCAACATAGGAATCCTGAGATTGTTCTGCCTCAAGGCACTCCATTGACCAATATCATTGGAGTCGAGATGCCGGTGGAGGACTTTGGACATGCCTTGCAGTTCCTAGAGTTATGCAATGCATTTTCCAAGGTATGATCTCTGATGCTTTTACTGGGATTGTTCTGATGTTAAGTATTTGGGCTTCTGATGTCCACTATATATGAGAGGTGTGGTAGAGTGAACCTGAGAGAGATTAGGTTCACGTCTAGTGCAAAAGAGGTATAGCCAAGAGCAGCGATAAAGATATTAGGAGGGCATTTAATAATCTAAATAAGAATTCTTATCTTAAGGTGATATAAGATCATCATATTTGATATATTATGTTTAAATAAATAAAATTTCCAATAAGATATGAACCTATTTTGCTAGTAATATGATATTTTACCATTATTTCATATTGCTTATTATAATATTTAAATTAAATTATAACATTTTTAATTATATAATACATAATATATAAAATAATAAAATTTAAAAATATTTATTATTTTTTATTTTAATATTAATTATTTTAAAAAAAATATTAGACATGCAATTATTTATAATAAAAATATTATTATTATTATAAATTATTAATTTTTTTTATTTTACTTTCTTTCTTCTCATTTAAATAAAAAATATTAAAAGTATAAATTTGGTGATGGAAGGGCAATCCGTCACTAATTCGTTACTAATATAGTGACGGATTGCTCTTCCGTCACTAATTTTGTGACGAATTAGTGACGGAAGGGTAATATGTCACTAAATTAGTGATGGATGAAGAAATCCGTCACTAAATTAGTGATGGATTGCTCTTCCATCACTAATTTAGTGATGGATAGGGCAATCCGTCACTAAATTAGTGACGGATTAGTGACGGAAGGCCAATCCGTCACTAAATTAGTGACGGATGGGGCAATCCATCACTAATTTAGTGATGGATTGCTCTTCCGTCACTAATTAGTGATGAATTAGTGACGAAAGGGCAATCCGTCACTAATTTAGTGATGGATTTCTCATCCATCACTAATTTTGATGGATTAGTGATGAAAAATAATTTGTCACTAATTAGTGACGATTGCTTTTTATCACTAATTTGTGACGGATTAGTGATGAAAAAATAATCCGTCACTAAATTAGTGATGGATTAGTGACAGAAGAAATATCCGTCACTAATCCATCACTAATTTAGTGACGGATTGCTCTTTCGTCACTAATTTGTTATGGATTAGTGACGAAAGGGCAATCCGTCACTAAATTAGTGATGGATTTCCCATCCATCACTAATTTTGATGGATTAGTGATGGAAAATAATTCATCACTAATTAGTGACGATTGTTTTTCATCACTAATTTGTGACGGATTAGTGACGAAAAAGCAATCCATCACCAAGTTATTGACGGATTGCTCTTCCGTCACTAATTTGTTATGGATTAGTGACGGAAGGGCAATCCGTCACTAAATTAGTGACGGATGTGATAGTCCGTCACTAATTTAGTGACAGTTTAGTGACGAAAAAACTAATTCGTCACTGATTTTAATTTTTTGTCACTATTTTGTTACTAAACCGTCACAATTTAGTGACGAAAATTTTCATCACTAATTTTCGTCACTATTTTGATATTTTCTTGTAGTGTTAATTGAAGATCCTCAATCAGACAAAGCAAAACTAGGAGTTATTCTTCTTTCACTTATCTGTATCATATTTGATATCCTCCATTGATCAATCCTAGACCAGACTGATCTAGACATTTTGAAAATAGATATAAAAAAAGTAGGCAAAGCAAAAAGCACATCAATTATTAGATCAAACCTTCCTCCAATAGATAAAAATTTTTCTTTCCAAATGGCAAGTCTAACCTAAAAACTTTGAAGAAGAGGGAGCCTAGCATTTTTAAGAAGTCTGTGATCACTTCGAGGAAGGCCAAAGCATTGAAAAGGGAGAACACCTCTCTTATAATTCAAGATGGAAGCAAAACCCTCCTCTTCAAATGGAGTAGAATTCAGACCAGTCGCAAAACTTTGATGAAAGTTTACCTTTGGACCAAAATCTCCTTCACAATGCAAGATAATAGCTCTTAATGCCACCAATGACAGCTTTTGAGCAGCACAGAATAAAAAGGTGTCGTAATAAAAGTTTTATATTTTGATGTGACTTATGCTTGGTGGAAATGATACATATTGAATGTTTATGATGTATAATAAAACTTATGTGGTTGAAATTCCTGATGTTTATTTCGGTGGGATTTATGTTTAGCGAACTTGTTTATAAAGTTTGAATTGAGTCGCAATCATCTTGAAATGTTTGATGAGACAATATGTTTAGGAGTTTAGCACCATATGTTTCTTTAAAGATGATTATGATGTGGCTAATGAAGCCACGTGGGTAATCATGGAAACATCGACTAAGTGGCATGGATATGTCGATCCAAGCTAGCCAAGCCGGCCCCGACCTTTTCAGGTCGGCCCCGGCATCTCCAATCTAGCCGAGGCGGCCTCGACTTCTTCAGGTCGGCCCCGGCATCTCCAATCTAGCCAAGGCAGCCCCGTCGGCCCTGGCATCTCTAATCAAGCCGAGGCAGCCCCGACTTCTTCAGGTCGGTCCCGTCGACCCCGGCATCTCCAATCTAGCCGAGGCGGCCCGGACTTCTTCAGGTCGGCCCCGTCGACCCCGGCATCTCCAATCTAGCCGAGGCAGCCCCGACTTCTTCAGATCGGCCCCGTCGACCCCGGCATCTCCAATCAAGCCGAGGCGGCTCCGACTTCTTCAGGTCGGCCCCATCAGTCCTGGCATTTTCAATCAAGCCGAGGTGGCCCCGACTTCTTCAGGTCGGCCCCGTCGACCCCGGCATCTCCAATCTAGCCGAGGAAGCCCCGACTTCTTCAGGTCGGCCCCGTCGACCCCGGCATCTCCAATCTAGCCGAGGCGGTCTCGACTTCTTCAGGTCAGCCCCGTCGGCCCTGCCATCTCTAATCTAGCCGAGGCGGCCCCGACTTCTTCAGGTCGGCCCCGTCGACCCCGGAATCTCCAATCAAGCCGAGGTGGCCCTGACTTCTTCAGGTCGGCCCCGGCATCTCGAATCTAGTCGATGCGGCCCCAACTTCTTTAGGTCGGTCCCGTCGGTTCCGGCATCTCCAATCAAGCCAAGGCGGCCTCGACCTTTTCAGGTCGGCCCCGTGTCTGCCAAAACCACCAACTTTCTGACCCGCTCAGACTGGCACTCCAGGCCCACCTACCGTCTGGCCACGCCATCGATGGGACCAGGCCCACCTATCGGCTGACTCTGCCGACTGATGGGACTTGGCCCACCAACCATCGGCTTCCCCTCTCTGATGGGACAGGACCCACCAATCAGCCCAAATTCACGTAACCCCCATGTGTCCCGCAGACATCTCTCCCTCATGGAATGTTGCGCGGCTAATCCCCATGCTGATCCGAACGGCCTATAAAAGGGTAAGTCCACGGGAGATTCAGGTATACGAACATAAGCATCCTCTTACTCTACTATCCTAGAAAACTCTATCTTCTAGAGTTTTCTCTGCCCTAAAGAGCTCTCTCCAGCTCTTCCTCAGCTGTGACCTCGATTGCTGACTTGGGCATCGGAGGGTGCCCACCGGAGAACCCCTCCGGTCTTGGGACTTCTTGCAGGTTATCCAGCTAGGTGAGGATCTCACCAGCAAGCGGATCAATCTTCCCCGTATGCTCAAAACTGATGATCGGGCATCATCAGATTGGTGCGCCAGGTAGGGGAGGCAAGAAAGGAAAATACGAACCCTGCAACATTCCTTCTTTTTCCCTCTCTCAGCAATGGTGATGACACGGGCTCAAGATGCTTCTACTAGTTCCCTGGGGGGCATCCCCCACCAGCTAGGCAGCAGGAAGTTATCCTCCCTGCTGCCGATCCTTCCGTCGCTTGCCCACCACCAGATGCAGCTACCCCAGCTGATCAGCTGGCGGCCCTTACCCAACAAGTCCAAGCTCTCACCGCCATGGTCCATGGACTTCAGTAGTAGCAGTCCGTGACCACCCAGCATCAGACCGCTCCCCCTGCCATTCAATAGTCTGCAAGGGGAGGCTCTCTCCAGAGAGAGGTTGGTCGTCGCCAGGCTTCCCCTAGGAAGCCCCATCATGAGCCCCTCAAGCGGCCACGATCCCCTGACTGTGGCCCGAGCAAGCTTCCTCTGGAGCCACGGTGCTAAGAGGAACCGAGGCAGAAGTCTCACCTTTCATGTCCTTCCCCATCTTCTTTTTTCTCGTCCTCCGAGCCACCCAGGAGGGCCCCAACAATCAGTCGCCAGGCAAAGGAGCGCCTAGATGAATATCACCGGTGACTGAACGAGCTCGCTAGGAAAATTAACAACCAACCGGAGGAGGAGTATGACACTCATCCTCCCTAAACCCGTCGGGTATTGAAGGAGCCCATACCCTTCAGATTCCATTTTCCTCAGATAGATCCGTACGATGGTACGACGGATCCTCTCAACCATCTCGAGAGCTACAAGGCCATGATGCAGGTCCAGGGTGCTACGGATGCCCTTCTATGCAAGGCTTTTCCTGCCACTCTGCGGAATGCCGTCCGTGCCTGGCACACGCGCCTATCCCCTCACAGCATCGACTCCTTTCTAGAGCTAGAAATGGCCTTTTTGGTGCATTTTGACACTTGCCGATGGATCCCGAGGGTTGCTGACAGCCTCTTTTCCGTACGTCAGAAGGAGGGGGAGTCACTTTGGAAATTTTGTGGCCTGATTCAAGACCGCCACCCTCGAAGTCTATCATTTGGATGACGCGGTGGCAACGTTAGCTCTGAAGCGGGGACTCCTCCCATCCCGCTTCACTTTCTACCTGGATAAGAAGCCCCCAGACTCCTACTCCGGCCTCCTCCTCCAAGCCTAGAAGTACATCCGCACGAATGAGGCTGACCTCACCTGCTGAGAGTCCTCGAAGGAATCCAGCCGCAAGTCAGCCCGTTTGGAGCCAAGCGGACCTTCTCGTCCTCGTCATCTCGAGCTGCCCCGTCGGTCAGAGCGCGAGCGTTGGAGCATCGCCCCTCAGGAGGGTGAGCTCACGCCCCTCCTTGCCCCTCGCTCTCACATCCTTATGGAGATTGAGGGTGAGACTTACCTTCGGCGACCTCCTCCTATGAAGAAAGGCACCCCCGCGATAAAAGCCGCTACTGTCACTTCCACTGGGACTACGGCCATGACACGGATAGTTGTTATAACTTGAAGCGTGCCATAGAGGAGCTCATCCAGTGGGGCTACCTCAGAAAATATGTTCAGAAGGTGTCGCCGCCACTACCGGCCCTCATGGGGCCACCGCCGGCTCAGGCTGCTATCAACAACACCCCCACGGAGCGGACGGTCGAGATGGTATCTTGGGGGGCGGCTTCTTCATCTAAACGGCCGAGAGGGGAGGAGGTCTCAGATGATGTAGTTCCTGGGGGGGTCAGCGGTTGTTGAAAATATAAATAACGAAGGTGTCGTCGTCTCCATAACGATTGCCAAACACCCTGTAAAAAGGATATTAGTTGATAGTGGCAGCTCAGCTGACATCCTTACCTACGATGCATTTGTTAGGATGGGATTGTCTCTCAATTCTCTTCAGCCCGTGGCGGCTCCTCTAGTCGGATTTACTGGGGATTCAGTAAGGATCGAGGGCGAAATATCCTTACCTGTGAAGGTCGGAACACCGCCACGCCATAGCACAGTCATCATAAAGTTCTTGGTCATATGCATCCCTCTGGCGTACAATGCCATCCTCGGATGACCGGGCCTAAATCTTTTGGATGAAGTTATTTCCACCCGGCGTTTGCTCGTGCAGTTCCCCACAAGTGACGGGGTCGGCGAAATGAGGGGCAAGGTCAGCCCAATCTTGCCTTGTTATCACGCAGCATCATGTCCTCAGGAGGCCGAACCGGCCTTGGAAGCACCTGACCCCAGAGAGTCCAGCACAGGAGGAGAGCCGGCTGAGTAGCTCCTAACTTTTTCCCTCGGAGACGACCTAATGAAGACTGTGCACGTCAGCGGGTTTCTCCCTCCAGAGGATCGCGATCGTCTCCTGACTTTCCTACGGGCCAACTCGGATATATTTGCCTAGTTGGCCTCCGACATGCCCAGTATCCCTCTGGAGGTGATCACCCATAAGCTCAATATCGACCCAAAGTACCATCCGGTCCGCCAAAGGAAGAGAAGCTTTGCTCCTAAGTGGCAAAAGGCCGTTGACGAAGAGGTCAACAAGTTGCTCAGCGTCGGCCATATTCGGGAGGCACATTACCCTAGCTGGCTGGCCAACATGGTCATGGTGCAAAAGGAGAATGGGAGCTGGAGGATCTGCATCGACTTCACCGACCTGAACAAGCATGCCCGAAGGACAGTTTTCCTCTGCCCCGGATCGACCAACTGGTGGATTCCACCTCCAGCCATGAGCTTCTCAGCTTCATGGACGCTTTCTCCGGGTACAACCAAATAAAAATGGACCCCAGCAATGAGGAGCACACATCCTTCATGACAGAGAAAGGCATTTATTGCTATAAGGTGATGCCCTTCGGCCTCAAGAATGCGGGAGTGACATACCAAAGGTTGATGAACAAAGTCTCTCAAGATCAACTGGGCCAGAACATGGAAGTCTATATGGACGATATGCTGATAAAGAGCACCCGCGCTTTTGACCATGTCTCCAACCTAGAGGAAACTTTCAGCAACCTTTGCCATTTCCATGTCAAGTTGAATCCCAAAAAGTGTGCCTTCGGAGTCACAACGGGTAAGTTCTTAGGTTTCATGGTGACCCAGCGAGGGATGAAGCAAACCCTGGGATTTTTAAGGGATTTTTTTATCAATTTTTTTTTTACAAAGAACTCATTTATGATAGAAATATCCTTCGAAAAATACTTCGTAAAATCCCTCAGAAATTACATTTATAAGGGATTTTTTGAGGGATTTTTTTTAACAAAAATTTTACTAAGGACTCATTAATGAAAAACAAATCACTCAAAAAATCCCTCAAAAAATAAATTTTTAAGGGATTTTTAATCAATTTTATTACAAAAAACCCATTTATTATAAAAATATCCCTTAAAAATCCCTTGTAAAATTATTAAAAAATCCCTCACAAAATCCCTCAAAAATTTATTTTGTAAGAGATTTTCTAAAGGATTTTTTCATCAAAAAATTTTACTAAGGGCTCATTAATAAAAAATAAATCCCTCAAAAAATCCCTCACAAAATAAATTTTTAAGGAATTTTTTGAGAAATTTTTTTATCAAATTTTTTTTATTAATAACCAATTTATTATAAAAATATCCCTCAAAAAATTCCTTACAAAATTATCAAAAAATCCTTCATAAAATCCTTTAGAAATTAAATTTGTGAGGGATTTTTTGAGGGATTTTTTTTACCCAAAAAATTTACTAAGAACTCATTAATGAAAAAGAAATTCCTTGAAAAATAGATCATAAAATTAATTTCTTAAGGGATTTTTTAAAAATTTTGCGAAAGATTTTTTGAAGGATATTTCTATAATAAATAGATTCTTTGTAAAAAAATTAATAAAAATCCCTCGGAAATTAAATTTTCAAGGAATTTTTTGACTTTTTTTTCATTAAAAAATTTTGCTAAGGACTCATTAAAAAAATCCCTCTAAAAAATTTCAAAAAATTAATTTTCTCAGAGATTTTTTTGAGGGATTTTTTATTATTTTTTAACAAAGAACCCATTTTTTTAGAAATATCCCTCAAAAAATTTCTCACAAAATTATCAAAAATCCCTCATAAAATCCCTCAAAAATTTAATCCCTCACAAATTAAATTTTTGAGCGATTTTCAATAGATTTTTTCATTAAAAAAATTCACTAAAGACTCATTAATGAAAAATTAATCCCTCAAATAATCCCTCAACAAATACAATTTCCTCAATTAATGAAAAATAAATTCCTCACAAAATTCCTCACAAAATTAATTTTTTAAGGAATTTTTTTTCAACAAAAATTTTTACTAAGGACTTATTAATGAAAAACAAATCCCTCGAAATATCCCTCAGAAAATTAATTTTTGAGGGATTTTATGAGGGATTTTTGCAAGGCATTTTTTTATGGATATTTCTAAAGTAAATACTAAGAGGTTTGAAAAAAGAATTTAGAATCTAAAGGTTTTAAGATTAGTAGAACTAAAACTGAATACATGAAATATAATTTTAGTGGAGTAGAAATATAAATGAAGAAACAGTGAAGATTGCAAGCTAAGAGATAATAAGGAGTAAAAATTTAGATATTTGGGATTAATTATCCAGTAAGAAGGTGAATTAGGTAAAGATGTAAATTATAGAGTTAAAGCAGGATGGATTAAGTAGAGAAGTGCTTCGAAAGTATTATATGATCGATGCATCCCATTAAAATTAAAAAAAATTCTATAAAATCGCGATTAGGCCAGCTATGCTATATGGAACAGAGTGTTGGACAATACTGAAATAACATATGAATAAATTAAGTGTAATAGGAATGCATATGTTAAGATGGATATATGGTAAAACTTTAAAAGATAGAATTAAAAATAAATATATAAGAGAAATGATAAGAGTAGCCCCAATTGAAAATAAAATGAAGAAAATTGATTACGGTAGTTCAAAAATGTACAACGAAGACCTTTAAATGTTTCGGTTAGAAAGAGTGATCTTTTAACAATTTATAATAAGGATAGAGATAAAGGTAAACCTAAAC
Organism: Calamus simplicifolius; assembly: GCA_900491605.1. Lineage (NCBI taxonomy): Eukaryota > Viridiplantae > Streptophyta > Magnoliopsida > Arecales > Arecaceae > Calamus > Calamus simplicifolius. The sequence goes on along the minus strand of UESW01001730.1, from coordinate 273,095 downwards.
TAATATAGATAAAAATAATTAAAAAAATATAATTATTTATAATTTGAATGTGAAATTAGTTTAGATGAGTTGAGTTGGTGTTAAATCCCTTCTTCGTCTTTGATTTCCATTGTAAGAAAACAAATAATAATAATAATAATAATAATAATAATAATAATGATTATGATGATGATAATAATAATAATAATAATACGGAGGAAATCCTGATTGCAACATCCACAAGAATGATTGTTGACGGCTCAAAAGAACGGAGGGTGGTGCCAAAAAAATGGATGCGATATTCAGCTAGAGACACCAGTGATCATACAAAACATGACATAGGCTAATTTGGCTGATTTCATGCAAAAAAAATAGATGCTAGTGCTACGGGCGGTCGCCTTTTCTCTATATCATGCTTTCACTCACCCGTATATTCTTTTCCACGAAATACAAAACACCCTCCCAGCATTCGCACACCAGTCGCAGTGGATCGTTTACGTAGAAATCGATACTTGATTGGGATAGCAGTGGACGCCCGTCCGTGCAGCTAGCTTCTTTACCTCTCTCCAAGTCGACGGCCAGCTCTGGAGTCGAGGTCCCAGCAGCTGAGTCCATAAGCCCAAGCAACAACCACATGTCGCTGGCTTGCAGCAATGAACCTAATCGATGGCGACCACCGTTCCCAAACCTCTCTGCGCAACGTGTAGCAAAAGTTGCCGGTATCCGCCTCATAGACGTTGATACCGTGCCCGGAGGAGACCAGGAAGTACCGGGAGTTGAGAAACAAGGATATCCTTCCAATGTTACCCGCAGGGAGGCCCCTTTCCACCGGCGTCTGGATCCGCCACAGCACATCTTGATAGTTCTCGCCACCACGTATCCATACGGTGAGGCCGGCATCCACCGCTGCCATCCGACCGTTGGACACGGCCGGAGCACACCCCCGGATGGGCGGCTCGAACAGTACTGCTATGGGCGCCGAAACTTGGCGTCGAAGCGGAATGACGGCGATCCACGTACCGTGTCGGCGTAAAACTAAAGCCGTAAGATCATCTATGTGCGTCCAGACAAGCCACCAGGGCCATTCCACATTGTACACAATCTCGAACTCTCTACCATTATATCTTCTCCAGATTCGCACCGTGCTATGAATAACATTTTCAGTCCTGAATAGCCCGATCGACCAATTCGAGTTGCCGCCGAAGTGTACCATATATCCATCAGCCACTACATTCCCGAAGCGAGTTGGTTGCACGGCGAAGCTTACTATATTATTTCGTTGATTCCATCCGAGGTGGCGCAGCATATCTTCCGGCCGTGGCTGACGGACCGACCCCAGCTCGCTTATCGCAAAAATATGACCGCCGCTCAGGCCGAACAGGAGCCAGTCTCGGAGCAGAATAATACCTTCTATGGTGGCTTCGTTAAAAGGGAAGTGGAACAAACCGCTCGAGCTATCCGGGTTGTTGCCGAGGGACGTGACTGGCCGATATCGCACCCTTTGACGGGGGCGTGCGACAGAAAAAACAATTGCGTCATTTCCATCATCGCGCTCTGCCACGGTTGCCGCCGCCACATGAGTATCCGTCATCGCTAAATGTTGGAGCCAGACACCACCCTCAAATAGACTGAAATCATCGTACATTAAGTGTTGCCTTCGAATCGCTCGACCTGATCTAATCCAGTACTGCTGCAAGTACTCCTCCATCCAGGTCGGCTGCAATCGCCGTTCAGAACCCCATACCATGGTGCAGAGCTGCCGCCAAATGTTATCATGGTCGCAACCCAGCTGCCACCAATATCGGCAGGCCTGTTACAGAGAGAACAAACAGGAAATAAGTGAACGAAATTTTTACCAGCAAATTAACTTGACGACACCAAGAACCATAAAGAAATTAAAACAGTACATGAGTAGTCTCAACCCCCACTCCACCTTGACAGAGAATATACAACATGATGGGATCTTGAAACAGCGTAAATGTCAGAAAGCCATCCTAAAACCCTAAAGAAGATCGATGAACGGGAACCTCTAAAGAAAGCAAGAAAACTCAGACAAAGACCGAATAATATCCACTTTACAATAAAAGGAACAAAGACTAAAACTATATATATATATATATATATATATATATAAGCGAAAAACCCTTGAACATAGCTGCAAAATAAAAGGCTGGATATATAAGGAAGAATCGCACAAAAACAACAAGGAAATGAACTTGACAAGATTGATCACTCCCATGAAATTTTGAACAAAACGACACGAATGAATACAAGAGAAATTCATAAAGACAAATCGAAAAAAACATGAAACCCGAAGAGTGAAAAACTTAAGAGCTAGCATACCCAAAGGCATATCGCAAAACATGAAGAAAATCAAGATTTCGCAAAAGACTAAAACTAACGAAGAGTAGGGGAGGGAGAGGAGTGAACTTTACCCCCAAGATTCTAAAAATCGTATTTGAGGCCAGGAGACGACCTCCTGTTTGAAATGAACTTCTCGCTGCTTGAGGTAGCACCACATTTACCATTATGATTGCAAAGCTGCCAGAAGACGCAGCTTGCCGGTCTCTTTCTGTCGTACTTGCGATGTCCCGGGATCTAATTTCCGAAGCAAGAAACACCATTAGAAGCATAGAAAACCAAAAAGAAAAAAAAAAAAAGGGGCAAAAACGCAACAACATAAGATTTAGATTACCTATTCACCTCCTCTGATTGTTCAACGATATTAACCTCTTCTTGACCATGGGCGGCATCAAGATCTTTTTGATCTTCGGATTGTGAGACGCCATTCTTCTCTCCTTGATCGGCAGTATTAGCGTCGTTTTCATCTTTTTGGTCCTGCCCAAGATGATCTTCTTCCCTGTTCATTGTGTTGTGTTGGTAATAGTGTCTTAGAATTCTTGGAAAAAAATTCTCACTAGTGGTTTTGCACAATGGTTAATATGAGGATGATCGAGCATCCATCACCAGCGGGAAGAGTGGATGAAAGAAACAGAAAAGAACGTGGGTCGGAGATAGGGATGGAGGATTTCTAGTGGATGAAAGAAAGAGAAAAGAACATGGGTCGGAGCTAGGGATGGAGGATTTCTATCTGTGGATCGCTAGGTTCATTAATAAAGGTGACGGCGAGCGTTCCGGGCCGAAAACGGGTTGGATCTGTCTGTTAGTTTCTTTGTTTTATTATATCAAGATGACGGTTTGACGGGTCGGATTTTAACGTATGGTTTTCATATAAAATATAGTACACGAAACAAGTGATTCTTCATTTCCCGAAGCACCGTCTAGCACCAAGTTCACATTTTAATCTTATGTTTATAAAAAAAATGTTCTCTCTTTGATGAAGGTGACGGCTTCGTGGAGGACCGCCAGATGAAGCGGATGACAAGTTATGGCAATGGGATGGGAGGACAAAGAAATAAAATCTATGTTAAGTACGTGTGTGTGTGTATATATATATATATATATATATATATATATATATATATATATATAGTTGTAAATAAAATGGTTAGTAAATGATGTGGTTGGAAAACAAAAAATTAAGATTCAAGTCCTAGGCGGCCCCTAGCCTTAGGCGGCCCCCCCAGGTCCTGGGCGGCCTCCTGGCCCAGACGGCCCCCAGAGTCTGGGCGGCCCTAGTCCTAGGCGGCCCCCAGGTCCTGGGCGGCCTCCTGGTCCTAGGCGGCCCCCAGAGCTGGACGGCTCCTAGTCCTAGACGGCCCCCAGGTCCTGGGCGGCCTCCTGTCTAGGCGGCCCCCAGGGTCTGGGCGGCCCCTAAGTCCTAGGCGGCCCCTAGCCTTAGGCGGCCCCCAGGTCCTGGGCGGCCTCTTGGCCCCAGACAGCCCCCAAGTCTGGGCGGCCCCTAGTCCTAGGCGGCCCCAGGTCCTGGGTGGCCTCCTAGTCCTAGGCGGCCCCCAGAGTCTGGGCGGCCCCCAGTCCTAAGCGGCCCCCAGGGTCTGGGGGCCCCTAGACCTAGGCGGCCCCCAGGTCCTGGCGGCCTCCTGATCCTGGGCGGCCCCTAGTCCTAGGCGGCCCCCAGGTCCTGGGCGGCCTCCTGGTCCTAGGCGGACCCCAAAGTCTGGGCGGCCCCTAGTCCTAGACGGCCCCCAATCTTGGAATCATTCTCGTATCAGAAGCACTAAACACGATGAGCTGTCGTGTCCGGAACAAAATCGAGAATCATTAAGCATCATGACGCTTTAAATGGTTCGAATAAGACAAACACTGGAACATCGCCGTTCATCTAGAAAAAGGAGATACTGAGCTTCTGTTTTAGGGCCAGATACCTTTTCTGACTCTGACACTCCCACTAAACCTGACATTCCTTGGGATAACCAACATCATCATGAAGATCCTTATCTTCATGAGCAAGTTTCTTAATACTTTATTATTAATCACCGATGAATGACCACGTAGCAGGCGCTGGGCTAGGGCAAACGTTTATCTTACACGTGGACCTTCTGACCCAAGAAAAAGAAGAAGAAGAAGAAGCTCGGGGGGGATAAGAGGAAGAGGGGAGGGTGCTTGAAGGGGGTTCTTTTTTCCTTCAGTAAGAGATCTCATAGCAAAGAAAGAAAAAAAACTGGTGATTTAGCATCAACAGATTGGCGCCAGGTAGGGGGACGATCGTCGTAGCAGTGAGTAATACCTGTTCTACGAACATGAGCTCTAGATATCTGGAAGAGGATCCCTCTGATTGGTCTGGGGGCATCTCTCGCCTCCCAACCATGATCTCAAGACTCTTGGCTCTTCTGAGCCAGTAAAGTCGAACCATCCGGTTCCTTCCTCGCCGCTGCCGGCTCCAGCTATTCCTTAGGACCCGCTGTTGATCCTTACCCAGCAAGTTCAAACTCTTGTGGGGATGGTTCAACAGATGCAGGAACAACATTCTAGAGGAGCCCGCAACGGCTCGAGCCACCTCTGTTGCCCAGATCGACTACTCCTATCAGCCAACAATCAGCTCGAGGGAGATCCCCTCCGACAAAGCCTCTCCATCCCTATTCCCAGGAGGGCGGCACTCTCAAAGTTCCCGGGGCGGTTCGCGCTCTCTCACCCGTTCCCCGGGCAGCCCACTGCTGGGCGACGGCGGGGAAAGGAGCCTTATGCGAGCATCGCCGGTGGCGTCGTCAGTCTACATCTTATTCCCCTGAGCCAGCCGGAGGACGTATGACTGATCAGATGGAAAGGCGTCTTGAGGAGCAAGATAGAAGGCTGGAGGAACTTAGTCAAAGGATCAACAATCAACGGGGTTAGATTATGACACCCGCCCTCCTCTTACTCGGCGGGTCATGGAGGAACCCATTCCAAGGAGATTCCGATTCCCCCAACTGGACCCCTATGACGGCACCACTGATCCCCTAGATCATTTGGAGAGCTATAAAGCTATTATGCAGGTCCAAGGAGCGACTGATGCCCTCCTGTGCATTGCCTTCACGGCCACCCTCCGTAAGGCGGCCCGTGTTTGGTACTCTCGTCTGCCCTGCGAAGTATTGACTCTTTTCGACAACTGGAGAGGTCTTTCTTGGCTCATTTCGACGCTTGTCGGAAGATTCCTCGAGTGGCAGACAGCTTGTTCTCCGTGCAGCAGCAAGAAGGAGAACCTCTGAAAGACTTTATAACCCGTTTCAAGGTGGCGGCCCTAGAAGTCTATCATCTTGAGGATGCTGTAGCCACGCTAGCTTTAAAACGGGGGCTCCGTCCCTCCCGTTTTACCTACTCTCTGGACAAGAAACATCCTTGCTCTTATGCGGACTCTTGAGTCGTGCGCAGAAGTACATCCGCGCCGACGAAGCTGATTCATCAAGGAGAGGTGCGTAGGAGAGGACCGGCAAGAGACCCGCTCGTCCAGAGTTGAGCGGGCCCCCTCCTAAGAAGTCCGAACCCTCGCGCCGACCGACTGACCGCCGCAAGAGCTTGGCTCCCAGAGAAGACCATCTTACACCCCTCCTAGCGCCCCGGGCTCATATCCTTATGGAGATCGAAAACGAGCCTTATTTGCGGCGTCCACCCCCGTTGAAGAAGGGTGCTACCCGTGACAGGAGCCATTATTGCCGTTTCCACAGGGATTACGGCCATGACACTGAAGAGTGTCATAATTTAAAGCAAGCCATCGAAGAACTCATCCAGAGGGGGTATCTTGGGCAGTACATCCAGAAGAAAGAGGCTCCTCCCCCAGCTTTGATGGGACCGCCCCCCACTCAAGCCAACATCGATAACACCCCGACAGAGCGGATGGTGGGCATGATTTCCCATGGAAGAGCCTCATCTTCTAAGAGGCCAAGGGGAGGGGGAGAATAGATGATGTAATACCTTTTAAGGGAGATATAGCGGGGAGTAGTGTTGTAAAGATGATAGCGTCGTTGTTTCAATGACGGTCGCTAAACATCCTGTAAAGAGGATCTTAATCGACAGTGGAAGCTCCGCTAATGTGCTTACTTATGATTCATTTCTTCGGATGAATTTACCTCCTGACTCTCTCCGACCTGTAGCCGTCCCTCTAGTCAGTTTCACTGGAGATTCCATACGAGTGGAGGGCGAGATTACTTTACCGGCGACGGCAGGATCGCCGCCATGTCAAGCACGGTAATGCTGGATTTTCTGGTGGTTCGGGTCCCCCTGGCCTACAACGCCATTCTCGGCCACCCCGGGTTGAATATGTTAGATGCAGTCATATCTACTAAGCGCCTATTAGTGCAGTTTCCTACCGACCAAGGAGTTGGTGAGATGCATGGAGAAGTAAACCCGGTCAGACCCTACTATCATCTAGCCCCTAGCCCCAGGTGGCTAGAATCCCTCCGGTCGCCGAGTCGTTTGACCCCAGAGAAGTTGAGCGGAGGGGAGAGCCAGCGGAGCTTCTGATATCTTGTCCCCTGGGGGGCGATCCAACCAAGACCGTGCAAATTGGTGAGCTCCTCTCCCCTGAAGTCCGGGATCAGCTCCTAGCCTTCTTATCGGCAAATGCGGATGTCTTCGCCTGGAAAATGACGGACATGGTCGGGATTCCCCCGGAGGTGATTATTCATCAACTTAATATCAACCCAAGTTGCCGCCCTGTCCGCCAGAAGAAAGGAGTTTTGCCTCTGAGTGGCAGAGGATCATTGACGAAGAGGTGGATAAATTGCTTATGGCCGGTCATATTGGGAGGCACAATATCCTGATTGGCTAGCCAATGTGGTCATGGTCCGGAAGGCCAACGGAGGATGGAGGATATGCATCGATTACACGATCTCAACAAAGCTTGTCCTAAGGACAGTTTTTCATTACCACGGATCGACCAGTTAGTAGATTCAACTTCTGGTTATGAACTTCTTAGCTTTATGGATGCTTTCTCGGGGTATAATCAGATAAAATTGAACCCCTTAGATGAAGAGCATACTTCTTTTATCACCGAGAAGGGCATTTTTTATAAAGTAATGCCCTTCGGATTGAAGAATGCAGGAGCTACCTATCAGAGGCTAATGAACAAAGTTTTTAAAGACCAGCTCGGCCGCAACATGGAAGTATACGTAGATGATATGTTGACAAAAAGCACCTGTGCCACTGGCCATGTCGCCGACCTGCAGGAGACTTTCCACAACCTCCGGCTCCATAGAATAAAGCTCAACCCACGCAAATGTGCATTTGGAGTTACGGCAGGGAAATTCTTGGGTTTCCTGGTGATCCGGCGGGGGATTGAGGCAAACCCCAAGAAAATTCAAGCCATTCTTGATATGAGGCGGCCTATATGTAAGAAAGAGGTGCAACAACTCACCGGGAGGATAGCAGCATTAAGCCAATTTTTGTTGAGA